>CM070876.1:78116120-78643620 GCA_036365515.1 Torymus aiolomorphi
GATAAATTTGAATTTTTGAAATTAAATTTTTATTCGTGACTATTCAAAACTAAGTTATTAAATCAAATTATAATAAAGAGAGGAATTAAGAGTATTATTTAAGTAACTAAAAGTATTATTTATTATACAGAACTAGGCGCTGCGGCGAGTAAAGGAATAGGCATTTTATCTTTTGGTACCATTTCTTTTTCTAAACTTCAAACCGCTATATCTGCTTTAAGACCACATAGATGTATCTCACAAAGCTTTATTAAAGACTTCAGAAGTATATTTTAATCAATAATGCACAAAATTTCTTTAATTATCCTAAAGGTTTAAGGAAATGATCTAGAAATGCAGAAAGTGCTTAGTAATTTAGACACCGAAATTGAAAAAATATCATAATTTATCAGCTCGAATCAATAGGAAATCGTTTGATATCCGTGCTCAGTCCAATTGGACTTCTTTCAGGTATCTTTTAAGAACACTTTCCAATAGTTTTCAGCCAAATAAAAGTTGCTACAAAAATTTCGCACTGTTTTGAATTTCGTAAAAATCGCTATTTTTTCAAAATCTGCGAAATTCAAACTAACACACGCACTGTATTTTTAAACTTTTTTTTATATTATCCCAATGAAATAGAAAGGTTTCTTCACCCCCTTTTGAACGCTCTTGGGTAGATTGGGGTGCGATTATAACTAATGCACGAAAAATCGCTTTAAAATATCGTTAAAATGTCAAAAAGGTGACTTTAGCAATGTGGTAATTTGGACATGTATACGTAAATTTTAGTTTTTGAAAAAAATATATCTGTAAAGCTCAAGTCAAGACGAAGAAAAATCCCACTGATAAATGGCAAATTGATATGAATGAACTTATTTAAAAAAAGTTTGAAAAACACCAAAAAACGCATAAAAAATGACCTTTTTTGCACCTTTATGACGAGCTCCTGACGTCAATTTTGAATATTGGACCCTAAAAATTGGCAGAGATCATTTTTTTGATAAGTTCTATAAAATATCTCAAAACCAGAAAAATCGGGGACCCCCGTGCGCATGGATTTTTAAAAAAGTATTTTTTCGACCCATATCTGAGGCGTTTCACGTCAGCTCTCCAGGCGCGGCGCGCGAGCGCGAAATCATGCTGTTTTCAGCTTGTGTTTGAAGGACTAAGATGTATCTAAAAAAAATAATCCCCAAGTGATTTCGATGTATTTTTTCCTCAGCCTTCCGATGGTGCTATTAGTTTCTCAAAATTTTTCAATTCTAAGTATTTCTTGAATAATATCTCGAAAAAATCAAAAAACCCCTATGTAGAAAAAGTCTATATCCATGTAAAATTTCCTCCTCTTTCGATCTAGCAGGTCAAAAAAATATTAAAAATATAGTTTTTGAGATATAACACGTTTTATGTTTTTTTGAGGTTAGAATTGAAAAATTTTGAGAAACTAATAGCACCATCGGAAAGTTGAGGAAAAAATACATCGAAATCACTTGGGGATTCTTTTTTTTAGATACATCTTAGCTCTTCAAACACAAACTGAAAACAGCATGATTTCGCGCTCGCGCGCCGCGCCTGGAGAGCTGACGTGAAATGCCTCATATATATGTAAGTTCATTTATAAAAGTATAAATGAGTTTCGCACGAACCTTCTTGGAGCAAAGATGTGTTTACAATTAGCTCCTGCGCGGTTCTAGATCAAACACGTGTATTTCAAGGCCTATTGGCCTTTAAATCTCTCGTCATTGCATAAAGTAACAGATCATATCTGTGATTTTATTGCCCAGTGATGGCATTTCTAACCAAAAGCCAGCACACCCCAAGTGCTTTAGTGAAAGTCTTTGAATATACAGCAGAAAAAGTCAGAATCTCAGTTACTGGGATGCCACACAAATCAACCAATTTCCTACAAGAGAACAGGGCATAGTAATAGATTGTGCAGATAATTTAAATCTGATCGACTACACTTGTACAATTGGAGACAAGATAGGACCTCAAAATATCATGTACTCTACTAGAATCTCCAACAACCGAGTATGTATTTACTTGTCTAGCCAAGAACCTGTTAATCAATTCCTCGAAGGTAATGAAACCTTACAATAGGTCAAGTAAATGTAACCCCAAGATCACTTGTAAACAAGCTGCTAAAATTGGTATTTGCTTTCTCCTAGAGGAAGCTTTGTGATAGTAAAATTTTAAGTTTCATTAAATCGCTCTAGAAACATGATTAAAGTTGTTAGAAGTTTTTATCACATGATTTTAGAAAATGTGTGTATGGATGTGCGCGTGTGTACGTATGTGTGTGTGCGTGCGTGCGTGCGTGTGTGTGTGTGTGTATGTGTGTGTGTGTGTGTACCGCGTTATCTCCGGATCTGCGCGATCGATTTTGACCGGGCGGGTCTCATTTTTTCTTTTTTTTTTATTGCGAATTCGGGAAGAAAATAATTTTTTAAGATTCACTGATTAGTTTTTGGTTTATGATGAATTTTTGATTTTCGAAAAATTTATTTTTGAATTTTTTTAATGATCGGATTTAAATATTTGAATCCGAATAATGCTAGTCGAAGGAGGATAAAAATACATATATTGAACAAAAAAATTCTCTTTCTACTACGATTCTTTTGTTATTAACAAAAACGTGTTTTTTTTTTTAAGCTCATAACTCCCAAACGAATATTCAATTTTTTTGAAAAAAATTATGATAATGTAAAATATAAGTAGCTATAATCTGTAAAAATTTGAATAAATTCTGTCGGCTAGTTTTTCAGTAAAAAATTAAAAAATGGAAACAATGAGTTTTTTTTTATGTCGCACGTTTTATGGAGTAAAACTGGATTAATCGTCCTTTCAGACTGCTCGCAATTCAACTTTGATACGTTGTTTGTATGTGTAATGAAACACGTGGATCCTTTTGAGCAATTAAGTATTTTATTAATTTACTATCAGTCGACGTTTCGGAATCATTGTAGGATTCCCTTTTCCAGAGACTAATTAATTAAATTAACTAACACATACGCCCAATTTAATAGCAATGTAGTTGCTCGTCAATCTTTTTATATTGACGAGCAACTACATTGCTATTAAATTGGGCGTATGTGTTAGTTAATTTAATTAATTAGTCCCTGGAAAAGGGAATCCTACAATGATTCCGAAACGTCAACTGATAGTAAATTAACGTGATATACTATACCTTTTTTCAAATCGTAATTTCTCGAGAACGTTTTCATGTATCAGCTCCAATAGACAATTTTGTATTTGATTTAGATAATATATGGGCGAATTTTCATCAAGATCATTCGATTACTTTTTGAGATATTTGATATTTAAAATTTTAGTATTTCTTGAAATTCTTTCTATGTCACACAATAAGTAGATTCAAATTTAATTACTTTCAAATTTGATGGTGATCTATATTTGATGGAAGTGTAGTTTCTATATTTTTTATTACATGAATTGTTAGGGTAAAAGAACTAGTTTATAAATTTCAGAGATATTTAAGGTTAAAAATGTTAAAACTGTTTTAGACGTCATTTCAAATAGTAATTTTTCGGGAATGGTTATATGTATATGTTACTAGAAAATGGAAATGACAAGCGATACGCGCGAGTGTTGTTTAATTGATTTTGTTTTTTATTGAAGTTAATTTACAGCGAACTCTGCAGAAACATGAAATTAGAGTAATCGCGAATAAGAAAAGTATAATGAATAAAGATATTTTATATTTAAATATATACTATACATATAGGAACGATAAATTAATTTAGCGGAAGCTACGTGCCAATAAATTGGCAGCGGTTTTTCTAACGCCGCTCCTCCGATATCCCACTACGTCCTGGAAAACCGATGTACTTGATATCAAACGGTGTTCTCCAGTTACAACTCTGAAAGCCTCCATCGCTAAAGAAGGATATCAACACGTTTTAAGCTCTCGAAGACTCGTTTACATCGATCCCAAAGATGCGCACAAAATACCAGAGCTGATCAAAGTTAATTTTGACAGCATTAACTACCATTTTATCCTGGAATTGGAATTTTGAAATGCTTTCATTGCGGCTTGGAAGGCCATATAGCCAAGGTGTGTCCTAATCTAATTGAAATTCATAGCAATAACATAGGCGCTACAGAAACTCAAAACGCCTCGAAAACGTCGGAAAATTCCATTCCTGATGCCTCACCTTCTTGAAAACATCGATTTGTTCATCTGTGTCGAATCCTGGCTACCACCGGAAAAAGCTTCAATCTACCTGGTTTCCTCACGTTTCACAAGAACCGTATGGATGCTACAGGAGGGCATCTGCCGATTTTGGTAAGAAAAAACCTCGGTTTCGTCGCGATAAGTGATATTAAATCTCCCAATGAAACTGTAGGACTATGCGGCATTTGTCTTAATAATACTAAAACAAATATAAATCTTTTTGTATGCTATAGAACACCTAACTATATTCCACCTCAAAATGAATAGGACGTGATCGTCAATAAAGTTAAAGCAGGATCTCATAACCTGCTTCTCGGCGATTTTAATTCGCACAATCGACTTTGGAACTGTTCTAAGACAGATACAAATGGTGAGAGACTTTTTAACAGCCTTGACGACCACAACCTTATTATTCTTAATCACAAAAACAACACAGGCATTGACTTTTCTAACAGAAGCTATTCCAATTTTGACCTCATGATAGCGTTCATCAATCTTGTAGACAAAGTTAACGTTAATATAGGTGAGAAAACCTTCGGTTCTGACCTCTACCCAGTGTACCTCAATATAAATGTAAAAAATTTGTACAAACGTAAAACATTTAAACTTTAGTCTGTCAGAACTAACTGGACAAATTTCACCAAGAACGCGGAAAAAAATTATTTCAATTTTCTATCCAAAGACTGTGAACAATTAAACTCAGCAGAAAAATACCAATATTTCACTGAAATTATAAAGGAAATGATTATGAAAAATACTCCAAAGTCTAAGACTAACACTAATAGTAAAAATATAAGAAATCTAGCTGCTTGGTGGAGCAGTGAGTGTGACAAACTAAAAAGACTCAGAAAAGCGACCTATAAAAAATAGGAGTTTACCAAAGAAATGAATGATCTCATCGAATATAAAAGAATTTGCGCTTCTGCCACCAGAACATTTAAGAAAGCTAAAAAAGATCATTTTAAACAATTCGCAGATACTATTAATTTCCGGCACGGAATCAGCTGCATATGGGATACTCGTAAATGCAAAATCCTCAAAAACAAATGGGTGAAGACTAACCCGAGTCATTGTTCGCAAAATCTGCAAAATGAAAATTTCAAAAACGCACTAAATAAAATATGTCCTTCGTGGGCGACCACCAATCCATTTTACATTCCCGCTTATCCTAAAAATGATTTTTTTGATATCTGTTTGGGAATTACGTAACATTCAAGCTTCCCGCGGTTGCGCTCGAATTGGCTATACTCACTGCTTTATCACGGCGCGAATTTGCTATACTCACTGTGTGACCGCGGCGCAGTAGCACAGCGCAGCGTTGCTGCGGAACAGCTGAGACGTTATTGGGATTGGTGGTCGTGACGTCACACAGGCAACATAACCTCAAGGAGTAGGGAAAGAACAACGGGCAGCATAGCGTTTCTACGTGTTTCTTCATTTAACTTGACTTTAACTTGAAAGTTTTGCGTGAAAATGAGGATTTCAATTAATGAAATTTGTTTATTTACTCATTCGTCATCTTCTTGTCGCAATTTCGTTGAAGTTGAACATGTTTTAAACGCTAATCATCTCATACTTTTGTTGTGGTAAACGCAGTGCAGACATACGAGTCCCTTATCGAGATATAATGTAGATATCCATAAAAATTACTTTTAATTGCACTTCTGGCATATAGTAAAATTTATTTCGATTACTGAAGTATTGATCAAGCATAAATGTGAATTATGGAAGCTTCATAAGAATATTATCGATTCTATCTCTATCCTCTTCGCTTAGCTTTACAGAGTATCCTGTTTTTGATTTTGCCTCTAAGCAATCATGATCGAACAATGGACAAGGTGCATATTTTTCCATGGACTTTGTATAAGGCATTTTCCATAAGCATTTGGTATCTGTAGACGATATTAGATCTAACTCCAAAACATCTAGTCTAAAAACATTATAGAAAAAAAAATTTATAATATCTTCATAAAATTATTTGTCATGATTTTCTTTTCGTTATATTTTAATTTAGATACTAAAAATTGTAAACTAACCTGTTCAAATGTAAGAGAACTGCTACACTATGTTTGCATTTTATGCTTAACCCTGCTTTGAAAGAGCATTTTATATCTATGATTTTTCCTGTATAGGAAATTGAACCAGCAATTTCATGAGGAGTACTTCGCATATTCGACGTTTGTAAGCAAAAGGCGAGGAAGATCACACAATCTTCATCTGCACTGCGTTTACCACAAAATATGACATGATCAGCGTTTAAAACACGTTCACCTTCAATGAAATTGCAGCAAGAAGGTGTCGAATGAGTAAATAAACAAATTTCATTAATTGAAATCCTCATTTTAACGCAAAACTTTCAAGTTAAAGTCAAGTTAAATGAAGAAACACGTAGGAACGCTATGCTGCCCGTTGTTCTTTCCCTACTCCTTGAGGTTATGTTGCCTGTATGACGTCACGACCACCAATCCCAACACTGATTATTGCGGTGCGCACGAACTCATGCTGTCTCCTCTCACTCTTCCACCTGTCAATGGGAGAGACGCTGATTTGACCCTCGCCGCGGTGACAACGAGGCAAGGAAGAAGATGGATGTGCTCACTCACATTCTCTCACTCAAATACTCTCCATGTAACGGTCGACCACATGGAAAAACTCAGTTCTCATGGGAGAAATTCAAGTTCGGTTACACTCTCACTCTCTCAACATGGACATCTCATACGGCACAGTCTCACACGGCAACTTATCAGTTGTCATACGGCAGTGTTGTGTCGCACTGTACAGTCTCGGACGGCATATTCGCGTGCGGCAGTGCTTTTCGAGCGGCGTCTCATCATATGGCGTGTTTCACCGGCTCGCTGCATCTAGATCACCACGAGGCGGCACCTCTCAGCAACTGCTACGCCAAACTCAACCGGATTTCTCAAGTTAGGAAATTGCACTGGCGTTTCTGAAATGGCTTTTCTCAACTGGTTTTCTCAACTGTGGTTTTATCTGACTTCTCTCATCGGCTGTTTCGCATCTGCACGTTCATCTTACCGGCTTTCTCATTTTGACCATCTCAACTTACGGCTCTTTTTAACTGCACATCATCGTTGCGGACTCACCATCACTGGACCAACTCATCAGTGTGAACGATTAATGTAGTCGCTGCGTACGAGAAGATAACAACTCACACATGCGGCCATTTTATACAAAAGTGCGCTGCTATAACGAAGGCATAACCAAGCGGTATAGTAGGAAATACTCGGTCACGATTAGATCAATAATATCTAATAGTGTCATCTCATTGGAAACTCAACCCCAATCAAATCAATAATATTTTATTGTGTCCTTTGCTTATTGTATGGTTAGCACTCTCATGAGTGACTCACAACGTAACTCAGCAAAATTCATCCATACTCAAGTATAAACTCATTTACATACTCTCAAATTGTAACACTCAAGCACTCAACCAACTTATTGTAACAGTCATACACTGAACTATTTTATTGTAACATTTACACACATCCAATTTTATTTAACTTTGTACTACAAATGTAGTTGAAAATATGTAATAGTGATTTAGTTTTAATAGATTTTTATAGTATATTATAATTTAATTTATTCAAATGTTGTTCACATTTATTTCTAACACCCACAGCATGTAACTTATAAATTATGGCATTCTCAAACAACACCCCATTCGACTTTTCTTAATTCAATACAGCTCTTTCCTCTAAAAACAATACCTCATCACCCGACACAGACGGCTTTAACTACGAAATTATAAATAAGCTTCCGATAAAGTACCGACTCTTACTCCTCGACATATACAACGAAATCTTTTCAAATAGTAGCTACCCTAAAAGCTGGAAAAAACGTTTCTTCCATTTTATTAACAAACCCAATGGATCAGGTGCTTGTCCTATAGCTTTAACTTCTTGTTTTTGCAAATTATTTGAAACGATGATAAAAAATCGACTGGCATGGTGGTGCGAACATAATGAGATCATACCAAAAAACCAAACCGGTTTTGGAACAGGCAAATCTACGATCAATAACCTAATAAATCTATCCATACATATAAACGAAGAGTTTATCAGAAAAAACGGTCTTTTGTCAGCCTTCTTATACGTCTCTGGTGCCTTTGACAATGTCAACTGCGACCTCCTCCTGGAAAAACTAGCCGGTGTCGGTTGTTTCGAAAACATTATTAAATTTATCAAGTTTATACCTAAAGAAAGACTCATTTACACTGACTACTTAAAAACAGAATTTCGCACAACCGAGAAAGGAGTTCCTCAGGGAGAAGTCCTAAGCCCTTTGTTGTATTTAATCTATGTATCTAAAATAACCAACAATCTTTCTAAAAGTATACAAATTTCGCAATGTGCAGACGATCTTGTTATGTATTCTAAGTTCTCTCCGCTTAGAAAATGTAAAAATACCTTAGAACAAGCGATAATCATTGTAAACCAAAATTTAAAAAATATCGGACTTGATCTCACACTTCAGAAAATAGTACTGATTTATTTCAACGAATAAAAAGTCAAACCGGGGATAGTTTCAATAAGCATTGATAACCAGGAAATAAAGACAAGCGAATCTACTCGATTCCTTGGTGTCATATTTGACTATAAATTATCTTTTGTAAACCACATAGATTCTATAAAAAGAAAATGCTAAAAAGCTCTAAATATTATTAAATTTCTTTGTTGTACCTCGTGGGAATCAGGCCCCCGAACATTGTTAATATTGTATAAGAGTTTCGTGCGCTCTATCATAGAATACGGCTGTTATATATAGTTCCCTAGCCAAATTACCCTCATTGACAAAATCGAAAAAATACAGTACTCAGCAGTTAGAAAAGCTTTGGGCTTTTGTATTAGCACCCCTACGAATATTCTTCTCGCCGAATCCAAACTACCGTTGCTTGAAGAGCGGGTGAAATATCTATGCAAGTGTTTCATCAACAAAACTTTGAGTAATAAAAAATCATTTACCAAAGAAATAATCCTAAAATATTATCACATGTCCATCAAAAATAAAAGCCAACTAGGAAAGATCAACATAATAAATCGAAGCATCAACATAGTTTTAGAGAACTATAAAGATGAACACTCATATAACATTTTCTCGTATGACTACCAAACATTCAACACAAGTTTACCTGTCAATGTTGAATTAGGAAAAAAAAAATTAAAAATAGTAACTGTCCCAGTACTACACTTAGTCAATCCATTGAAAGTCACAGTGCCTATGCCATATTTACCAATGGCAGCAAGAAGCCGAACACTAAGTTTGTTGGCGTAGGATGCACCTCTCCAGAATTCAATATTGACGTAAAACAAGCTGTAAGCAAATCTGCATCGATTTATACAGCAGAATGCACTGCCCTTTCAAACGTATTAGACATAGCCACGCGAAACCCGTGGCATAGCTATCTAATATTCTCCGACTCCATTAGCGCTTAGACCAGCCTTAGCTCGACCAAACTCGTTGCTAAAATTAACCCGCACATGCTTGAAATAAAGAAAAAACACAATGAATACATAGAAAAAATCCAGAAAACTACATCAAATACTACTGGGTTCCAGCATATGTAGGTGTTTTTGGCAACGAGATGGCTGACCAACTAGCTAAAGAGGCCGGGAATTGAGTATAGAAACACCTGTTTTAATACCGTTCACCGATTACTACGAATACCATAAAAAGAGAGTAAATTGAAAACAAATGAACATGTCACAGAACAAGACTTAACCAAAGGGGAGTCCTATTTCCAAAATTTTTACAGGGAATATAACAAACCCTGGTTTTTTAACGTTAATCTATGTCGACGCTCTATAGTCACTATTAACAGGTGTCGGTCTAATCACTACCCCACAGAAAAGGACAAGCTTATTAAAAACTTGTTAAGACTTCACTATCTGCTGCCGCTCTCGATCAAAATGCTTATTGCCAAACCTGACATTTCCGCCTGTAAATATTTATGTACCTTCTTTGAAGATTGTAATCTATGAATATAAAAATCTACGTATATACTCTTGTTGCCATATAAGCTTTATTCATAAAGCTTGAAAGGCATTAATAAAAAAAAGAATACTTTTATAAATAAAAAAACCGCTGCCAATTCATTGGTACGTAGCTTCCTCCAAATTAATCTATTGTTTCATATGTAGAGTATATATTTTAAATACAAAATATGTTTATTCATTATACTTTTTTTCCATGACATAATAATTCATAAATATTTAAAAAATTGCATATTTTTTTTCTTATTATTGAAATTATTTGTTGTTTGACACTTATTTTATTTTAAGAAATCTAATATTTTAACATATAAATAATTAAAAAATTGCTATCTACCCTCAGATCAACTTACCTTACGATCCCTAGAACACGGTGCCGTCGAGTGCTACTTCTATGACGAGCACTCGGGGTTGATGTTCTCTGGATCCCCGTTTACAAATGTCGAGTTCACGATTGAACTCGACTTTTCCATGTGCCGGAAAGGGTTAATACTCGCGCTAGCTAGAAGCGAGGCGCGGCCACTCAGAATGATCGTCGTCTCGGTTCGACGATCCCGCGGAGGCGGCGGTATCCGGGAGAAGGTTAGGTGAAGGTTAATAAATAACGAGTGGTATGGGTTACATTCAAAACTATAACAAGATCTATTCTAAATTATCCTATACAAAATACGCGTCGCGTTGCGCGTTGACAAGAAGGCGGGAAATCCGCCGCTCGGCGCGGGCGGATCGATGTGATTGTTTTTCGCTGGGCCGGCGATCAAGACACCGGCCGCTCGCCGCTGCGAGCCGAAAATACAAATCAATCGCTGCGCGGAAAATAGGCGAAGAGTCTTACCGGGAGGGGAGTGCACTCCCCTCATCACTCGCTCACGAATCCGCTCCTGCATCAGGCCTTATCCTCCGGTCGACTTCGGAGTGTTCAGGCCGAGTCCTAACGTCCAGCGTTCATCTACAGACGCTTCGGATCCCAGGAGTGGCTCGGATTGCTCACGTGCGCTGCTCTTCGTGGTCGGTACGTGTACGGGCGCTACTCTGCACCGGTGTGGACGCACAATACCGTTTTCTTCGCGGACGATCAAATTAACTCGCGTACGCGCGATTTGACAGCCCGAGAGAATCTGATTCAAAAAGAATCGGGCGCGACTTAGCAACGGTCAAAGTCGCGCCTGCCCCACGCGTAGCTAACGCGAATACATCGTCCGAGCGATGTCAATACTCGCTCAAGATATACGAATTCGCGGGAACGAGAGCCTAACGGGTTCGATAGAATACGGAGGACCGAGATGCTTATCTTCTCCGTATTTTATCTTGGAACCTCGTTATACCCCTCTCCCAGATGTTGCGTAGCGGGAGAGAAGCAACTCGATACTGAGGCTCTCGCTCGATTCGACTTTACGTCGTCGTCGGCGGTAGAGACGACAGTTCCGGATACGCGCGGATCAGCTCGTGTACTAAACGGCTGATCAGACGATCCACGTCGAGGGATCGTCCGCACGCACACAGTGGGTCGCTCATCACCGTAATTCCGCTGAATTCCAACGGCGGTCGAGACCAATCCCAAGGCGATTGATGGACCGGAGACTGTTGGCACTTCTGGCGCTGGGGCTCCGGTCGACAACTGCCGTCATCCCTCCAAGGTTGACTTGGCAGATCATCTCGTCGTCTTCTTGTCTTCGTCTTCGGGCCCTCTTTCCGCTCCGGGCAGGCACAGTGAAGATGCGTTGGTAACCTACACGTCCAACACAATTTTCTGGTTGGACTCGGTGGTGGGGAGTTATATGCTCCGAGCGCGTTCCTCGATCTTAACGAGCGGTATACTCGACTATCCAACCCCTGCTGGATATACCGCTGTTTGGGACGTCGAGAGGCTACCGTCGTTCGAAGATTCGAACCTGTTCCTTGATTCGAACCCAGTCCACTCGAGGGTTTTCTGCCTTTATCTCTTTTGGATAACTTTGGAGGTCGTTGCATGGCCGCTGCATACGCCTCTTTTTTCCCTGTCGAGCTGGACTTTTGAAGACTTCGGGACGACTTCTTGTTGTCTTTAATCCCTAGGTCCGATCGAGGTTGCTTAGCAGAGTGTTTGGCTGCACCTGCGGCTCGTTTCTTGTTAGGCGCAGCAGAATTATGAAGTGACGACATTTGCGCGCGTAGCTGGCGCAGCTCGTCGTGCAGTCGCCTCACTTCTTCACTTAGGCGCCTAACTTTCTCCTCCTCCAATTTACGCGTCTGATTACATTCGCATTCGCAATGACGCTCGCCTTCTGCTTGCGTCGATACATCTCGAAATTGCGAAGTAATCAGAGTTCGGTCCACCGGTTGTGCCGTCACCAGACTATCGATCTCTTCCTCGTTGCTCCTTGGAAGGCTTGTCTGCTCTTCGTCTTCAGGAGTCTTTGAATGAGTAATACAGCCGTCCGATGCCGATATATTTCATAAACGGGCCATATCAGACGCTTCGGACAAGGGGAAGCTTGGAAAATCTCCCATCCCCCAGGCTGCATTTACTCCGTCGTCTTGGGCTTGGGAGTATTCATCACAGCCGTTCGGTGCCCTCAGGCAGTCTGTATACGCCAAGCGCCGTCAAGTATCAGACTTCTCGAGCAGGGGGAAGCTTGGAGAATCTCTCCTCCCCCAGGCTGTGCTTACTCCGACGTCGATTTCGTGGATGGAAGCTGAAGATGATGGCGATGGTGCGGTTGCTGCACAGCTGTCCGAAATCCATGTGCGGTCTGCATTCCCCGAGCGAATCGCGTTCTCGGATTCTTCGGACTGGAAGGAGATCGGGGAATCTCCCCTCCCCCAAGCTGTGCTGCACCTTAGGTGCACCTGGACATCACCCGGTCCTCCCGCTGGAGATAAAGTGCTCCGTGGTGACGTAAGAGCCTCGTGTCTTACGTCGGGAGGACTGCCTGCTCTTTGGTTCCTCATCTGCAAGACATGTGTCTTTATGGAACTCAGAAAGTTGTTGTCGACTGCTTTGTTCGACGCCAATTGCTGAAACAGGCTGTGGGTTGAGGGATCGGCAATTCGGTTCACTTCTGGAGCGCCGCTTGTATTGAGGGTCGTCGTGTTGACGAACTTATTCCTGCAATCGAGCCTCCTTGTGAACTGCTCGTAATCACTTCCACTTATTTCTTGTGTGAAGTGGGCTGGGTTGTAACTTCCCATTAGCCATTGAGCGATTCGCTTAGAACCCCCCTCGAGATGTCCGGTGCTTCTTAAATCTAGAGCTATATTTGCTTCTATTACAGCTTCAAAGCTCAGCTCTAGATTTTTGCGCCAATGCTCCATCCTATCGGCTAGTTCTTCTGGGGTCGATGATTCCATCTTGCGAAGCTAGACCGATTATATAAAAAATTTGGTGACGAATTGTGTGTGTATGCGCAACTAACTGCTGAGATTCTCTCTCTAATTGGCCGTCTGTTACGCAAATTACAATGTTAGAATTCTAACTACCACACACAATTGTCCCAAGCTGCTCGAGAATGACGTATCTCGATGCAGCTAGCTAGGGAGAGAGCGTGGCTATTCCAAAAAAAAATTCGCGACGATAACGATTTAAATAATTCCCGCTACCAAAAAAAAAGGATGAAAGTATTCTCACTTTCGACCGGCTGCACGCACAGGCACGGTCAAACCAAAAAAAAATCGCGTGAAAATTGCTTTAAATCTCGCGTCAAAAAAAGGAATTTAATTCTCGCCACATATGACGACGAAAACAACGATAATCGTCGTTTAAATGCTCTCGCCCTGGCTTTACAGCAGTTTAAAAGGCTCGGGCTAAGTATACACAATACTACCCGAGCATAAACATAAACACACACAAAAACAAGCAATCGGCTGTTTTGCGTTTATGTTTGAATGTGCGTCGCGAGCCTTCTTGTCTGTTTGTTTACGCCCGGCACCTCGACTTGGCGAGTTTAAATCACTGCGCCTATCAGCTGTAACGGCATATGGCCATTGGCCGTCAGCTGAATAGTCGGGTGCAGTGATTCGCGCCCGGGCGAATTTAAACGAAACGCGATTTGAATAGGCCGGTCTCGAACGTACCGGCCGCTAACCTTCTCCTCAAACCCAACACGTTAGGGCGCCATTTGTAACGCGATGAGTGAAAAAAGGACTTTACATCAAAAACTCGTCGCGTTGCGCGCTGACAAGAAGACGGGATCCGCCGCTCGGCGCGGGCGGATCAAGGTATCTATTTTCGCTGCGCGGAAAGTACAAAGAGGCTTACCGGGAGAGGAGTGCACTCCTCTCGTCGCTCGCTCACGAATCCGCTCCTGCGTCAGGCCTTATCCTCCGGTCGACTTTGGAGTGTTCAGGCCGAGTTCTAACGTCCAGCATTCATCTACAGACGCTTCGGGCCCCAGGAGTGGCTCGGATTGCTCACGTGCGCTGCTCTTCGTGGTCGGTACGTGTACGGGCGCTGCTCTGCACCGGTGAGGACGCACGATACCGTTTTCTTCGCGGACGATCAAATTAACTCGCGTACGCGCGGTTTGACCCGAGAGAATCTGATTCAAAAAGAATCGGGCGCGACTTAGCAACGGTCAAAGTCGCGCCTGCCCCGCGCGTAGCTAACGCGAATACATCGTCCGAGCGATGTCAATACTCGCTCGACATATACGAATTCGCGGGAACGAGAGCCTAGCGGGTTCGATAGAATACGGAGGACCGAGATGCTTATATTCTCCGTATTTTATCTTGGAACCTCGTTATAAAATATATTATTATTCAATAATTATCTTATGTATCTTTATTATAAATAATTGTGTACATATTAGAAAAATTAAAATTATACTTCTAATTTTGATTTTTTTAACGGTTCGTTATAATTTTCGTCATCCTCTTCCTTCTTTTACAATAAAATATCGTTGATTGTTTATCCAATATCTATCTCTACAAGGAACTTCAAAGAGATTAAGTCAATTTTACTACCGTAATCGTGCTTCATACGAAACACATTTTTTTTCAGTTTTTCATTTTTTCCTGAAACACTAACCAACAGAATGAATTCAAATTTTTACAGATAATAGGTATTTATATCCTGCATTATCATGACATTTCTCAAAAAAATCGCTGTTTAGTTTAGGAGTTATAAGCTTTAAAAAAAAACACGTTTTTGTTAATAAAAAAACCATTTTTTTTTTAAATATAGGAATTTTAATTCTCTTTTGAATGCTACCCATCCGATTCAAATATCTCAATGTTATCATTAAAAAAACGCAAAAATAAATTTTGAGAAATTGGGAAATTCGAAATAAAACAAAAACGCATCGGCGAGTCAAAAAGAGGATTTCCTTCCCCCATTAAAAAACCGCTGCTAATTCATTGGCAAGATGCTTCCTCAAACTAATTTATCGATTTCATTATTTAAATTTAAAAAACAAAAGTAAATTTTTCACATCAAAACTTTATTAATAAATAAAACTGTTTTTTTGTGCATCTTTGTTGTTTGTTAAACAATTTGACTGAATATAAAAAATATCTTTTTTGTTATTTCATTTATCTATACCTATACAAAAAATTAATTATTGTTATAAAAAATTTTAAAGAAATACATTAGTTTGAGAAAGAAAAGTATGTATTGGCAATTGTTACGTGAGAGGTTAGGTTAGCCTCTACGTAATGGCAAACATAAAAATTTTGGTCGTCGCTGTGGGACGTCTATCATTACCTACCTAGGATCGATAAATTGCCTTTAACTCTGGAATCGCGCGGAGCATCTCTATCTACCGTGAAGGGTTGGTACGAGGGGGTAAGGTTCATAAATATTTGGAATATCTAACCTGATAAACCGACGAGGCGATTAATAAACGGTATTTAGAGAACTTCATATATTATGTACTGCTAAATATTTAAATAGGGCCAGCAAGTATTATCTATTAACTAGGAAGGACGCGTTTGGAACGTATCGAGACTCTTCCGTAAAATTGTTGGGGCCTTACGCCTATTCTGAGTCTTGTATTACTATCACCGTTTGAATTTCACGCGCTTTCACGTTCGAATTTCGCCCGTTCTCGGGAGTCAGGAACGTATACTGTAGTCGCCGGTACCCGCGCCGATAATCAGTGCCGTGTCAGTGAAAAGTCTGCGGGGACTCCTTGCCGTTTCCTTAAATCCCTTAGAAATGTTAATGGATTAGTAAAACCTAATTCTCGACGGGTCGTACGCTTCAGTTTTCAGTGGTTTTGACAATGCATGCTACAATGCATCCTCCCAACTATCTACTGCACGAAGTGAAACCCGGGCTATGGTTAGTAATTATAAATACAGTATACATATATATTGTCACGTATTTTGCGTGATAATTCTGCTCTTTTCGGTTTTGCAGTTGCCTGCATTAAACCGGGACAAGCAATGGCTAACTACTCCAAATTGACGTTAGATTTTGAGAAAAACCACCTTAACTCTATTCCCTCAGTGTAGATGAGTTAGATTCCCGATCCTTGCTCTTCCGTTTCTTAGGAGGCCGAATGCGAAATTCTAACTCACTCACTGCTCTGATCCGTCGACTTTAAGAGGCCGAATGCAGAGTTAGCTAGTCTAGGGGACAGTTGATCCTGTTGTCTCCAACAAAAGAATTCAACGTCCCGGAATTAGGATAGGTGAGGGTGAGGTATAAAAGAAAATAGCAAGAGACAGAGATGTTTATATTTGAAAAAACTTACTTTTTATTTGCCCTTAGTCGACTCCCCTTTTCCAATTTTCAATATTTAAATTACAAGAAACGGAGCTTTGCACGCTCTTTCAAGGGGAAAAAAAAGTTAACAGCCCGTAGTGGTGGTGATGGCAGTGATGTTCTCGATGTTCTGTCCTGCTGGATGGTGGTGGCAGACTGTCCTCCGGGGCCGCGTGATTCCCTTTTTGTCGCCTCGGGGGTAATGGGCGTGGAAAACTGCTTTTCCCTAAAAAGCTGCGGTATCAAATCAGGGCTCTCGGCGTCAGCGTCTTGTCGAATCAGCGATGATGCGTGCGGCGGTGGCTGTGGTATTTTTAACTGTTCCTATATTTCAATGTTGAGCGAGGTGAAGAGTGCGGGAAAACGGGGCCCAATGATGTGGGGGCGACCTCCCTTCCAAGCGCCACAGTTTCGTCAAGCGGGGTGAACCCTATGCTCTAACACAGAGAGCGGGCACTCATCCCTTCTCTAGGGTGTTTTCCGGCGGCTCGTATCCTTCTTCAAGAACGAGAGAGAACACTATACTGTGCGACGACGAAGGAAGATGAGAGAGAGAAAATATGTTCCTATCTCTCTCACTCTACGCTTTCTTGGAGAGTTTTCTTGACAAATTTTACGATTTATAAAAACTATTGAAAACCGAAGTTCTATAAAATAATCATTACATTACTTTATTAGATGTTACCTTAACATGGTATTACAAATTTAAACGGTGATTTTACAGTGAATACAATCAGAATTATGGCTAAATTAAAAATTGTTAAACATAATAACTAGTTTTACAGAAAGATAATTAATATAAGTTTACAAAAATGTTAGGCGCTGTTAAAGATCGTAAAATTAAACAATTAAACTTAAAGTCATACAAGTGTCTCCAAAATTATTGTAACTATCGCTGTTATTTATTAATTACATATGTTTTACTTAATATTATTGCATTAACATAAAAGATTTCGTTCAAGGTTACATAAAATATTGTTTCAGATTACCTCCAATTATAAAACTTATAAATTATATATTTATTTGCCACTTAATTAGATAATCATTTCTTCAAGCCTCAAATGTGAAATGAAAAATGAAATTATTGTAGAATAAAATTATTAAGATTTTCAGAAGAGAAAATCATTAATAAATTAATGAGGTTTATATAAACAACTATATAAAAATAAAAATCTTGAATTGAAATTTATATTATATAAAACTATAGAGAAAAATTATTGCAGGTGAGCTGTGTTGTTAGAGATTAAAAATCTAAAATAATTAAATAATTATAGGCTTTACAAGTTCTAAAATTGGAAATAATATTTTGTCGCGGTGTAAAGAAAACGAAAAGGTTTTCTCAAAAAGTTCGTTCCGAGGCCTTTAAGTCCTACGCAGCGTCCTAAGGGGAGATAAGATTTTCCAGATGGGCGGTACGGCGAGTACATCTATTACTAACTATGGGAATTGCAACTCCTTGAGAGGGTCATAAAATATCTTACATGATTCCATGAAAAATAAAACATTATGAATTATTATTATTAACCGTAAGAAAAACGTTTGTCGATTTTCCAATTTTGAATAAGCGACTACGCATAGGAGTTTTATGACTCTCTCCTTCTCGCTATCTTGTTTGGCTTTCCCAAGTGCGTTCAGATGGTTTTTCGGCGTGGGAAAGAAAGTGAGCAAGGGGGCCCGCGATTCCGAGAGAGTGAAGTCGTAAAATATTTTTTTCTACATAGCTTTCGACTGGGTCCTCTCCGTTCTCATATTAGACTACAATATATATATATATATTTTTTTTTTAATTATAAAGAAAATAAGCTATTAAGCATCCGCCGTCACACCCCCACACTTAAACGATTACTTAAGGAGTGCAACGAGGAAAAGTGATCGGGAAGGCAAAAAAAAAATGATTTAGAGAATAGTGATACAGTATTATAGTCATAATAGGTATTCGCACATAAAACTAAAATCTACAACTTAAATTATGCCAATATGATCAATTTACTTTTAACCCTGAACGAACCCTAAGGTTACCACGGTCCAAAGGTTAAGAATTTTCCCCATGCCTTCTGCCAAGTGGACTTAGCTAGCCGCTCAATGAAGTCTTCATCCAAAAGTTTAACGATCCCTCCATCTTGATTACGTAAGGGATGACCTCCTATTTCCCGAGCGACATCGTTGATTACACCTGGTTGTTCAAGGGGATACATGATCCTGTTCATCAATTCCTCCAGATCTTGTTCGGAGTAAATATCGCTTGTAACAAGGGTTGGTATGTCTTGATACTTCCATGTCATCTCGGTAAATGGTTTCAAGACTTCTGGCATCTACAGGTCGTGTTCTGGCATCTACAGGTCGTGGTAGAAACTTAAACCAATTTTCATTAAAGAAAAAGAATGTGGGTAACAAGGCGTTACAATCCACTATGGTACCGTGGCTTTTTAATATGTGAGTCTTGGGTGTCATAAACTTGGTTTCATTATTATGACTAACCTTGAGTTTAACATAACATTCATCGCCAGACATTACCTTAACATCAGTCGGAATGCACTTTACAACATGGACCACTTCTCCAGCCGTCACAGCCATATAGGGGAAGGCGGGGCATGATGTGTCAGGTAGGTAAGTTTGGCACCCTCACATTTTTAATATTAATGAATGCAAAAAATGTAATTTTTACGTAAACCTAATTAGATATGCTTTTAGAATTTTCCTCTATACTTTTGAGATTATAGATAATGTTTAACATTTAATTTAATAAGATTGAAAATCGGTGCTTAGAAACAAGGTTGACTTCATTTTTAAGTCGCTTGGAGCAACGAGAAAATGATTTTTTTTCTAAATGAGACCAAACCTATTTGATAGTTTCAACTTTTATCTTTCAAGCCCTGTTTTTGTTATTTTCAGAAAATCTTTATAAATAATATAATTAAAAAATGAAAATGGTATTAAAATGGGGCATGACGTGGCACCCTGGCGGGGCATGCGTGGCCCACTCGAGCGTATCAGTGCGCCGCAGCGGCCGCCGAGCGAAGTGATGTAACCTACAAACCAAAAACGGAGCAAGATGGGTTAACAACTACGCAGTGCAATAATTTAGTTTTAAGTAGTTTTTAGTTTCAATTATTACATTAATAAGTAAATAACGATTATTTCGACTGCGTATTAAGTTATATTTAGAGTAGAAAAAAGCCACTTGAAGACTTAAACACAAATCAGCTTGATTTATCCATTGTTATAATAATAATTCAGCTTCCGTAAATAATGAAAATTACTTTAGAGAAGTTAATACCTGAAGAATCAATTGTAGATACTCAAACTGCCAGTTTCAATGGTCAGGTAGTTCAAATATGCTACATAGATGAAAATGATGCGAAATCTTTAAATTTAAACTTATTGTAATAATAATGATAATTTGTTAATCAAACAAAAGTATTATGTTGTGATCATATTTTATAAGAAGGAATTTGTAATATAAAATCATTTATTAAAATGTAATAATTTATTTTAAAATAAAAATTGTTATGTTCCTTAATAAAAATAAAATTTTTAATTTTCAATAGACTGATTCATTATTTGATTTTTGAAAGTTTTATTAGGGCATAATTATTAACGTATTAATTACTGGAAAAAAGAATTGAAAAATACCTATAGTAAAATATTAAATTTGACCGTGCCATTCGTGCCCCGTCGGGTGCCACAATCCACTCGCCGGTGGGGCACGTAGAGCATTTTTTTCAGAATTTCTTTTCTGTATTTTATCAATAATTAAAAGAAAATGAAAAAAAAGTTAATAGTTTATTTTATTTTATTTTCTTCTGATCTAATTATTCCGTTTTTGTACATTTTGAAATAATATACGGTTTAGTTGTTATTTTTAATCAAAATTAGGTTGTCGCACGTGCCCCGCCCTCCCCTACCCGGGTCCTCTCATAAGATTAAAAGCAAATTGATCGGGCGCATACGTAGCAATAGCTAACGCATTTTTTAAAATTTCGCGTTCCTGTCTACAACGATATATCACTACATCCCTATACAAATTAGTTATCTGGGTTCGAATATAACGTTCTACAAATACAAATTTAGAGTTGGTATACGCAAAGATATCTAGGTTGCTGAGTGACATTTTCTTGCTCGTAGTGAATACATTATCTTTTGTAGTTTCAAAAATAAATAGCTTCGGATGTTCAGTGCCGATTATTTCATACCCACATACAGATTTCTTTGCCTTCATCATGAGTGCGAAAGTGACATCCTGGGTTGTCAATGAGTATATGGTGCGCTGAGACTCGTCAAAAATTCTGTTTGACATTCCTTCATATAACACGCTATAATGACTAAATTGACACATATCCCGGGGAAGATTCTGCTAAAATGTATTCCCTCCTTCGGAATCAATGCAATTTTCGTCCATTAACATGCAACGGGTTCCTGACCGTAATCGCACCTGATTATTATTAAGATCAACTGTAGCGATGTACTCCTGTACAGTGATTCTAATCATTCCCTGAACTACTACATTATCCCAAATTCCGTATGCATCGGAATACGCTGCTTCTGAACATTTCCCTTCAGCAGTCAAGGACCCTGCTAGTGTCACCGGTCTGACAGTTGTCTGATTAATCCTAATATCCCGTAATACGTGGGCGTTATCGAAATACAGAGTACCGGAGGCGAATAAATCTAGGCAGCGCTTCTTACTCATCTCGACCATATACTCATGCAACCCGTTCTTAACTATAGAATTATGCGAATGCATACCACAGTGATAAACGGTGCGTTGTAATTGTAATTTGCATTGTACTACATGTACGTCATCAAATAGATTCATTTGGAGCAATTGTACATACTTCCTAGTGCTATTTACAACTGTGGTAGGCACGTCGCATGGCGCTACATCGAGTAAAGATACGGTAGTTATGTTTAAAGATCTTGCCCCGCAGTCATAGGCGATGATGGCTCCCGCCCCATAGAGCGTTGTTAGAATAAAAAAATAGTCCTGTCACAAGAGACATAATTGTTGTTTCAAACTGTAATTAGAAAAAGAAGTTATTATTTGCTCTCCTCTACTTTCGAGGTTTTTTTTTTTTATGAATCTTTGGTTGGGTTAATATGTGAAATACGCAACCGATTTGCATGTACGACTTTTGTTTCTTTTTTCAACTGTATTTTAAGGTTATTTCTCGGTAAAATTGCTACTATCTTGAAAGGACCGGTATAATGATCATTAAGTTTTCCCGGCTTTGGACCTGATTTAAGAAACACGTAATCACCTAGCTTGAAATTTTTAGGGTTAATATGTTTATCATAATATTTCTTTGATTTTTCTTTTGATTTAACTAAATTGTCATAAGCTATTTTTTGAATGCCAGTTAATATGTGGGAACTTTTATATGTGGGAACCATGTCACCTTCACGTAAAGGATTGTTAGATGGCAGACGGGCTAAACGACCGAATACTACTTCATAAGGAGTGTGTTTCCTACTTTCTTGCACGCAGGTGTTGTAATTAAGCATGGCGAGGTCTAACCATTCATCCCAATTATTGTCACTCTTGGTATACTGTTTAAGAAATTCGGCAAGTACATGATGCGATCTTTCCAAGGATCCATTTGATTGAGGGGAAAAGGCTGTAGTTTCTAATTTTTTTATTTTAAAACGCTTCGCTATCCGGTTCACAAGGGAGCTTAAAAAATTTTTGCCCTGATCAGTAAGAACAGACTTAGGGCAACCGAAAATGCAAATGAATCTTTTCACGAAAGCATCGGCAATAGTGGTAGATAACATATTAGATAATGGCACTGATAGGCAAAATTTGCTAAGCTGGTCTTGCATAGTTAAAATATACTCATTGCCGTTTGGTGTTTTCTTTAATGGGCCAACAATATCTAAGGCTATTTTCACGAACACCGTGCCACATGTATCAGTGATAATCATTGGCTGCTTTGTCTATAAACGAGTTAATTTCTTTAATTGACATTCTAAACATTGCTGTATGCGTCTCTGAATATCATCTTTTAAATTTTCCCAATAAAAATGTTGTCTAATCCGATAGTACGTTTTCGATATCCCGCGATGTCCACCAACAGCCGAGTTATGCAATTCATAAAAAATAGCATCGCGACGTTCCAAGGGAACGTATTCAAGGGTATCCATGCAAACTAAAATGGTTATTTCAGTACCACGAAATACTTCGTCTAATAAGTTAACAAACTCTGACCAATCTAGGTTTTCTATATCTTTATTTTTCGCTACACAGAAACTTGTTTGATTTAAACTAATTAATAGACTGCTAAGTATAAATAAAGTACTTAAAATTTGTTCTTTAATATAACTTATTGGTTCAGAGTTCTCACCACGTATACATAAACCAAATTGATAATAATTCTTTCTTTTCTTTATCTGGCAGACTTCCCCTACACTAAGTACCTGATTACTACTAATTTTATTGTACTCCATGAGCTTGTGAGCTCCTACATCACAAGGTTGACCACTACTACTAATAAAATATATAACATTATCAGTTCGTATATGTAAAGCTTCCTTAATTTTTATTAAATTAGTAAAGCTATCCTTATTAATTATTGAATTGTTAGATTGCAGAGAAAGTTCACCTTCAGAATGTTTATTGTCTTTCGAACTTTCTGAATCACAACCTTTCAACATAGGGGATTGTTGATTTTGAACCTCATCACTAGGATCACTTTCTGCAAGATTACGTTTTCCCTCCCGTTTCCTATTGGGATATCTACTTTGAGTCTTTAATTTATTGGGCATATCTCCGGGATCGTTAAAGGAAGCCTTTGGTTCTACAGAAACATGAGCGTCATCAGGTAAATCTAGAGGAACTGTTTTCTTTGGTCTACCCCGGGGTTTTTTAGATAGGTTGTTAGGAATAGGAGGTTCGGGAATCGGAATTTGAGGTTCCTTTCCGTGGACGACCGCGAGGTCTTTTCACTGGTTCTACCTCATTAGCCTCAGGCGTTTGAACAGGTGTGGGGTTTGTAACAATAGGATTTTCAAGAGCGAGTTTTTGCTGTCTAGTAATGACATTTACTTTATTACTTTTACCAGAGCTATTTCCAAATATTTGTCTTTCTAAAAATTCTCTTATATTTCTTCTGTGAACTTTGAAAGATAAAATCTTATTATTTAGTCTGATAGTTCTATCATTGAAATCAATTTTAGCTTTAGTCATACTAAGAAAATCAAGTCCTAATAAACCTTCACTAATAATTGGAAAATCATTCGAGACCACCTGAAATTTCACAATTATATCGAATAATTCTAACTCAATCAAGCCTAGTGTTTCATACAACTTACCACTAATATCTTTAATGTATACTTTATTAAATTTATCAATCGTTTTGTTTATAGGCACAAAACATTTTTTTAAAAGACTTAATTCTGAGGTTGAGCTAATAATAAATTGCAAATTATATTCTAAATTTGAATTATAAACTTCTAAAGAAACTAACTTGTTATTAATATTGGTTGTATCAATGCCATTCATACTAAGATAACTCTTATCATTACTACTGCCATCCTCTAATGTTAATGACGTATTCATAGTCTCGCCAAAAGTCTGGCTAAAAGTCCCGCTCGAAGTCTCGCTAAAAGTCTCGCTAAAATTCTCTCTCGAAGTCTCGCTAAAAGTCTGGCTAAAAGTCCCGCTCGAAGTCCCGCTCTACGTCTCGCTAAAAGTCTTGCTCGAAGTCCGGCTGAAACTTTGGCATGAAGACTTTGAGACTTTCTATCAACTTCGTGAAAACATGTTGTAAACTATGTTTGAACTTTATCCAAACTATATCTCAACTTTATGTAAACTGTGTATCAACTTTGAATGCAACGCTTTAAGCGAAACTTTCGATAAATTTTGTCTAAACTTGCTCTAAACTTTACCCAAACTTTATCTAAATTATATCTAAACCTAATTTAAACTCTGTATAAACTTGGTCTAAACTCTGTATAAACTTTATCTAAACATTATCTAAACTTTATCTACACTCTGTACAAACTTTGCCTGAACTTTTCCTGAACTTTGTTTAAACTTCATATAAACGTACGTTGTATGCGACACTTTAAGCGAGATTTTCATTAAGACTTGGAGACTTTCTCTAACCTTGTTCTGAACTTGGTCTAAACTTTGTTTAAACTTTATCTAAATTTGAACTTTGTACAAACTGTGTATAATTTTGTATGTAACGATTGTGAGAATGCAAATTTCTTGCCAATTTGTTGCCAATATATTCCCAATATATTCCCAATATATTGCCAATACATACTCATTAATATATTGCCAATATTTTCGACCTTCTTTAAGCCATACTTTTAACCATATCTTCCAGCCATATTACCAGCAATTTTTTAGCCCATGCTTTCAGCCATACCTTAACGGGGTGGCATAGTCCTACCATTACCGACCAAGCAATTGGCAGAGTTTCAAGCTTATTAAAAATAAAATACATAAAATCACAAAAAATCAAGAGAACACTTCGCTGCAGTTCATTCATATACACAGTACATATACACAGTGCATATACACAGTTTGAAAATAGGATGAAAATATATTGATATTAAGTTATTTTTTGCCTCAAAGTTATCATTTATCCATGCGTGAACGATTGTAATAGAAGATAATATAATTTTCCTTTAAAAGGTAAAAGAAAAGAAAAATTTAAATAAGACCTTGCTTTTGTGTATTTTTCTACGCGTATGGGCAGTTAAGACAATGCTTGTATTAATTTTACTTGAAAGTAAGAAATCTTATATCAGGTTTGGGAAAAATTTTCAAAAAGAAATACATGCTTAACTTAAGCCATGAAATGTATGTTAATTACTAGTCCAGAAAGGCAGTAGTATTAGAACATGTTTCAGTATGCGGTTAATTTCAATGGGAACATTACTGAAGTAAGGAAGCGCAAAACAAATAGGATATTATTACTTTTCAGTAACGAAACTATGATTCTTTAGTTTAGTTTCTTTGAAAATAAGTACTGCAGAGATACGCATATACACGCGACACCACGAGCACATTTACGGTTGTGACTCTGCGCGCTGCGTTCATACGGTGCGACATAAGTTGTACTGGCGCCATCTCTGGACGCCGTCGCAAATGTTCATCATTTGTAAACATTGCTCGTTAGCCTACAAATTACGTATTACGTTGTGCGCTACAGTAATAATGTGTACTTGGAATAAATAGCTATTGATGAAAACATTATGAATATCATTTTTTTTTGTAGTATCCACCCTCCATAGTACATTGAAAATATTAAGAAACGATGGTGAGGGTCAACCCAGGATGTAAAAAATCACAACTCAAAGTTTCATTCTAAAATCACAACGTTTCGCTAGTCTGCTTTTCTAGCCTCTTCAGGTGAACATTTATTACAATTACATAACTCGTTAACAGATATTTTAAGAGCCAAAGCTCTGTGTCAGAAGCTCCATACAGACTACATCGCCGCCGACGACTATTATATAGACTATTTTTATTTGCAGCAATTTTTTTCATGCACATTTCGCGTGAAGGCGAGATTTAGTCAGGAAATTAGGTGTTTGGCCCCACTGTGCGGCGCGATGAGAATCTTCACGCATCACGTGATGCGAAAATTCGTCGACCGCCCTATACACCGCCCTAGGAGTGAGAGAGAAAAAGCGATACGTGGCCGAGGAAGAAAACGGAAGTTTAGCGAGCATCAGTTCCCATGAGTCAGTTGCCATCATGGCGCCGGGAGGGAAGAAGCCTCCCGACAACTCGCTTACTAAATTCTATAAGTGTCATCCAACACTACAAGTTGGGGCGGTTTTGTGTCTTTTTTGTGAGAACGTATTTCACACAAAAGAGATAGTAACAAAATATAACGCCGGTTGCCCTGTTAAATTCATTAGCAACACACTTATAATCTGCCAAGACCATGCCAACGTAGCTCTAACCTCAAACTTGCCATATGGTACCTTGAGCAGAGAAGCTAAAGAATTAATAGCTCAAGTTAAATTATTCACAAAAGAACAAATTAAACAAGAAATTATTAGTGAAATTGATCTTGAAAAGGACAATGACAAGAACAAGAACAAAGAACTTAATAAAACTGTGTTCGAAGACTACAATGAAACACAATCCTTAAGAATTGAAATTCAATTGTTGAAACAACTAAATAGTGAATTACAAGACAAAAATAGAATATTAAATGAATTGCTTACGAAAGAAAAGCAGGGTAATAACAATAACAACAATAAGATCAAGACTTTCGCAGAAATAACAGCTAATATAGAACCAAAGAGTAAAAGAATACCTAAACTAATAATAAAAAAAAATAACAGCAAAGATACAACCGACATTGAAAAATAGTAAATCAACAACTAACTCTAAATAAAACAATACAAACAAAAAGTGTAGCGTGCAAGAACAAAGACACAGTGATAATTAATTGCACTAACGAAGATAGCATTAATACAATTGAAAATATTCTGAACAATTTACTAAACAGTGGCATTAAAATTGAAAAGGAACAAATCAATAAACCTAAACTAAAAGTAATAAATATCGATAAGACTCCCGAAGATGAAAAAGTAATTGAACAAGATATCAACCTAAGAAATTTTAACAGTATGGAAAACAAGTGTAAAGTACTTCATGTTTATGTGACGTCAAATTAAAATTTTGCCTTTATTTCTTTCTTTTTTGGTCATATTCTTTTTGATTTCGAGAACTCTTAAATAAAAGTACACTTAAATGTTAGTCGCAATTACGACATCATCCGATCGTCGGATGATGCCTCAATCTACTAGTTTAATTAATTGATTGTTTACACAGTTGTGTATACCATCTGATGGAGACGTTCAAAATACATTTTTTTAGCACGCGCTGTCGGGCGATGCATATAGCTCTATCAGAGGGTAAACACACGTGTCTTATTCTTTTGAATTCTTCTAGAAATACTGGCGCTTAATTAAATATTTTTCGCAATCGAACCATCACCCGATCACCGAATGATGGCTCGATTAATTGCTTTTTACCGATATTGTTTACACAGTTGTGTATACCGTTTAATAGAGACGTATTTATGAAGTATATTTTTCGGGTTTTTCCCACCACGCGCTGTCGCGTGATGCATATGACTCTATTGAAGGGTAAACACAAGCGTTCTCTCTTTTGTAATATTTAGTATAAAAGGGCTTACAAAATGCTCATCTATGTCAAATAGTATAAGATAGTCCGCAATACGCGACTCAGCTCAGGCCCGAGACCTCTCGTAAAAGGACCACCGACGGAACAGTAGTCCGCGATACGCGACTCCCGCTAGGTAACTAACATCATAAATCATTTTTCATAAAAGACGCTTGCTACGAGTAGACGAAAGTCAACTCAAGTGCAGCTCCGTTTTCAGGCCAAAATATATTGTAAAGGTACCAGCTGCACCTCGGCTTTTACTTACATAAATTAGTACCAGACTCCCTCACCTAAAAGGATCGTCAGTTTAGCTTCTACTCTCGCCGAGTACAGTCCAAATATTTCACATAAGTGTCGTGTATATCTAAATTCAGTGAAATAATAAAATCAATTTTTCCAAACGACAAATCGTATTTAACTTGTTCTCCACCGCTCCTCGCTCCGACTATAAAAACCTTGTAATATACCAATCAACTGAAGGAAGGACGCAGATAAGAAAGGTAAGAATCATATTACTTATCCTTAACATTTTTCCGCCAAAACGATTTTCGAGTCGCTCGACAAACACCACCCTCTTGACGCCTTCTCGCCACGCTATTCAATTCTCGTCAGCGCAAACCGCTCGGCATTGAACAAGACTGTCACATCTTCCGCGTTAACGTTTATTTCACAATTTTAATTTAACAAAGCAAATTCTGAATTAGCGACACGCGAACATGACAGCTAATAAAAACTGGTGCCCAGCGGTGGGATTTTTCTCGAACGGAAAACCTTATTTCTTTTATTAATTGTCTTATAATACTTGATACATTTTTTTTTCTCTGTTATTTTCTCTTTTTTTCCTATCGTATTATAACAGTTAATAAAAACTAGTGTCCAACAGTGTGATTTTATTTTAAAGTTTTCTCTCTACATCAATTAAAAATATATGATACAATAATTTTATGTCTGAAAATTTTATAAGAAAAATTCAACATTCATATACTTTACGATTCTTTGGAAAGTAATTTTTGCCGTGTTCGCGTGCCGTCGGATCGTGTCAATCTCCCACAAAACTTATATCTTATTATATTTATTCATATACCTTGTGCATGCGCATGTTATAAACTAACTATTAATATATTTATATATACACACACATATTTTCATAAAAATTTATAACATATTAAAGTGAACAATCTTTGCCGTCGGATCATACAGCAAACACGCCGCGAATGAAAAGTGTAAAATCAAATATTTAAACATTTTAACTTATACTAAAAATATCAGTTTCTTAAAAACTAACTTAAAAACTGAATGAAATACAAAATTAATAACTAAATTAAAATCTTACTTAAATTCTAAAAACCTATTTTCAACACTCTATAATAAAAATATAATACAATCATTTTATAATTACGATTTATCGAAATATTTAATAATTCAAAAATTAAGTTAAAGTTCTGTTTAAAACAAAAAAAAGGGTAATAAATAAATAAACTCAATATATTATAACTTTAAGACTTTCACTTACTTAAAACTCAAAAGTCAAAGGGACTAAATATTTTGACCTGACCTTTCGATCTGGATCGTGTACACAATAGGAAACGGCCAGGTGCGAAAGTCACCTACAACTTTCATCTTTCTACAATAATCACTCAGGTCAAATTGTACTAAATCAAACGGATTTTCGAAAAATTAACATAACTCAAAATATTTGAACTTTAAAGAAAGTTTTCTTCTCTGGAGTCACTAACTACTCCAAGAATAAACCATAAAACATTATTTTATCGCGAATAAATAAAATTATTTTTCAAACACTTTAACAAAAATTATTGTGGTGCAAAACGTATAAAAAAAGGATATAAATATTATAGATACCTATAATAAATATTATAAATAATAATATTATGAATATTAAACGGGAATGTGCATAAACTGGAAGTTAATCACATCATTCAAATACAAGTAAATTATTGTGCGTCGACTAAAAGCCAACCGCAATTAATAATAGTTTTTTTTTTTGTGTAATATCATTGTTTCATGTTCCGGTCTATGAGATAAAAAAATTTAACTTTGATACAAGTGGAAAAGAGGTACAAAAAGTTACCGATAAATAATAAATAAAGATATAAAGAATTATTATAAATAAGGAAAAAGAATACAAGAAGATTGAATAAAACAAAAAAAAAACTAATAAATAAGATTAACAAATAAATTAATTGGGAAAAATATAACCCAAAAATATGAGAAATTTTAATATGAGAAATTGAATAATACGAAATGAAATAAAAACGCAAAAGCGAAATAAATAAAAGAAATTAAAGCGCAAAAGCTAAATAAAGAAATAAATTAAAATACGCAAAAGCGAAATTAAATATGAAAGACGAATAAAGTCAAAAATAAGATATTACTGTGAAACGAGATAAAATATTAAACGGGAATGTGTGTAAACTAGAAGCTCAATACATCGCCTGGATAGAAACGAATACTTGTGCGCGGACTTAGAGTTAACCACCAGTTTCGGATTAAGAAAAATACTTTTCGCCTAAGCAGTGTCTTGACTGAGAGTCGATCACTGCTTAAATAATCAAAGAATAATAAAACCAATTTAAAATAAATCAATAAATAAAAATCAAATTAATAAAACAACAACTTAACGAAAAGGAGAAACTCTCTCCCCATAAGAAGAAAACCTTTATATCTTAGGTTTTAGAAGAATAAAATTAATCAACAGAATACATATAGACATATATTTGTTCAAATAAAACCACATTGAACTAAAAGAATATAACTAAGTACGAACACTTTCGATATTACTAATAACTCTGATTAATTACTAAAAACTAATAAACTTATTACAAACCAAAACAACATATTCATTAACTTTAAATAAATAAACGTGCCATTTTTATCTTTGTATCTACTTTAACTATAATAACCTTCTTGACTAAACTCAGATTTTTTTTTTTTTTTTATATACATACTCTCTTCTTGCTTACTTGTCGACGCGAATTAAAAAGATCAATTGTTTTAACAAAAGGAATTGAAGGAATCACCATCTTGCAAGGTCACTACCATTTCATTAGAACTCGCTTTACTGGCGAGGATACGAGTACGCTGTACTGGCGGACTCAAGGGAACTCATTATTTATTAGAACTCGCTTTACTGGCGAGGATACGAACTCGCTTTACTGGCGAATTCGAGGGAAAAACATCTGCTATTAGTGACTTAGGGACGCTTGCACCTGCGGCCCTTGATGCAAAGGTGATCCTTTCTTTCAAAAAAATTTGTTTTTCTCAAAAGCTAACGAAAACTATTTCGGATAAATGACAAAATATAGTAAAAAGAGAGGCGGAAATAAGAAACAAGCTAAAAGAGCTGCGCTCTTGGCAGGCATTCCCCCTGCAAATATAGATTTATACATCGAAATTGAAGAATTAAACCACTTATTAGAAAATAACAAACAAACTGAAACCGAAGAAGAGAAACGTAAATTCAATCAAATAGTAGATTACCTAATTTCACGTTAACAATAAGGTTACCAAGCCTTCAATTTAAAACTTTGCAAAAAATTTTTCTTTTTAATTCACAACAATTTTTTTTCTTTTCTTTTGGCTATTAACTGATTCTGTGAGATTTTGACTTGACATCTATCAACCTCCCTCCAAACGGATTCGTCACGTGCAGCACAGTTGCACTCGAATCTTCCTCAACACAGATTCGTAAGGTGCGGCACTTTCGCACTCCAATCTTCCTCAATACAGAGTTGTCAGTTGCAGCACAGTTGCACTCACCTCTGTTCCTTTCCCATCCCAAATCCAGATAGATGCCACGACAAAGACGAGCAGGAAGAAAATACCAATTACGGAAAATCCAAGCCCAACTTTTAGAACCTTTAGTAAATCACAGACATTACTACGAAAAACCAAAACAAATATTAATACCTTTAAACAACAGAGAAGGACTATACAACAGTTCAAACAAATGACTATTTAATTAGTAATCATTTTAGTTTACAAACAAAATTTTTTTTTTCTTAATAATCATAAATAAATATTTTACTTACGGGGTAAATTTAACAAATAGCGACTAAATAATAATATATAAATAAATAAACAAACAAATAAATACATAAATAAATTAATAAATAAATAAACAAATAAATTAATTATTAATTAATAAAAAAATTTTTTAATATATAAATAAATTAAGTAATTAATTAACAAATAAACAAATAAATAAAAAAAAAATATATATAATAATAATAAATAAGATATCTAGTAATAATCTTCATTGTTATTTTATCCAATTTTTTTATAAGAATCAGCGGTCTTTTACATTAAATCACTATTCACGAAAAAAACATAAACTTGCTATAATAATAATTTTTTTTTGTATAAAATACTATAACGGACATAAATATATTCACAGTCGATTAATCATTCAGCCAATATTTATGGCTTAAATACTTCAATAAGGATTATAGGAAGCATAAATATAAGTAAATAAGTAGTAATAATAAACAGATGGATTATAAACGAATCAAATTAATAAATTATGCACATAAGAGAACAATAAGTTAACAGTCGTAAATTACGACGACTGGGTCATCATTAATCAATAATTAAATAACTAAACAAATATCATATAGAATTATAAACACCATTTTTATTCTTTCATTACTAACATTAAATAAAAATTTACTCATTTAGTAAAATAACCCTATATAACCAAATTGTATGTAACAAAATCACCCACCTAAATCCCAATCACTTCGGAGTAATTTGTTATAAATCCCCTCACTATTGTACTCACCGATTGTAAGCAAGTAATAACAAGGACTTACGAAACAAAATTTTCTCTACCACGAATCTTACAACTCATTTATAGTTTTAAAAATAAATATCGTAAAGTTTTGCTATTTTATTGCAAGGAAGAAAAAAAAAGGGGGAGAATCACTACGTTGCAAAAGGGTCGAGAACAACCCTTAAAAACCTGCAATTACTCAAGTAAAATAAATCATCAAAAGACACAAATTTTTGTTTTTTTTTTTCCTTTTAATGTTCCCCAATACGATTTATTCGCCTGTGTCGCGACAAGAATTCTCCCAACTCTGTAGCGACGTCTGGATTTTAGACGAATTAGCTACGGTTCACTGGAGATTTTCCCATAATCTAGACGAACGTCTAAATAATTTAGAGAATCAATTTGCGATTCTAAAAAAAGCCCTAATCAATATCACGAAGGTCAATATTAAATTAACCTCTGGTCTAACCAACTCTCACACACAAATTGTGGATAGTGAAGACGTTGAGAAATTGACCAAAGCACTGGAAAAGTTAAAATTAACAGATTAAAGAACATTAATGCATCAAAAAAGAAAATTATTAAAACAAAGGAATAAACTTGTTAAACGATTAAGGGAAATTTTAAATAAACGAACGATTTCCACCGCGATTTTCGGAGAATCTTTCACGCCGCCAAAAATACCAATAAACGAACTAGAAACCGACGTTGAAACAGACAGTGACGACAGCACAGTGGAGGAAATATTAAATCTCCCACTAGATCAACTGTCAAAGGGCCCCGAAACAAATCAAGAGGATCATAACTCACTAAGTGAGAATTTTGAAACACTATCCTTCGACATCAAGGACTTACAAAAAACAGAATTAACGCTCGAATTCGCCCTGCATACGTTTTCAAAACTAAAGGAACTCGATGATTCCCGATAGAAAATTTTTCTGTCTCTCTGAAATCTCAAGATTGGAATTCGATAACCTTCGAGAAGACGTTGACTGTTTAGATGCACTCAACACCGATCAACAATACTTCTCTAATGCTCTACGAACTCGTATAGATCAGCTAGAAGGGGAACAGAAAATCTTGAAGGAAGCCTTAATTGACTTAGTTAAACTAAATATTAAACTGAGTGCAGCCTTAGCAACTTCCGTTAGAAGACCGGTTACAGAGAGAGACGTAGAAATCCTCGAAATTGCTTTACGTAATTTAACTCTCAATGAGCAGAGTTAACAACAATTGGCGTTTTATTAAACAAAAACGAAAGAAATTTCTTGCAGCAGTAAAACGAGCCGTAGAAATTTCTGACCTAAAAATAGCAAGAGAAAATACCCCTTTTATTATAAACCATACCAAACAAGCCATAATCGGAGCCTTAAAAACAACCGAGGAAGAAGTATTAAGTGTAACCTGCTTCACGCGTATCGGACTAAATAAATCACAATTAGAAGGATCAATTCCGGATACCGAATCCGAATATTTCACAATAGATGAAGTTACAACTTCCTCCGACTACTCAGACTAACCCGCGATTAATACCGTTTACATTTTTCGATATTCCTACTAATACCAACAAAACAATACCAGTCGCTGAAATAAGAATCCACGAACCTTGTCCCGTGTTTAAAGAAATTCCACCATTTGACTTGGAACCGCAACTGGAATCGGAACTTTTCGAGATCATCAGAGGTGGTATTCTTGAATTACTCAAAGACGATAACTAACGAGTTAGCCAAAATGCAAAACAACGAAGCTATCGCTAATCTCACGCAACATCAGAATATTACTGATGCTCTGTTCACTACTATGGAAGAATGTATGGCCGTACAACAGGCTTTACTGCATATACCCGTTTACGATGGGAAAAATATGCCCCTTAAAACATTCATCCAGGATTTAGAAAATGGATATACCATTTGCCCAGCTGGAAATAGAAACGCTTTCTTCAAGGGAGTCATAGCTAAACAGCGTGACACCGCTAGAGATGCTGTAAGCGGAGTAGAAATTAATACGGTAGCAAACTTGAAGGACGCCCTCAAGGCATATTTTTCGACTAAAAAGAACTACTCACAATTCTGCGCAGAAATACAAGGTGTAAGAATGCGACGCAACGAAACCGTAATCGAATATTACGGACGCATTAAAAAAATCATGGAAGGCGCAAAGGCTTCGTTGACTGAAAAATTCACGGTAGAACAAGTTCCACACATGGTAACAATGCTTGAAGTAATTGCCTTAGAATCTTTTAAAAGAGGACTTTCAGACGAATTTCTCTATGCTCTAAGTGTACAAGAACCAGCTACGCTCGATGCTGCGCTAAGGATCGCACAACGCATAGAAAGAGACATGATCAACTCTACCGAAAGAAAAGGATTGCTACAATTAGGATCCTCAGAAACAACACCCCAGCCACAACCTAACACTTCAATACAACCCAGGGCTCCATGGACAAATACCTACAAAAGAGGCCCAAGTGATAACGGATATCAAGTACCCTCGAATAACTACCGACCCAAACCTCCGAATGAACACAGAGATATGAATAACAATTCCTACCAGCCAAGATAAGCCGGCCAATTTCAAGGACAACAAAGGGGATACTCAACCTATCAACCCAGAACGTCACAAAACTATTCTCCCCGAGAACCTGAAAGAACGCGGTCAAATTATTCGTCAAGAGGACCAGGATATTTCCAACAAAAGAGACCACAACCAAACCTATATCAGGAAGGATGGCAAGCATTGCCTAATCTTCGATACCCCACTGAATACTTGATGTCCTATCAATATTACACCCCACCATATAATGGATATTTGCCCCCACCTTTTCCAATACCATGCGCCCAGAACCAAACCTTACCCATGAGACAAAATTTAAACTCATCTGCAGTTCATCAGAAGGACGCGCCGATGAACCAGCAGAACCCCGAGCGTCCACTAATGGTCAAATTTATATCAGCGGAAGACCTTGGAACCGAACCAACGGAAGAGCAACCGTACCAACAATAAAACTAAAAGCAGCTGAACTCAACCAAACCACTGAATTCATCATCGATACCGGAGCTGAAATAAACTTAATTCACCTTCAAATGTTAAAACCAAAAACCATGATTGCTACTCACGAATCGATGTCAATAACAGGAATCACCGAAGACAGTTTTAATACACTAGGATCAACGGAAATTACGTTCTTCGACACCCCCATAAAATTTCAAGTAATCAAATATAGCTTGCCATTAGGCGTCACGGGAATCCTAGGCGTTGATTTTCTTAAAGCAGAGAACGCAGAAATTTCATTTCCCCATAACCCCATGTTATAAGTTCCAGACCGATCAAACCAATAAAATTTATAAATTATAAACCCGGTTCCCCTGCAAAATATGCGTTAGTAGCAAGGAGTAAAACTCCCAGAACTATAAACCTACAACCTACTGAACTCACAACAGGATATTTACCCCGGTTACAACCCCCCCCCCCCCCGACCCGATAAGGTTTTTATCGGAGATGCCTTAGTGACAAATATTAATAATACATGTCATGTGTATGCTATAAACTCCAACGAAGAAGACATCGAAATAGAGATACCCCCGCAAGAAGTCCAACCTTTCGATGAAATAGACGACTCAGAAGATTTCTTCGATTCAGACAACACCAGCACAGAAGAACCAAGTGCTGATGACAGACTTACGCGAATCATTAACAGTTTACGTTTAGATCATCTGAATCAAGAAGAAAAGGACCACGTTATTGGAATAATGAAGGAATATCAACCACTATTCCATCTTTCCGGAGATAAATTACCAGCAACAAATGTATTAGAACACGAAATACATACAACTGACGACGCTCCTGTATTCATCAAACAATATACATATCCTCCTGTACACAAGGAGGAGATTCAAAAACAGATGTGCAAATTATTGCACGAAGGAATTATAGAAAATTCCACATCCCCATACAACTCACCCTTATGGATAGTCCCCAAAAAGGCAGACTCTAAGGGAAATAAAAGATGGAGAATGGTAATAGACTATCGTGCCCTCAATGATAAAACAATTGGTGACGCACATTCATTACCAAACATCACCTAAATTCTGGACATGCTAGGCGGAGCCAAATATTTTTCAATATTCGATCTCGCAAGCGGATTTCACCAGATCAAGATGTCAGCAAAAGATCGTCATAAAACCGCCTTCAGCACCGCTACAGGACATTATCATTACGTCAGAATGCCATTCGGACTAAAGAATGCTCCTGTTACATTTCAACGACTAATGAACCTAGTCCTACTCGGATTACAAGACTCGGAACTACTCGTCTATCTAGACGACGTTATTATTTACGCCAGTAGTCTCCAAGAACACGAGACTAAGGTAAGGAGACTCTTCGACCGACTCTTAGGAGCAAAGTTATCCTTACAGCCAGATAAATGCGAATTTTTGGCAACAGAAGTAGAATACTTAGGCCACGTCATAGATGAAAACGGTGTGAGACCTGACACAAAAAAGACAATTGCCGTTAAAAATTTCCCCACTCCAAAAAACCAAACAAACGTCAGACAATTTCTAGGATTAGCAGGATATTACCGTAGATTTATCGAAGGTTTCTCCACCACGCCTAAGCCATTGTTCGACCTATTAAAGAAAAACGCCCCTTACGATTGGAAGGCTGAACACCAGAAAAGCTTTGATTCCTTAAAAGAAGCTTTATGTACTACTCCTGTACTACAACACCCCGATTTTTCTCAACCCTTCATCCTAACAACTGACGCTTCTGACTATGCAGTAGGCGCAGTTCTTAGCCAAGGAAAAATCGGAAAAGACCGACCTATTGCTTTGATGCCAAAAATGATGAAGCCCGCTGAGAAAAATTACGGCACTACCGAAAAGGAATGCCTTGCTATCATATATGCAGTGTTACATTTCAGACCATATCTTTATGGAAGGGAATTCACCCTAATAAGTGATCACAAACCTCTGAAATGGATAGACTCAGTAAAACCTCCAGTTCAACGCTTAATCCGTTGGTGAACTAGATTAAGAGAATATCAGTATAAATTTTTACACAAGCCAGGACGATTAAACGTAAATGCCGATGCATTATCAAGAAATCCACCCGTAGAAGAAGCCGTAGCTTTCCCAACATCTGCTTCTGCTAAAATTCAAGGAACTGCCAGGCAAGCCACCTCAAGTGGAAGAGGAAGACCACCAGGCTCAAAAACCAAAAGCGCTCTACCCAACCTATCTGAATCAGGAACCCCAGGACTAACTATAGCTGAAAGAGTAAGAGCCCGACATAAACAAGTGGAACCCCCTAAAAATCAAAAACCTCCAATAAAACAATTAACAAAAAAATTCACCCCCTCAGAACCATCAACCTCTAAACAACCCCCACCAAAACCAAAACCGTTATGATCCACTAAATTCACCAAACAGGTAACCTTCAATCTTTCCAATGACTCAGGCTCTGATAAAGAACTACCTCCTGCAGCAAGGAAAAGAAACAGTGGATTTTCAAGCCTTCTACCTAATGTACCAGCTACAATTAGGAAAACATTGTCTTCAACTGAAGATTCTTTCTCCGAAGAACAAGCCCGACAACAAAATCTTGCGCGCAATAATGGCATCAAGGAAGTCGAACCACCCAATAAATCAGGATCCGACTCCCTCACATCAATGGACGAATATTGGTGGGACGAAACTCAATTAAGACACAAAAATCTATGATTCCCATTAGGAAGGTCAACACCGATAGAAAACTTAACCAATATACGACGACAATATACCCTAGGATCTATACCGGAAACAGATCAGGAATCCAATCATTCCTCCGCAGATTTCTTTGAAGAACCAGAAGAAGTCATAGTGAGAATGCAAGAAATAAGACCTTCAGACACTATACCCCCAGAGTTATTTTACCCCACAAAAATACATAAGTCAGAACCAAGGGTAAAAATCACCCTTGTTAACCATAGTTTAACGCACCCCAAAGACAACATATTACACTTTATGTCTTCAGATTGCGAATTTACCAACCCAATTGCTAAACTATTACTCGACCTCGGTCGTAGAGATAAGAATAATATCAAACATGCCAAGCCGAAACAGAGAGAAGTAATAATTACTCCCAGCGGAAAATATAAAATACTTAGCGCAATTCTCTTAAAGAAACACTTTGAAGAATTTTCACAACAAGATCTCTGCATGGTACTTAAGAACGTAGGAGACGTTATAAAACGTCATAAACTAAAAACTCTGCAATTATCAAAACAAAATGATTTAACAGATAAAATACCCTTTTCAACCTTCTCGAACATATTAAAAGAAACTGTGAAGGATTGTGAATGCCATATCTCTATTTGTTATGGTACAACCACCATCCCCCCCGACGACATAAGAAATAAAATCATAGGAAATAAAAACCACGACACAACCGAATGGACTTAACTCCAAGAGAGCGACGAATGGATATATTCCGCATATGCAGCTGACGAATAAACAATCCATTGCCATCCTGATTATACAGAAAAGGTAAAAATCACCAGGATCGGCATAATACAATTTGCAAGAAGTTGCATGGCCATTAACCATAACACCATCCTTAAACCAAGAAATAACAACCAGAAATTGGGATATGTTTATTCCTTTTCTGCTCCCATCAACCTAACACGGACCCAACAAACATCAATGAAGACTTCAAGAATTAATGAAGATATCAACCCAAGACTGGACCGACTAGATAATCTCCTTCTAATATTATATTGGATATGGCCATTATCCATAGGAATTAGCGTGATCGGAACAGCAGTAGTCACGCACTTCACCTATAGACGGCAAATGATCCCCTTTAATAACGCCGTAACATATACAGTTATGGATGATGTCGACCCAATCACCCATCATCAATATTCACAAACAGATACGACATATAGAACAAGGAAAACGCAGACTTCTCTACGGATGATACCGGACGAACCAACATACTCCTCCCCACCTCCTCCCAAGAAAGTCCACTATTCGCCTCCTATAACTTTCGATTTTTCCCAAAATCAACCCTCCATCTCTGCACCCCCTACCCCAAGTTCTATCAGGTTTAACCTGGACGCTCATAGGATTCAGGAAAAGAATACTAATATTAACTGTTCTCCCGGATCTTCTTCCAGATGAACCAAAATCTTACCGATGATCAGCTTATTCTCCTCAAGCGACTAGGATTTATGTATGGTTAGATACCATGTCATCAGCGCTGGCCTACCAACTCTAATACCACAGCCAGTGGTAACCGATGTCGCAAGCTTCGTACTCAACCTGCACCACGTACCTTCACTTACCATAGAGACAGATTCCCAGTGCACATCACACTGGACGAAGAGAATCAACTCTTTGACGCGTTAGAACCGCACCAAATGGACGGTCTAAGCAACCACTACTTGGTCGTAGAAACAGAAGAAGCAAATGGAGACTAAGTCATCGAAAAGAAAAAAAAAAAAGAGAACAGAGCTACCCGTTTCCTTCCCTATCGATTCTTTCTTCAAATCTTCTTCCAGATGAACCCCAATCTAACCGATGATCAACCTATTTTCCTCAGGCAACTAGGATTCATGTATGCTAAGATACCATGTCATCTTCGTTGGCCCACCAATTTCGGATCAATAGCTACATGTGACAACTGTCATAAACCGTGGACTCAACCTCCCCAACGTTGTTTTACGTACTGGGATAGGATTAAAGTCCGTAACACCCGACGGGGATAACCAACTACTTGACACCCTGGAACCGAACAAGATGAATACCCTAAGCGAGCACTACTATCTCATGATCCAGAAAAGTTGATCCTGAAAATGATTAGGAACAAGGAAATAAGGAAGAAAAAGAAGAAAAATGCTAAACAATAAAAGAACTATCGATTTCCTCCCCTTCCTACCCAAACCTCTGACCCTTCCGTAGATGTCGTCTAGTAGTTATCTTGTCTTACTATGTTATCTTATAAGATTTTCGTACTATGTTCATTGCAGATGCTCAACACAGAGAACAAACTGGCAATCCTAGAACTCCTCGGGCATTCACCTGCCCCTGTAGACTGTCATCATCAAAAACCCCGCATTATGACATTGAAGTACCCGAATCCGGGCAACTATTGTCAGCAACGCTGCTATGGAACTCCAAGGAAACTTCTGATTTTCCATACCGGATACATCAAGCCGCCCCTGCCGTTTAGCATCTACCTGGAGTTGAGACACCTCTTCTACCCCGAAGATATGGTCCGTCTAGCCAACTGCTTAACTCTCACCAAATAATCACCATCAAAAACTCGTAACCACCGCTATAATTAATTAATGATAACAACTACTGTTACCTATCTACAAGTCTATCTTTAGATATAAGCTAGTTTAGTTATAAATACATTTATATTGTGAAAGATTTCTCGAAATCCATCAAATTACGACCTTAAATCCATCGAGGACGATGAACCTTTCTAAGCAGGGAGGTGTGACGTCAAATTAAAATTTTGCCTTTATTTCTTTCTCTTTTGGTCATATTCTTTTTCATTTCGAGAACTCCTAAATAAAAGTACACTTAAATGTTACTCGCAATTACGACATTATCCGATCATCGGATGATGCCTCAATCTACTAGTTTTAATTAATTGATTGTTTACACATTTGTGTATATCGTCTGATGGAGACGTTCAAAATACATTTTTTTAGCACGCGCTGTCGCGCGATGCGTATAGCTCTATCAGAGGGTAAACACACGTGTCTTATTCTTTTGAATTCTTCTAGAAATACTCGCGCTTAATTAAATATTTTTCGCAATCGAACCATCATCCGATCACCGAATGATGGTTCGATTAATTGCTTTTTACCGATATTGTTTACACAGTTGTGTATACCGTTTAATAGAGACGTATTTATGAAGTATATTTTTCGGGTTTTTCCCACCACGCGCTGTCGCGTGATGCATATGACTCTATTGAAGGGTAAACACAAGCGTTCTCTCTTTTGTAATATTTAGTATAAAAGGGCTTACAAAATGCTCATCTATGTCAAATAGTATAAGATAGTCCGCAATACGCGACTCAGCTCAGGCCCGAGACCTCTCGTAAAAGGACCACCGACGGAACAGTAGTCCGCGATACGCGACTCCCGCTAGGTAACTAACATCATAAATCATTTTTCATAAAAGACGCTTGCTACGAGTAGACTAAAGTCAACTCAAGTGCAGCTCTGTTTCCGGGTCAAAATATATTGTAAAGGTGCCAGCTGCACCTCGGCTTTTACTTACATAAATTAGTACCAGATTCCCTCACCTAAAGGGATCGTCAGTTTAGCTTTTACTCTCGCCGAGTACAGTCCAAATATTTCACATAAGTGTCGTGTATATCTAAATTCAGTGAAATAATAAAATAAAAAGTATTTAACTTGTTCTCCACCGCTCCTCGCTCCGACTATAAAAACCTTGTAACATACCAATCAACTGAAGGAAGTACGCAGATAAGAAAGGTAAGAATCATATTACTTATCCTTAACATTTTTCCGCCAAAACGATTTTCGAGTCGTTCGACAAACACCACCCTCTTGACGCTTTCTCGCCACGCTATTCAATTCTCGTCCGCGCAAACCGCTCGGCGTCGAACGAGACTGTCACATCTTCCGCGTTAACGTTTATTTCACAATTTTAATTTAACAAAGGAAATTCTGAATTAGCGAGACGCGAACGTGACATATATACCAATACAAAAACAGGCACCAACAGTGCAATAATAGAGGTAACATCGGATATTTATAAACATATCAGAGACAATAAGAGCAGATTATTTATTGGTTATCAGAGTTGTAGAGTATTCGATATTATAAATTCTTATCCTTGCAATAAATGTTCAAGATTTGGGCATAACAGTAAAAAATGCAAGAATGAAGACACGTGTTCTAAGTGCAATGGAAATCGCATAACCTCAAAGTGTACTAGTGAAATTATGAAATGACCGAACTGTGTTTTTTGCAATGAAAAATTTAAAACTAATTATAATGCAAACCAGTGTGCAATCGACAGTGATCTATGTGAAATATTAAAATCCAAAATTAAAAAATACATAGAAATGACTGATTACCCTGTGCAACCTACCTTCCAACGGTATTTTGGTAAGGTAGATCGCGCCATAAATCAACAATCGATAACACCAAGAAGAGTAATAAGAACAAGCATCGATTCGATAGGCTCACAGCGCTCATCACTGCCAGCGATACCAGGAACATCTAAAGTTACCACTGCAAACTTACATGGAAAATAACTTTAATCTAATTGAGGACTTACAGAATGAAATAATTAATACTGACTATAATTGCGATGATCTTAGTGAACTAAATAGATGTATGGCTTTTGATAAGGAAGTAATTTTTAACGTAAATATAAGGAGTTTAAATGCGAACTTTCATAAACTATTAGTATTCCTGAAGAGTCTAGTGATAAAACCTTGTATTATTGTGTGCACTGAAACATGGAATTTGGAGCATTACGAATATTTTAGTATACCGGGGTACAATATGTACTACAATAACAGTAAAATTAATATATCAGATGGACTGGTGATTTACGTAAGCGACTACTTAACTGATACGACAGAAGTATTAACTATAAATAACCTCAAAATAATTAACTCTAATATTGCAATTGAAAATAATAACGAAAATATGATATCCGCCCTGTATAGATCACACGACATTAGTAAATCGGAATTTCTATTAATACTCAAGAACTTGATAAATAATAACAGTAAATATAAAAATAACGTCATAATAGAGGACTTTAACTTTGATATTTCTAATCATGAATCAATCAACCAAGAATTTTTGCATATTTTATTAGAGCATGGTTACTGCCCAGGCTTTCGAAATATTACCAGACCATCTGATAGAAACAACAATTCAGGAACATGCATAGACAATATTTTTATTAAGCTAGATAAAATTAACTATAAAACTTTCATTTTAAAAATTCCGCTTAATGATCATTTTCCGATTTTCATGTCCATAAATAAGATAAGAGCCACAAAAGAATTTCATGCAATGAATCGTATAAATTATAACAAACTTAGGACTAAAGCTAAATTAATTAACTGGTCAGAATTGTCGTTAATTAATGAGCCAAATTTAGCACTAAATAACCTAGTCAGTAAAATAAAAATATGTCTAAGTAAAGCACAATATTCGAAAAAAGATTGTAAAAAGAATATACTGTATACAAGAAAAAATTGGATAACCTCTGCTATAATTAAATCTTGCGTAACCAAAGAGAAACTTTACAAATTATGGAAAAAAGATCCAAATAATCCAAAGAAAAGAGAGAATTATAGAAAGTTTAACTTAATATTAAAGAAAATTATAAATAAAGCCAAAGAGTCATTTGACAGAGAGCAGATACAGGCAATGATGAAAAACCCAAAGAGTTTGTGGAACGTATTAAATCAAAAACTTGAGAAAAATAGCAAAAGAAACAAAAACATTAAATATATAATGGATAATAGTGTTAAAATCACGGATTCAGCAGATATGGCTGAACACATGAATAAATTTTTTTGCGAAATAGGAAAGAAGATAAGTGATAAAATAGTGCAGCCAAGAAATGAGAAAATAAAACTCCCACCAATGAACAGAAAAAGTATTTTTATTTCTCCAACAAACCATATTGAAGTCTTAAATATTATTAACAACATGGACAATAAAAAATTGGAATTGATAATATCAACACAAAAACATTAAAAACTCTAAGTGTCCACATAGTTGATCAACTTGTTCACATTTGTAATCTATGTATCGAAAAGGCAACGTGGCTAGATGCTTCAAAAATTGCGGAAGTAATGCCAATACACAAAGCTTAAGAAAAACATATCCCTACCAATTACAGACCTATTTCGCTAATATCAAATATTGCAAAAATTTTTGAAAAAATTATACACAATAGAATTACTAACTTTATCAATGCATGCGATCTGCTAACAAAAAATCAATATGGTTTCAGGAAAAATAGAAGTACTAAAGATGCACTATTTCAATTATCCAATATGATATACAACAACATTAACACTAGCACTCATATTGCGATAACTTTCCTAGATCTAGCTAAAGCATTTGACACTGTACATCATCAAATCCTACTTGATAAATTGTATAATTATGGAATAAGAGGAAATGCTTATAATCTTTTAAAAAGCTACCTCACTAATAGACAGCAAAGAGTGAAATTAAACAACAAAACCAGCCAATTTGAATCAGTAACAACGGGAGTCCCACAGGGTACTATATTGGGACCGTTACTATTTATACTGTACATCAACGACTTATTATTAGACATGCCGGAAGACACAATCATATCGTATGCTGATGATACTGCTGTTATTTCAACAGCTAAAACATGGCATGAAGTAGAGTAAAAAATGAATGACTTTTTACGAAAAATATCTAAATGGTTAGCTCTGAATAAACTCTCGTTAAACACTGATAAAACAGTGTATATGGAATTTGGTAGTCAAAGTGATAGCACTCCGAAAAACTTAAACATCAATATTACATAGTAAAAAAAGGAAGCTAAAGAAATGGGTAAAAGAAAACATTTAGAAACATTTAGAAATAAAAGCAACCTAGATATTTTTATATTGAAAAGAGATATTTTTATATTGAAAAGTTTAATCACATTTGTTATATTATAATATATTTTGTTACAATACTTATATTTCTATCTAGAGTCTTAGGTTAAGTTAGATTTAAGAATGCCGGACCAGCGAACAGGAAAACAATTCCTCTGCTGGATTATACATCATGTATAATATAAACATGTACTTACCTTTTGTACTTACTCTGGTAAATAAATAATAAATAAAAACATAATAAAATAAAAAAATAAAATCTTCTCCACGCGGCCATTCCGTCTCTGGTAGTAGCAGTGCTCGGTAATTCATGTGCCAACGTGCGTTGAACAGTTTTTTTTTGCGTGAGAGAAGATAATTGTGAGAGATAGAGTAGGCAAGGAGAAAGTACCTTTACGTAAAGTAGTAGTTTTACGTTTTCGTGGAGAAGAGGAGTGTGAACGGAGAGCAGCAGGACGCCACAAGTAATTTCCACCGCCTGAGTCAACGGTGAGATTTATACTTGCTCTCGTTGGGCGGCACCTTACTTTCCGCCCCCGACCCTCAATAATATATCTGTTTTATTCTTCGTCTTAGAATTGCGAGCGACGGCCCCGAACTTGGAGACAAAGTGCGTTCTCTCTCTCTCGCATGTGTAATTGTGCGGTGAATATAGTGCGCATGGGCCATTGCGCGGCTATTTTGTTAAGCGTAAACGTAAATGCTACCGCCCGTGGGTGAAGTAAGGAGTATAATAAACGTTTCGCATAAGCAGAAATTAATAGTCATTTCTTTTTCTTTATTTTTCTATTTATGTTTTTCTTGTGTTGTGACTGATGCTGAGTATAAAGCAGTTGTTTGTGTCATAAATTTTCACGTTGGAGTCAGTTATCGCCGAGGGTTTCGACTGCCCCAAGGTCGTCGTCCGTGAAGTCACGCCCGAGATCGTGAGAATCTGTGAGCAGCCGTGCAGAAGGAAGTTAGTTCCGCGTAGTCGCCGTGACCTGGCGCCCATCCCAAATAAAATTCGGTTGCAGTGACGGGCGCGATTGTGTTGAGTTGTGAAATTAAATTCGTTGCCTTGTTAGTGTTAGATAACAAGCCCTCGAGGCGAGTTAGCGAACGGTCGGTTTTGGGGGGAATAAAATCCGCATCGTCACAAATTGCGCCAGCAACGTGGGGCCGGCAATAAACTGATTAAAAACGCGAACTAGAATTGTGGGGATAGTTACCACGCGAGAGAGAGATTTTGTGAGTCGAGTCGATTCACACAACCATACGTGTTATAATTTATTATTATTTTCTATCATATTTTATTGGATTCACCAATGTTATTTCGTTGTGTGTTGGGAGAGTGGGGGAGGAGTCCCAGAGTTACTTGCAGGTCGTGCTCTGCTGAGGTCGGCCATTTTGTGAAAAGAATTCTCAAATCAGGTTCTAGCCTGGCTATGTTCCGGCTGTCCGTAAAATCAAAATCTTGGAGAATTTTTAGTTTTGTTGCGGCATTCGGTGTGTCTCACCACTACTGCCCCTATTACAATCGGAAGAAATTATTTCAATTTCTTTTCGACATTTTTTTTTTGATTTTTAAGAATATTATATGTGAAAGAAAATTTTGCTTTTCGTGTATATGTTCGTTTCTTCCATTCTAGGTGGACAAACAAGGTAATCACGAGAATAAAATTTTATTCACATATATGAAATTTATAAATAATATAAAAATTATAAATTTATATTTACATATACCCCACGATCGACGGAAGAAGCACAGTTGATTTCGCTTTTCAAACCCTTTCGCTGGCGTGCGAGTCCGTTAAGGAGATTTATTGTTTTTATTATTTTTGCTCGTTTCGTCACTCCGGGTTCGCGAACTCCTTCGAGCGACAGTTAAAGAAGCTTTTGAGGCTGCCCGCGTATAATTTTGTTTTTCGCCCAATACCACCTATTTCCGTTGCGTGCGAAGATTTTTTCTGTTCTTATTCGATCGTAAAGATCTTTCTTCGCATCAAGCCAGAAACTAAATGAAGAGAGATCAGAACAATTATCAAGAAAGAAGAAGCAAGATGGATACCGCTGAACACAAGGAGAAGATGAAGAAGCTATTAAAGATCAGAGATATAAGGGCTATAAATTTGGAAATTCTTCACCTCACGCCCAGCCAGCTAAAAGAGACGCTGAAGATAAGACATCCCAGCACACGGAGAGATTTCGTGAAACGACAGGATCGGCTGCTGCGTGACAATGTGAGAGAAGCTGGGCTGGACCCAGCGAAGGTGCCATGGTATGAAGACGATTAGCGAGACAGATCACCTCACGATAGGGAGTCGACGAGCGAAGAGGAGCCTGCCGTAACGCACAAGCCGAAGAGAGGACGAGGCAGGATGCCGAAGGTGATCTAGAAAGGAGCCGAGGAGAGTGCCACCACGACAGGCGATGAAGCAAAAATGCGCTTGCGCCCGAGCGAAATGGAGATAAACGAGATTGCAGGGGTGGTGGAACCTGTCACATCAACATCTGGATTGTCAGTGAGGGGAACGTCCACTGTCACTTATTCGATAGCCGCCTTGCCCACGATGGGACTGTCCACGGCCAGCGAAGCGACCGGCTCAGTGAATCTGCTACTGCCTGTAACCACCCTGCTAATTGCTTGTTTCAGGAAATCAGTGTGGAAAGAGTAGCAGTGCAGACGCCGCGGAATCAATAACGTTAATTCTCTTTTATTTTCAGGTATGGAGGAGTGAGTCGGCTAGACAAATTATGCATATATCAAATGTAACTTAGTTAAGGATAATAATAAATGCGGGGGAGGTGATCGTCGATCCACCCGAACAGTAGCCATGTAGTAAAGCGGCAGTAACACCGAGGTATTCCCGGTTTAGGGAGGGGGTGTAACGTGATGCGCCTCTCGCATCACACTGAAAAGAAAAAATAAATTTATCGGAAAGCTACTGGCGGGAGGCGAGAGTCTGCCCTGACACCGAGCTATGTGTACACCCGCACACACATAGCTAATCAGGTGTTTCAATGTTTGCCGTGGTACACGGGGGAAGCCAGCAGATCATCCACACACTCACAAACCTAAGCAGCCTTGGAGTCCGCGCCGACGACGATGAGCAACAGCCAAGAAGCAGAAGAAAAGAGAGGATCGGCAGGCCCCGAAGAACGCCGAGGCACATGTTCGCGCGGCTCGCAGATGACGCACACGGTATATTATAACTGTGCGCCGGGTGTGAGCGCGCCCATGTGCGCCCGGCAGTCATGCTGCGCATACAGCTGGAAGCAGCGGGGAAGATGCCGGCCGACGACGAGGTTTCCCGATGAACCGCCACAGACATGCACACGCACACACACCACATCACCCTCAACACCGACACACGCAACGCGTAACGAGAAGGCGCGGTGAAGAAGGCTCCGCGACGGCCACGAGGCCGAGAGAGAGAGTGACGGCGCAGCGGCGCTGGAGTGAGGGAGAGAGAGAAACGCGGCGCGTAACAGGCTGCGCACTGCACGTCGGCCGTAATAGCTCTAGAGTGAGGGAGAGAGAGACAGCGCATCGGCGCTTGCGACTGAGTGAGGGAGAGCGCGAAAGACGGCGCAGCAGCCTATGAGTGACTGAGTGACTGAGCGAGCGAGTGAGAGAGTGCTACGGCATGAGAACGTGAGAGAGAGAGAGAGAGGGGGGAAGCCAAGCATATCAACAAGCTTGCGTGCTGCACGAGGCCGAGAGCCGTGTATATACGGAAGAGGAAGAAAGAGAGAGTGCTACGTCGGCCACGGCAACCTGCGCCAGGGTGACCAGGTGGCGACCTTCTATCGTTATCACTCACATGTAAGTGACGTCACATTCTTTGAGAGTAAGTAAGACAAAAAATCGCCACCTGGTCACTCTGAACTGTGCGTTGCCTAAAGCCATGCGTCTTTTGGGTGTATAAGAGAGAGAGAGAGAGAGAGAGAGAGAGAGAGCGTAGCGGCGCTCATGTGTGTGTTCATGTGATCGAGTAAAGGCCAGCAGCTGCCTGTGAGCTGCATACGGCCGGTATGAGAGGGGTGCGCGGGGGGATATTACAGCTGCAGGAGAGAGGGAGCAAGAGGGAGAGACAGCTAAGAGAAATTCTACCGACCGCGTGGAGTTACGGAGGCGTACGGGGGCATAAAGGCGCACCGCCACTGTCCCGGAACTCAGTCTGAGTTATTAAATTCAAATCGCGCGCGTAACAGGTAGCAGCAGAGAGCTATGCGTATTGTAACTGCACTCACCAACCTCCGAGAGAGAGCCAATTCGTAGGGCACGGATATTATCCGGCCCTCCTAATTGGAGCGTAATGAAGAAGCCGGCGCGACGAGAGTCTTCACGTATCACGTGATGCGAAAATTCGCCGACCGCCCTATACACCGCCCTAGGAGTGAGAGAGAAAGAGCGATACGTGGCCGAGGAAGAAGACGGAAGTTTAGCGACCGTCTTCTCCCCGCGGCCATTCCGTCTCTGGTAGCAGCAGTGCTCGGTAGTTCATGTGCCAACATGCGTTGAATCGCGTTTTTTGCGTGAGTGAAGATAATTATGTGAGATAGAGTGAGCAAGGAGAAAGTATCTTTACGTAAAGTAGTAGTTTTACGTTTTTATGGAGAAGAGGAGTGTGAAGGGAGAGCAGCAGGACGGCACGAGTAATTTCCACCGCCCGAGCCAACGGTGAGATTTATACTTGCTCTCGTCGGGCGGCACCTTACTTTCCGCCCCCGACCCTCAATAATATATCTGTTTTATACTTCGTCTTAGAATTGCGAGCAACGGCCCCAAACTTGGAGACAAAGTGCGTTCTCTCTCTCTCGCACGTGTAATTGTGCGGTGAATATAGTGCGCATGGGCCATTGCGCGGCTATTTTGTTAAGCGTAAACGTAAATGCTACCGCCCGTGGGTGAAGTAAGGAGTATAATAAACGTTTCGCATAAGCAGAAATTAATAGTCATTTCTTTTTCTTTATTTTTCTATTTATGTTTTTCTTGTATTGTGACTAATACTGAGTATAAAGCAGTTGTTTGTGTCATAAATTTTCACGTTGGAGTCAGTCGCGTTATCGCCGAGGGTTTCGACCGCCCCCAGGCCTTCGTCCGTGAAGTCACGCCCGAGATCGTGAGAGTCCGTGAGCAGCCGTGCAGAAGGAAGTTAGTTCCGCGTAGTCGTCGTGACCTGGCGCTCATCCCGAATAAAATTCGGTTGCAGCGACGGACGCTGTTGTGTTGAGTTGTGAAATTAAGGAGGTCGGATACCTTTAAATGACGAAAAATCAATTCTTTTTTATTACATATTTTACTAAAAAAATACTTGTAGAATATGTCCCAATTAGTTTTAAAGCAGTATCTATTTTTGTTTTAAGAATATACACAAAACACTGATAAAGCTTTTTATTTGTTTTTTGTTCAAATTTCATTTTTCCCCTTGTATACGTATTTATATAATCGTATATTATTTCTACTAATTTTTTTTTTTTCATTTCCGTGTTCTTAATATATTTAATATTCTCACTAAACATATCTATATATACTTTAAAAAATCCAAAAATAATATTTTAATCATTAATATAAAGATAAAAATGAATAATATAATTTATGGACGGTATTTTTGACAAAAATAAAAATTTGAATTTAAAACTTGTAGCACTTATGTTGGCACCGTAACAACCTGACTTATCACTGACAGCCTCTCACAGCTCACTCCTTTATTGTAGCAGCGCTGATTTTAACCTATGAAAAAGTCCTCAAGCAATGTAACCATGCACAGCTGTCATTACATATAAACACTGTGATATCAGCATCAGCACCTTTTTTATACAAAGTGTTGTTCTTAGTTTTCATCGTTTCAAACGGATTTGGGAGTAAAAATTTGGTGTATTATGTAATACGTAAAGGTATTTTAAATAAGCTTATAAAAGTGTTTGAATAATACGACTGAACTTTTATTGGACACTTTATACTTAAAATAGCAGGATTGATACTAAAGAAAAATTAAGTCTATACAGACTATTACAAAAATCATTTAGAGTACAGATTTAAATCAACTTTTAATGGAAGTGAAAGATATGCTATTGTGCAGAAAATCATTATGGAACCTTCACTGCAGCAGAAAGCTACCATTATTAACCATCGCCTGAATCTCACTATGATATAATTGACATTTTATTTTCTGAAGTCAAAACAGTTATGCACTGCAATAAATATACATCAGTCGTATTCTCTTTATTAAGTAATAATATTAGATATGAAAAAGAATAATGAAGGACAAGTAAAGAAGTTCGCCCTATCAGACATTAAAAGAAGATCAATATAGGAGTGTTGCTGCTATAAACATTTTTTTAAGCATTTGGCTATGGCGATACTGGCTTCATAACATGCATGAAGGATTTTGGATTTCTCAACACATTCTTTATTTACCTCAGTATATAAGAATCTAATATATGTAATAAAGATTATTAAAAACATACAGATTTAAAGGCACCAAAGTATCTACATGTTAAACCACTTAACAAACTTGACTGACTGATGTGGATATGACTGTTGCGCGTGCTTATAGCTTACAAGTCTGATCGACCGTATATCCAGGTACCAGAATATTTGTTCTAAATGTAAAATATTTTGAGCTAAAAACAATACTTTTTTGTATTTCAGAGCAGAGTTGGAGTTAAGAAATAATGAAGAAGAAATAAAGAAGTATTTTAGTAATTTTATGTTTAAAGCTGTTTTCTACATAATGTAAAATTTTAGGCTCTGCCGTCGACTCCAGAATCAGGAAATTAAAATATATTTTAATGGGAGAGGTCCTAAAATTTTGGTATTTTATATGTCTATTGACGGAAGAGTTGTATGTATCCAATTTTTTTACGTGATTAAAAAATTTTTTACTGTCAAACATTGCTAAAAAATCTGAATTTCACTTAAATTGAAGATCTTTTAGCAATTTTTGACCATAAAAAATTATTTAATCAAATAAATTGGATACATACAACTCTTCGATCAATAGTCATATAAAATACCAAAATCATAGAACTACGTCCATTAAAATATATGCAGTTCCTGAATCTAGAGTCGACGGCAGAGCAAAAATTTTGAAATAGCCATATATTTGGTTAAAATCGATCAAAATTTTTTTTTGTGTCTAATTTGATCACAAATTGAATATATTTTAGGATATTACTTCTACATATTTCTAATTCTGAAAACAAAAATTTTTCTCTTCATTTTAGGAAGAAAATTCTAAAGGTGTCTGACCCCTTAAATTCGTAGCCGTGCTAGTGTTAGATAACGAGCCCTCGTGGCGAGTTAGTGAACGGTCGGTTTTTGGGGGAATAAAATCCGCATCGTCACACACACATACACCCACACACACACACACATACACCCACCCACACACACACACACACACACACACACACACACACACACACACACACACACACACACACACACACACACACACACACACACACACACACACACACACACACGCACGCACGCACGCACGCACACGCACGCACGCATATACACACACACACACATGCATGCACACACGCTCGCACGCGCGCGGGAAAATTTTTTTTATCAAAAACAACCGATTTAAGCGTCAAAAGTCTTAAATCATGTTTTTGAACATTTTTTTATTCAAAAATTTTTTTCACCGTTAAAAAAATGAAACCTGTCCATTTAAAATCGATCGAATAGATACTGAGATAAAACCGTATACGTACACGCACACGCACAGGCACACACCCACACACACAAACACACACGCAGACACATACGCACACACATATACACATCCATACAGACATTTTCTTTTCTAAAATAATAAAATAATTTCGTAGAATGCATCATGGGAATGACACCTTTGGCAAATGATATATATATATATATATATATATATATATATATATATATATATATATATATATCAAATGATATATATATATAGAGGGTAATTTTTGCTTCCTAGAGGATGCTTTCTAATAGTAACATTTTAAGTTTCGTTAAATCCCTCTAGAAACACGAATAGAGGTGACAGAAGTTCGGATCTCTATATATATAGAGGGTAATTTTTGCTTCCTAGAGGATGCTTTCTAATAGTAACATTTTAAGTTTCGTTAAATCCCTCTAGAAACACGAATAGAGGTGACAGAAGTTCGGATCACATTATTTTAGAAAAGAAAATGTCTGTATGGGTGTGTATATGTGTGTGCGCCACTGGAGGTGAGCCACTTTTTCGTAGGAGGAGTAACACTTTTGCATAGAATGGGTCATAGGAGTGACACTTTTTCGTAGAATGCATCATGGGAATGACACCTTTGGCAAATGATATATATATATATATATATAAAAGTATCACTCCTATGGAAAAGTGTCACTCCTATGATTCATTCTACGAAAAAGTGTCATTTCTGTGACACATTTTATGAAAAAGTGTTTTTCCTCCTATGTAAGAAGTGTAACTCCTCCTATGAAAAGGTGTCACTCCTTCGATGAAAAAGTGTCCCTCCTATGACACATTTTGCGAAAAGCGCTATTCCTCCTATGAAAAAGTTTCACTCCTATGACGCATTAGACGAAAAGGTTTCACTTCTCCTACGAAAAAGTGTCTCTCCTCCTATGAAGCGTGTTACTGCTATGACACATTTCAGGAGAAGTGTTACTCCTCCTATGAAAAAGCGTCACTAGCCCTATGAAAAGGTGTCACTCCTATGACACATTCTATGAAAAAGTTTCACTCCTATGACGCATTCTACAAAAAAGTGTCACTCCTATGACACATTCTACGAAGAAAGCGCCAGTTCCCATATGAAAAGGTGTCACTCCTATGACAGGTTCTATGAAAAACTATTACTCCTCCTATGAAAAAGTGTCACTCCTATGGAAAAGTGTCACTCCTATGATGCATTCTACGAAAAAGTGTCATTCCTGTGACACATTTTATGAAAAAGTGTTTTTCCTCCTATGTAAGAAGTGTAACTCCTCCTATGAAAAGGTGTCACTCCTTCGATGAAAAAGTGTCCCTCCTATGACACATTTTGCGAAAAGCGCTATTCCTCCTATGAAAAAGTTTCACTCCTATGACGCATTAGACGAAAAGGTTTCACTCCTCCTACGAAAAAGTATCTCTCCTCCTATGAAGCGTGTTACTGCTATGACACATTTCAGGAGAAGTGTTACTCCTCCTATGAAAAAGCGTCACTAGCCCTATGAAAAGGTGTCACTCCTATGACACATTCTATGAAAAAGTTTCACTCCTATGATGCATTCTACGAAAAAGTGTCACTTCTATGGCACATTCTATCAAAAAGTGTTACTCCGCTCTATTAATAAGCTTATGAACAGAGCTGAATACCGTGTAAGCTATTGACACAACCGATAGAGCGATGTCAGTAGGGTCGCCCAACAGTCAATAACCCTACCGGCAGGAGCCTACCTTGTCAACAGTCGATAACCCAAGTCTGCCTTACTTTCCCGAAATGTGTCATAGAAGTGACACTGTTTCATAGAATACATCATAGATGTGACACATTTATCCAAAATATGTCATAGGAGTGAAACTTTTTCGCAAAATGTGTCATAGAAGGAGTGACACTTTTTCATAGAATGAGTGTCACTTTTTTATAGGAGGAGTAACACTTTTTCATAGAATATATCATAGGAGTGACACTTTTTCATAGGGCGAGTGACGCTTTTTCATAGGAGGAGTAACATTTTCAAAGGAGTGACACTTTTTCATAGAATATGTCATAGGAGAGACACTTTTCCGTAGAATATGTCATCGGAGCGACACTTTTCCATATGAGGAGTGACACTTTTTCATAGGAGGAGTAACACTTTTTAATAGAATGTGTCATAGGAGATCCATTTTTCATAGGAGTGGCACTTTTTCATAGGAGGAGTGCTACTTTTTTCATAGGAGGAGTTACAGTTTTTCATAGAAGGAGTAATACTTTCTCTCTAAATGTGTCGTAGGAGTGACACTTTTTCGTAGAATGCGTCATAGGAGTGACACTTTTTCGTAGAATATGTCATAGGAGTGACACATTTTCATAGGAGTGACACTTTTTCCGTAGAATGTGTCATAGGAGTGATACTTTTCCATAGGAGCCGTGAGTCTTTTTCGTAGAATGTGTCATAGGAGTGCCACTTTTCCATAGGAGGAACGACACTTTTTCATAGGAGGAGTAACACTTTCTCATAGAATGTGTCATAGGAGTGACACCTTTTAGGGAGAGTGACGTTTTTTCATAGGAGGAGTAACACTTTTTCATAGAATATGTGATAGGAGAGACACTTTTTCATAGAATGCATCATAAGTGATACTTTATCATAGGAGGAGCAACGCTTTTCGCAAAATATGTCATAGGAGTGACACTTTTTCATAGGAGGGGTGGCATTCTTTCATAGGAGGAGTGACACTTTTTCATAGGAGGAGTAACACTTTTTCATAGGAGGAGTAACACTTTTTCATAGAATATGTCATAGCAGTGACATTTTTTCGTAGAATGCATCATGGGAGTGACACCTTTTCATAGGACGAGTAAGACTTTTTCCTAAAATGTGTCATTAGGGTAACACTTTCATAGGAGGAGTGACACTTTTTCAATGGAGGAGTAACTCTTTTTGATAGCCCTATTGAAAAATATCGCGCGATTATCGTGCGATAAATCGCGCAAATAATCACGCGAATAATCGCGCGATGATCGTGCCAGTTTATCGACCATTTTCTGGCGCGATAATCGTGCGATAATCGCGCGAGTTAACCGAAATTCAACATTAAAAAATAAGTTTTATTTCCACAGCTGTGTACGTGCTTGCGTAATTGACAAACATTATGACTGTAAATGTATCAGTGCGTAACTGCAGTGTTAATGTACACCCGAGGGAAGTTAATTCTTTCCGAACGTGCCGGGTGAATTCAAAATCTTGGAATCCCATTGGACTATTCAAGTGTTATTAATCGCGCGATTAATCGGAAAATTTTTATAAAAACAATTACACCAAAAATATGTATAAAAATTACTTTTAATAAGAACGAATTACTTTCAAAAGTTATAGATTATACTGAAAAAATTTAGCTGATTTCAGCTGGACATCATGCCAAAACGTCACCTGATTATCAGGTGATTAGCACCTAAAAATCATGTTGATATTATCTCTTAAATAACATTGTTTTTACATTTTGCTATGAAAAATCGAGTTTTTCTCGCAGTCAAAGCAATTAATTAAATTTTTAAACTTTTATCTATGATTAACATATGTATTATAACCATGCCCACATAAAAATATTTCGTAAGTTCTTACGTGAGAACTTACGTAAGCTCTCATCACTCGGTGTGCGAATAAGTAAATTAAAAATTAAAAAATAAAGACATGTAACATACATGTATATTGGAATAATATTATCATAAATGATATTGTTCTTAATGTGGAGAAAGGATAAATGATGTTTAATGAGCCACGTGCTCGCGCTACTCGACACCGACCCGTGATATAGCAAATTTACACGAGGTCGGAGCCGAGCGCGCCCACGTGTACTTCGATATTAGCTGCTACCATGAACAGTTGCGACGACGTCGGCCACACTACGAGGAGGCGAAATCTTGACGATGATATTGATATTAAAAGAACAGAGAAGATATTTCACATGGGGTCAGCAGATCAAATTTTTGAATCCTTTAGGCTTTGTGAGTTATAACTATAATAATTTTTATTCAACAAAAATGTTTCTGATTCTTTATTACAAACTATTTAAAATGTGCCCAGGAACAATATTGGTAAACCCTCTTGAAAAGAATTCTATACTTTTTAAATATCAATATAAACCAATAATTGGTATTTTTATCAACCCGCTGGATTTCAGATCATAATATTATTCATATATCTCATGTTATGGATCTTGCCGCTAAAGTTGCTCAAAGCATGAAAAATCCATTAAACATCTATTTTCAACAATATTTTCAACAGACTTATAAGTAATAACACTTATATTTACTTTCCTAAATTTCCAATGGGAGCCATTTACACTGTTAATAAACTCTCTTTCTAATCTTCATATCTATTCCAAATTCAATTTCATAAGTAATCTATTATTATATGTGCAAAAGCCAAAAGTAAATTAATATGTAAAAAAGTTGCAATCAAAGTAGTTGAAAAACGATTTAGCAATTGTATACTCCAATGCGCAGACAAATACTTCTTACTCATTAATTTTCAAATACAATATGGTGTTCTTAGTAAGTCTTCGCTTCATGTGAAATTTCATAAATTATGTAAATTACAATCTTATAAATCATTAAGATCCATAATCCAATTATTTAATTGTAATTTACACTGAATAGTTTATGAAATTTCATGATGCGAAGGTTTAATAAGAAAACCATATTTTACTTGAAAATTATTGAGTAAGAAGTTCTTGTCTCGGCATTGAAATATACAATTGCTAAATTATTTTTCAACTACGTTGTTTGCAACTTTTTTACATAGTAATTTACTTTTAGTTTTGGCACACATAATAATAGATTACTTATAAAATTCTGTTTCGAGTAGATATCAAGAATACATGTAGAGTTTATTAACAGTGTAAGCGGCTTCCATTGAAAATGTAGGAAAGTAAATATAAATTTTATTACTTACAAGCCTTTCAAAAATATTATTGAAAATAGATATTTAATGTATTTTTCATTTTATGACAATATTCAGCAACAAAATCCTCAAACTTTGCAAATGGATCATAAAATAAATATAAACATATTCTACAAATAAAAAGCAAATTTTTTCCCAATGCTACAAATTACAAGCCACATTTTTAGCCAAAGCTAAAAGTAAATTAGTATAAAAAAGTTGCAATCAAAGAAGTTGAAAAACAATTTAGCAATTGTATACTCCATTACGCAGACAAATATTTCTTACTCAATAATTTTCAAATAAAATATGGTGCTCTTATTAAGCATTCGCTTCATGTAAAAATTCATAAATTATGTAATTTACAATCTTACAAATCATTAAGATCCATAAGTCAATTATTTAATTGTAGTTTACACTAAAAAGTTTATCAAATTTCATGATGCGAAGGTTTAGTAAGAAAACCATATTTTATTTGAAAATTATTGAGTAAGAAGTTCTGGTCTGGGTATTGGAATATAAATGGATAAATTATTTTTCAACTACTTTGATTGCAACTTTTTTACATAGTAATTTACTTTTAGCTTCGGCACACATAATAATAGATTATTTATAAAATTCTGTTTCGTGTAGATATCAAGAATACATGTAGAGTTTATTAACAGTGTAAGCGGCTTCCATTGAAAATGTAGGAAAGTAAATATAAATTTTATTACTTACAAGCCTTTCAAAAATATTGTTGAAAATAGATATTTAATGTATTTTTCATTTTATGACAATATTCAGCAACAAAATCCTCAAACTTTGCAAATGGATCATAAAATAAATATAAACATATTCTACAAATAAAAAGCAAATTTTTTCCTAATGCCACATTTTTTGCCAAAGCTAAAAGTAAATTAGTGTAAAAAAGTTGGAATCAAAGTAGTTGAAAAACAATTTAGCAATTGTATACTCCATTACGCAGACAAATATTTCTTACTCAATAATTTTCAAATAAAATATGGTGCTCTTATTAAGCCTTCGCTTCATGTGAAAATTCATAAATTATGTAATTTACAATCTTACAAATCATTAAGATCCATAAGTTAATTATTTAATTGTAGTTTACACTGAAAAGTTTATCAAATTTCATGATGCAAAGGTTAAGTAAGAAAACCATATTTTATTTGAAAATTATTGAGAAAAAGTTCTTGTCTGGGTATTGGAATATACAATTGCTAAATTGTTTTTCAATTACTTTGATTGCAACTTTTTTACATAGTAATTTACTTTTAGCTTTCGCACACATAATAATAGATTACTTATAAGATTCAGGTTTGAGTAGATATCAAGAATACATATAGAGTTTATTAACAGTGTAAGCCGCTGAATAAGTTAAAATTCATGTATGTAAATTCTGATATTACTAGCTTACATGTTATACGTTCAAAATAAGCAATGAAGGGGCCAACCCGTTACCACACCACATCCATTGAAAGCCAAGGCCAGATCGAGGCACATATTGGTACTTAGTAGCACTACATACTGTTGAGAACATCCTCAGTCTGATGGTTGAGAATCATTCATCTTTTCTGCTGCCTCAGGTACCTCCAACAAGAGAAAAGTACAAACAGCCCACCCACCCATTAAAGAGGTTAGGAGTGAGAAAGAACTTACAGAATCTATGCTTTACCGCCGACTGCGTTGTTTTATTGTCTCAGATGAATCACCACCGAACGATGGACGCGAAGAATGAACCAACACCCACCAGGACACCGTACTGCAGCAGCCGCTGTCATATCGTTGCGAATGTCGAACAAGACACGTGTACGGCAGCGTCGGACGTTGGTCTACCTATACAAACAATTCAGTCAGCTGTTGGCTCTCCCGGCCGCTTGGGATATAATCGTCTCGTCCGTAAAAAGGCTGTCCGACGCTGCCGTGAACGTGTCTTGTTCGGCATTCGCAACGATGACAGCGGCTGCTGCAGTATACGGTGTCCTGGTGGGTAAATTGGTTCCTTCTTCACGTCCATCGTTTGGTGGTGACTCCTCTCAGACAGTAAGACAGCGGAGTCGGCGGTAAAGCATAGACTATGTAAGTTCTTTCTCACTCCTAACCTTTTTAATGGGTGGGTGGGCTGTTTGTACTTTTCTCTTGTTGGAGGTATCTGAATCAGCAGAAGAGATGAATGATTCTCAACCATCAGGCTGAGGATGTTCTCAACAGTATGTAGTGCTACTAAGTACCAATATGTGCCTCGATCTGGCCTTCGCTTTCAGTGGATGTGGTGTGGTAACGGGTTGGCCCCTTCATTGCTTATTTTGAACGTATAACATGTAAGCTAGTAATATCAGAATTTACATACATGAATTTTAACTTATTCAGCGGCTTACACTGTTAATAAACTCTATATGTATTCTTGATATCTACTCAAACCTGAATCTTATAAGTAATATCTATTATTATGTGTGCGAAAGCTAAAAGTAAATTACTATGTAAAAAAGTTGCAATCAAAGTAGTTGAAAAACAATTTAGCAATTGTATATTCTAATACCCACACAAGAACTTTTTCTCAATAATTTTCAAATAAAATATGGTTTTCTTACTAAACCTTCGCATCATGAAATTTGATAAACTTTTTAGTGTAAACTACAATTAAATAATTGTCTTATGGATCTTAATGATTTGTAAGATTGTAAATTACATAATTTATGAATTTTCACATGAAGCGAGGGCTTAATAAGAGCACCACATTTTATTTAAAAATTATTGAGTAAGAAATATTTGTCTGTGTAGTGGAGTATACAACTGCTAAATTGTTTTTCAACTACTTTGATTGCAACTTTTTTACAGTAATTTACTTTTAGCTTTGGCAAAAAATGTGGCATTAGGAAAAAATTTGCTTTTTATTTGTAGAATATGTTTATATTTATTTTATGATCTATTTGCAAAGATTGAGGAGTTTGTTGCTGAATATTGTCATAAAATGAAAAATACATTAAATATCTATTTTCAACAATATTTTTGAAAGGCTTGTAAGTAATAAAATTTATATTTACTTTCCTACATTTTCAATGGAAGCCGCTTACACTGTTAATAAACTCTACAAGTATTCTTGATATCTATTCGAAACAGAATTTTATAAATAATCTATTATTATGTGTGCCGAAGCTAAAAGTAAATTAATATGTAAAAAAGCTGCAATCAAAGTAGTTGAAAAATAATTTAGCAATTGTATATTCCAATACCCATACCAGAACTTCTTACTCAATAATTTTCAAATAAAATATGGTTTTCTTACTAAACCTTCGCATCATGAAATTTGATAAACTTTTCAGTGTAAACTACAATTAAATAATTGACTTATGGATCTTAATGATTTGTAAGATTGTAAATTACATAATTTATGAATTTTCACATGAAGCGAATGCTTAATAAGAGCACCATATTTTATTTGAAAATTATTGAGTAAGAAATATTTGTCTGCGTAATGCAGTATACAATTGCTAAATTGTTTTTCAACTACTTTGATTGCAACTTTTTTATACTAATTTACTTTTAGCTTTGACTAAAAATGTGGCTTGTAATTTGTAGCATTGGGAAAAAATTTGCTTTTTATTTGTAGAATATGTTTATATTTATTTTATGATCCATTTGCAAAGTTTGAGGATTTTGTTGCTGAATATTGTCATAAAATGAAAAATACATTAAATATCTATTTTCAACAATATTTTTGAAAGGCTTGTAAGTAATAAAATTTATATTTACTTTCCTACATTTTCAATGGAAGCCGCTTACACTGTTAATAAACTCTACATGTATTCTTGATATCTACTCGAAACAGAATTTTATAAGTAATCTATTATTATGTGTGCGAAAAGCTAAAAGTAAATTACTATGTAAAAAAGTTGCAATGAACGTAGTTGAATAATAATTTAGCACTTGTATATTCCAATGCCCAGACAAGAACTTCTTACTCAATAATTTTCAAGTAAAATATGGTTTTCTTATTAAACCTTCGCATCATGAAATTTCATAAACTATTCAGTGTAAATTACAATTAAATAATTGGATTATGGATCTTAATGATTTATAAGATTGTAATTTACATAATTTATGAAATTTCACATGAAGCGAAGACTTACTAAGAACACCATATTGTATTTGAAAATTAATGAGTAAGAAGTATTTGTCTGCGCATTGAGTATACAATTGCTAAATCGTTTTTCAACTACTTTGATCGCAACTTTTTACATATTACTTTACTTTTGGCTTTTGCACATATAATAATAGATTACTTATGAAATTGAATTTGGAATAGATATGAAGATTACAAAGAGAGTTTATTAACAGTGTAAACGGCTCCCATTGGAAATTTAGAAAAGTAAATATAAGTGCTATTACTTATAAGTCTGTTGAAAATATTGTTGAAAATAGATGTTTAATGGATTTTTCATGCTTTGAGAAACTTCAGCGGCAAGATCCATAACATGAGATATATGAATAATATTATGATCTGAAATTCAGCGGGTTGACAAAAATACCAATTATTGGTTTCTATTGATATTTAAAAAGTATAGAATTCTTTTCAAGAGGGTTTACCAATATTGTTCCTGGGCACATTTTAAATAGTTTTTAATAAAGAATCAGAAACATTTTTGTTGAATAAAAATTATTATAGTTATAACTCACAAAGCCTTAACGATTCTAAAATTTGATCTGCTGACCCCACGTGAAGTATCTTCTCTGTTCTTTTAATAGCAATATCATCGCCAAGATATCGCCTCCTGGCACTGTGGCCGACGTCATCGCAACTGTTCATGGTAGCAGCTAATATCGAGTACATGTGGGCGCGCTCGGCTCCGGCCTCGTGTAAATTTGCTATATCACGGGTCGGTGTCGAGTAGCGCGAGCACGTTGCTCATTAAACATCATTTATCCTTTCTCCACATTAAGAACAATATCATTTATGATAATATTATTCCAATATACAGGTATGTTACATGTCTTTATTTTTTAATTTTTAATTTACTTATTCGCACACCGAGTGATGAGAGCTTACGTAAGTTCTTACGTAAGAACTTATGAAATATTTTTATGTGGTCATGGTTTTAATACATATGTTAATCATAGATAAAAGTTTAAAAATTTAATTAATTGCTTTGACTGCGAGAAAAACTCGATTTTTCATAGCAAAATGTAAAAACCATGTTATTTAAGAGATAATATCAACATGATTTTTAGGTGCTAATCACTTGATAATCAGGTGACGTTTTGGCATGATGTCCAGTTACAATCAGCTAAATTTTTTTCAGTATAAACTATAACTTTTGAAGTAATTCGTTCTTATTAAAAGTAATTTTTATACATATTTTTGGTGTAATTGTTTTTATAAAAATTTTCCGATTAATCCCGCGATTAATAACACTTCAATAGTCCAATGGGATTGCAAGATTTTGAATTCACCCGTCACGTTCGGAAAGAATTAACTTCCCTCGGGTGTACATTAACACTGTAGTTACACACTAATACATTTACAGTCATAATGTTTGTCAATTACGCAAGCACGTACACAGTTGTGGAAATAAAACTTATTTTTTAATGTTGAATTTCGGTTAACTCGCGCGATTATCGCACGATTATCGCGCCAGAAAATGGTCGATAAACTGGCACGATCATCGCGCGATTAGTCGCGCGATTAATCGCGCGATTCATGGCACGATAATCGCGCGATATTTTTCAATAGGGAGAATGTGTCATAGAAGTGACACTTTTTCGTAGAATGCATCATAGGAGTGAAACTTTTTCATAGAATGTGCCCTAGGAGTGACACGTTTTCTCCAAATGTGGAAGGTTTGGCACTAAAATTTTGCGTTATCATAAGTATTGATTCCGAAAGCAAATATGTTAATATGTGCTGGTTGCCTGTTGATTTGAACTACCAACTGATATCAATCTAATAGTAATATATATAATGTAAAACAAATGAAAGTATCATTAGTCAGAGTTCGTTTGGTTCATAACAGTGTTGATAAATAAACACCTCAGATATTGTGATACGTATGCTTCAAATGAATTTGACTATAAATAACAACGTCAGCTTTAATATATGTTTAGTACGAGTTGAACTCTGAAAGCATAAACGTGTCATATCCTCAGCAAGAAGCGGATAGTCTTAGTATATTCAAAGATGCTATCAAGCAAAAATCTATGTATTTGAAAAATACCATCGCGCAATTCTCTTGATAACGTGAGAAATGATGTCTCTTATTTACAGATGACGGCGGATCTAGATAGTACTGACAGTCTTCCTTATGGCAGTGCTGTTGACGTTGATAAGAAAATGGTTTCACATGTCAAAAAATATTTCTTCAAGCTCAAACGTAATTCAAAGAGGTATGTTGATAATGTATATGTTGTTTACAAAAAAGCAAATATTCTTATGATTGGTAATTCGCCAATAGAGTTTGAAGGTAACATCATGAAATTATGCGGTGCAACTTTTCAACTGACTGAGAGTTTATTACAGATGCTGTTTAGAGAAAATCCTAATGAAAATAACATTAATTCAGCTGATTTGGAAAACTATAGAATGATCATAGTACATTCGAGTGCTCATAAAAAGTTATACTGCGCAAATGAGTCGATTCGGAAACTAAAGCGTAACAAATTTTATAATTTTATTTCACCAATATTCGAACAATCGTCAAGAGTATTTCCAGGATTGAAAGATGCCCTTTCTGAAGTTAAAAATGCTAGTAATGTAATAGGAGAGCAATATAAGACTGCCGAGCGAAAAGAATCTGCAGTGGTAGTCAAATTGAAGGTCAATCCTCTAAATCTCACAACTGTCGATCAAGAAAATTCACAAATTTTCTCTCATTTTCTAGGGCAAACTACCAATAACGTGGATAATTATTAAAAAAACTTATCATTTTAATAAAGATGCATCTGATTTCTCAACCGATAAAAATTTATAGAGAAAACTTTGGAAAGAAAAACATGCCAAATATAAAATAAAAAATAAGGACTTGATTAATTGGAGATGTAAATAGAAAAAAAGACTGTGGCCTAGGGATGAGGAGGAGGAGGAAGTTGTTTCGTCATTGCAAGGCAATATTGCAACTGCATATGAACTTAAGGTCTGGGATGACCCTAACAAATTAGTTGACCGCCTTCGAGTACTCATTGTTGAGCAAAATATGGTAAATAACTCTGCAGAAATTAATTTTATTATTAATGAACTTCGCGTGGCAAGGCTCATATATTAAATGGTAAGGGAATGTTGATTGATTGGGAGGTAATTGTATGTGGTTGTATCTCACAGGTGGGAGCGAATGTTAAGGCTCTCACCATTTAAAAAATAAAATTTTTTTTTAGGTTAGCATATATAGATGTCTGGGAAAGCCAGAGTAGTAGTTGCTCAGCTGACCGCTGGGTTGCTTTAGTATGAAAGTACTCTCGCAAGCGGTTAGTCGAGGCTTCGGTTATATCAGCCTGCTGAGGTCTTCATTACATAATAATAGGTTCCAATAATCAATTTCCACTTTCAGTTTCAATCAATCAAATCACTTTCCAATAATCAATCATCAGGTCACAACCTGTGGAAAGCCTTCTGATCATTCAGAGTGGAGTACGTCGTAGACATGCAGGGCTTCAAGCAACAAGTGAACGATTTCATTCTCAAGAAACTCGCCATACTTCCTCTAGACGACAAATCGGAACTTCTGGTGCTCATGTTTCGACAGCCATATCCGTGGCGTCGACTCGCGGACAAGTACCGACGAGAGAATACATGGTTGGAGCATTGCTATCACGGTCTTGCCTGGAAATCTGGAGACTTTCTCTGCACTGACGTGGAGAAAATCATTCGAGATAGTCTGTATGATGCGACGAATGTATTTGTCCATGGTGAAATGAGGAGGGAGTGGTTAAGACGCTTCACAGTCAACGCTACCGACACCATCGAGTACGGCTATCCAGGCTTTGACGGTCCTAACAAGGCGGTGACTGTTTGCACAAATCACAATGGAGCATACAAAGCTGCGTGTGCATTTCACAACGTCAAGCTGATGAAAAATTTTTCTTTTAAATACATACATATGGATTATGAATAAATTCTATTAAATGATGGATAGGTAATGTACCTCACAGGTGATGATTGGGGCTCTCATCAATAAAAAAAAATTTACTGTTCGATGCACCACATAATTCCTGCTGGAATGGCGAAAATTTTATCCAGCCTCTTAAATTCCCCGCTCTTTCAAATTACCCGCCATTTTTAAATTTCCCACCCTTTTGTATTTTCCACTCTGTTGCTAAAGTAGATTTCTACCTTATCAATCGTTGATAATGATATCATGGTGGGTAGGGCGCTGTGGTGGGGATAGAGCGATCGGTGTAGAGTGCTAGTATATATAGTTTATGTAGTACACATAGTATATGCAGTACACATAGTATATGTAGTACACATAGTATATGCAGTATACATTGTATATGTAGTACACATAGTATATGCAGTATACATAGTACATGTAGTATACATATTATATGCAGTATACATAGTATATGCAGTATACATAGTATATGTAGTTCATATAGTATATAATGCATTCTTTGTATGTAAAAGTTAATGTATTACGATTCTTACAATTACCGATAGATGGAATCAGCTCCGTCAGTAAGGTAGAAATGCTGTAGGGTTTGTATGTAATATAATGGGCTGAGACGTGAAGAAACTTGTCTAAATTTCCAAGAATTTCGGACCTTGCCTCTATCGTGATGGCGACGCTCGACCAGAGAGCTCCATATCATTTTTCCAAGAATTCTATGCAGGTTTGAACTTTTATCAGCGAGCTCCATCTCAACCTGCACAAAACGTTTTTCCAAGAATTCTGTGAAGGTTTGAAGATGCGAACCCCATTGAGCGGTGATGGGATATAGTATGCATGTTTCGTGTGTTATCTATATATGGATTAGGAGTAGATGGTTGTGTCCCTAACATCATATCAATTAAAACTCAAGCGCTTATGCTCCTCTTGTTGAACAGGAGAAAAAAGAGGAGAAAAATGAAAAAAAATGAAAAAAAAAAATAAAAAATTAAATTAATTAATCAATTATTTAACAAACCACCACCCACCCTCACACGATGTGTGAGTGTAGGTGGTGGTTGTTGATGGTTTACACAACCTGACTTATAACCGACAGTACGCGTACTCAGCAGTGGGCAGCGGGACGACTCCGGCTCGCTGCCTAGTGGAGCGCATATATATAGTGCATGTCGTGTATGTCATCTAACAAGTATCAGAATTATCTGTGAGTTTGGAGCTATCTCGTACGACTCTGTTTATGAAGTTGGATAGCCCTTCTGATGTTGTATACTGCTCTATCGGTAAGGTAGAGATGACTGATTCATCTGCAGATGACGCTACGAAAGAGTGGGTATCAATGGAAACATAACCTCAAACGTACATCATTTTTCAGAAGTCATGCTACTGTAAAGGGAAAAATCGAACGGCGGAACGGACAAAATTTTATGAGTTACGGCATGACTTTATTAGAAAAAAATGAAAAAAATGAAAAAAAATGAAAAAATGAAAATAAAATGAAAAAAATGAAAAAATGAAAATAAAATGAAAAAAATGAAAAAAAAATGAAAAAAAGGAAAAAAATGAAAAAAAAAATGAAAAAAATGAAAAAAATGAAAAAACGAAAAAAATAAAAAAATAAAAAATAATAATTACTTAATTAGTTATTTAACAAAATACTACATGCCCTCACTCATTGTGGCGAAATTCAAATTTTTTAAATTGGGTTAACAGCCTAATATAGTATTCTGCTCTGTTGGTAAGGTAGATTTGGGCTATCGACTGCTGGTAATGTTGGATTATCAACCACCCTGCAATTGCCATCCACCGGCAAGGTAGCGCTCTACCTTACAGACCCAGCACCAGCTCAGAGGGTAAGTGGGCCCGGAGTGATATAGCTCACCTACTTTTGTATGTCGTACGATAACTGGAGTAAAATTGGTATAATCGCTTTAAAATTTCTTGTAGAGTTAGACTTTAGATAGCTCTCAGTTGAGTTCTTTGGGTAAAATGATTCGTCCATAAATTTCAGAGATATTTGGGGTTAAAATTTTTTTAAGTTTTTTTCAAATCGTAATTTCTAAATGACGACTCCATGTAGAAGCTTGAAATTTATAGACTATTTTATTTGCGATATAGGCAACCTCTTATTATACTTTGTGATAGAGTCACAGGAAGCTACTCGTGAGCGATGCCTTGTTGTTGTTGTCGTCGCTGAGGACGCCGAGCGGGCAGCGCACACGCTCGCGTACGCACACAAGCATAACACCGGATCGAGAATGTAGAGAGAGCGCGGGTCGAGGAGCGGGGGTCGCGAGCACTGGAGAGTCGCGGAACGTAGAGCACGACTGCGGGAACGGCACGGGAGAGAGAGAGAGAGAGAGAGAGAGAGAGAGAGAGAGAGAGAGAGAGAGAGAGAGAGAGAGAGAGAGAGAGAGAGAGAGAGAGAGAGGGAGAGAGGGAAAGAGAGACGTAATGTACGTGAGAGCGAGCATGGCATAGAGGCAGTAGAGCAATAGATAAATACGCGGCGCGGGAGCAAGCCGGTGGGTGGCGCGACGAGCAGGATAGATAGCGCGCATGCTATTAGTTTAGCCTATCATGACTCAAAGAGATAGCAAGTCATGGACTTTAATAGAATTCGGACAAAACGCATAGCTAGGAACTAATGAATAGTGAATCAAGGCCGGGAGGGAATAAACACAGGGTTTGAGTTTCGGGAAGCCGGAAAACGCGTTCTCTTCGTCAATGGATTCCACCGCGAGCAGTCGCATTTCTCTCCAGAGTCGTAGTGTCAGTTTGGTTAACAGAGATTTCTTGTGGCGCAAGTACGAAGGTAGTGGAATAGTTGAGGGTTACACCTAACAGTTGCCGTTGCATCACGTGAGTAATATTCAAGTCGGAAAGGTGAAGGAGTATTGCGAGAATTAGTGTTACAGGTTCGTGTCGTGTTGTAGTAGGAATCGAGTTGGTAGGATAAATCGAGACTAGCAGAGTTGCTATCGAGAAGTAATGGCTATCCAGGGTTGCCTTCAACTCTAGCAGCTTCTGCAAACTGAGCAATATCAAAATCGCGGTCTTGTGTTACTTTTTCAGATTCAATAGCGGAGAGCCGGCCAGTCGACGGAAGCAGCCATTTTGGGGACGCCGAGGTAAACGGACAGAATAACCGCCATTGCGGCCATATTTTCTTACGAAATAAATTTAGAAATAACTATCAATGGTAAGAGTTGTTCTTATTAGTGAGTGTTGTTTTCCCATGTGTTGTCTATCGAGTTTTCTTTCAGGTCTCGTCATTAAGAAACTCTTATTATCGCAGGGAAATCAGCAAATTGCTATCTCATCGTAGGTATTTCCGGGTGTGGTTGTTGCTGGGGTTTTGACCCCCCTTGTCGAGAGCGGAGTTTCAGCCGCGGTAGAGGACCGCTATTAGTAAGATATATAGTGGAAATAGTGGCAGTTGGTTTAGTTTGAGTCACTAATAATTCCGAGTGATTCGATTGAGGGTATAACTAAATACAACGTCACAACTTATTAAAAACTATATTTGGTTAAAATTTCAGCAAATTTACTTCATTTGTTTTTGAGAAAAAAATTGTTTTATTAGAAAGTATAAAAAAAAGGAATTCATAATTTAGTTTGAGGAAGCTACGTGCCAATGAATTGGCAGCGGTTTTTTTTTAACTATCATCTTTTTGAAAATTATTATATATTTGCACCTTATCAACTCAGCTACGATGTCTAAATATTTCTGAACGGAGAGAATGCAATGTGCATATTTTTTACAAAGACTCAAAAAAATAGGTCAGTACATTTCAAACAACTTGAGGACAATGCTTATCCATTGAAGCACTCCTTACTGAAGTACTCCTAAGTATCATGGAATTTCAAAAACTCATTTATGGATTAAAGAAACATGTAATGATAAAGTACATTGTTTTATAGCAAAGAACGCTGATCGTCCGTTTACTGAAGTAAGAACAACAAACAGAAAAACAAAGGTAGTTACAAAAATAGCAAATGCAAAAATCAAAAATAAATAAATAAAATACATTGAGCGTAAAACGTATTAATGCATACAAGTAGGTGCGTGTATACGTGCACGGATTTTGTACATACTGCGTGCTTATATGTACCTGTGTATTACTTACGTATGCACACAGATAAAAACCTTTATATTGACTGTCATATCATTGATAATATATTAGCGTTGACCGTGAAGAATTTGTTTGTGTTTGTTAAGATATAACAAACCTTAATATGAACAAACCTATCAACTATTTCAACAGTGTTTTATCTCATTAGGGATCGCTTTCCCAGTTCAAAACCCGTGAATCTCACATATATGTCTAGATAGGTCCTCTATCACGACAAAACATTGAGCAAAAAAAATGACGTTTTCGAGAAAATAGTATATTACGCATCTAGGAAGTAAGTCTCGCCTTCGGCTCGGGTGGCAATTTACACTACTGTGGGCTGGGCAACTTTTCTACCGTGGTACGTATACTATCTTTCACCATATCAGGGCCGAAAATACCACATTAAATTTTCTAAAACATGCATTTTTCAGTAACTTGTGCATTTTTTTATTTTTCTGAAAATAACATAAATGACGTGAAAGAGAGCTCAAAACTGAGTCAAATTAAGTGTTACATGCTTAGAAGCTTAAAAAGCTGGTGAACAGTAGCAGTTTGAAAATGACATTGAAAAAATGTTTTCTAAATAAGGATTTTCTCGGAATTTTCCGGCATCGCTGAACGCATGAAATTTTGATGCAGCAAAAAAATAAAAAATTCGGTGCCAACTAATTTTTGGAGAAGAACATAAATACTTTAATTCCTGAATGATCGGTGACATAGGCATACGAGGACCACCTGATTTGAGAAGGATTGTGCCATTATATTAAAGTTTTTCATTTCAATCATCGACCTCAGTTTTTAACATCGTTTCTCCACTCAAAATATCTCAATTTTGATTTCTATAGAGGCATTAATGCATAATAAATACCTTTTTTTTCTTTTTGTGGTTATTGTTATTATAAGATAGTTTACTAAAATTCAAATAGAAGTTAATTAGAAGTGCATTTGGGAAATATATATTGTGTTTCGTGCTTAGAGTGTTGTACAAAAAGAAAAGTGTTTATCTACATCTACTATATATCTACGCAGGGTTGAAGTTATTAAATAATGGTTATTTATAAACCTACATATTCTCAGTAATTGAAATTAAATATTTTCCTTAAGGCAAGTTAATATTAAATAATAAAAAATAATTCTACTTTATTACCATTGTAATCTTACTTTTACATATCATTTTTCTACTCGGTAAGATTCATCGAAGATTTTTTCAAATGATCGACTTAACCGTTGATACTCAACCGAGCGAGCAGAAGCGAGCGAGGGACTTCCGTTAGTACTGTATTAAAAATTATAATAAAGTTTTTACTCGTAGTATTTATCTAATTATCTTATTAACCCTTTCGTACCGAGACCCCTTTCCCGGGGAAAAAGTGACTTTTTGGTATACAATAATTGTGAAGGCTTCAACTAAGATCAATCTACATTTTTTTTTTTTTTTAAAGTGTCGATAAGTACTATTTTTTAAGTGGGTCCTGGAGGACCCATACGGTCTTAATGAAATTTTTTTTTTTTAAATCAGAAAATGTTTATATTTAAACAAATTATTTACCACGTTTGAGTGACGAAAACTACCGTGGACTCGTTGGGCCACATGAGTTTGTGGATTTGAAAATTTGTTTTTTTGAAGCATATCTCGTAGCTTAGATAAAATATAACAATAAAAATTTCGAAGAAAAAATTTTCAAGGTGTAATCGGCATTATTCAAAACCTCGCTATGTACACATTTATATATATATACACATACATATAGACATAAATATACATTTGCCCCATTTCGGGGACAAAAACGTATACATTCACCATACTTCGGGGACAATCCAATAGTATGGGGACTGTCCCCATAATAAAATGGACGAATCCACTATTTCGGGGACAAATCTGTAGTCAATAACCTGAGGGTCCATATTTCTTTAATCACGTTAACATAGGCCAACTCTGAGAGAAAGGTGTTGATGTCCCCATAATATAATCAATGATCAACGTATATACATACATGTTGTATATATACATATATAGATATGTGTGTCCGTGCGTGTGTGTGTATATTACATCTCTCTCGCCCTCTCTCTCCCTCTCTCTCTTCCTCTCTCTCAACATCCAACAAACTGAGTACCGAAAACTCTAATGAGAGCTTCAATATTTGTTTAAAACAATGAACACGTTTTTTTAAAGTTAATTTTTTAAGTACGTTCGAACAACACAATTTGTCTAGTCCTTTTCATTCTTCTAGTCTCATCTATTCAATAAGCACTCTCTACAAATGGTAATAATTTTTTTCATGACTGTACAAATAATAATATTGTTAATATAAAACTTTCTACAAAAGTATAAAATAAGGCAAGTATAGACGTTTTTTTTGTATAATCTATAAAATAAAAATATTTATGATTTTTTTAAAAGAAATAAAATAAATACCAGTGAAAAAGTCTTTTACTTCTTTGAATCATTGAATGACGAACAAATTATATGTAAGTAAGTACATTCAAATTGTTTACTGCAAATCAAATAAACGAAAATTGTGAAATCAATTACCGATAGTCAAGTAATGCAAACAACTCTCCGAAACAACTGTATGACTGTTCTAAGAAATGTATTCAAATTTGTTCATTCTTCTATACAAATTAAAGACAAAAAAGTACTGAAATCAATTTATTGTAGTTAAGTACCCATAAGTTAACTTGACTGACATAATAGAACCTTTAGTACCTTGCGTGTAAAATTACATTTTACGCCCACGTTTTAACTTCAAAAATATTCAGCCAGCGGGCATAAAGTACTACTTAACGCCTAACAGGTGCAATAGCTCACATACTCCTACAAAACTTTATAGAACCTACGCACTTTTCGCCCGTGTGGGCGGAAATTGTTTGAATTATATAACTATTATGCCTTCTTTTTATTTCTAAAATTTATAAGAATTTTATCAGATATTTACGAAAAGCCAAAGCCTATATAAAAAATTACATAGTTACTACCACATCCCCATTTTTCATTATTCTTTCTCAATTTTGAAATTTTTATAATATTACGCATCTTGGGAGGACAATAGAAGTCTATAGAGCTGTTCTAGCAGGGGTGGTCCTCCAATCTCCCATACATACTTGGCGGGCCCGACGGTTTTCAGTTTAAGGTGTAGTCATTTGCATACAAATATTCATATGTTTAAAGATCAGATAAAATGTATGAATGGATTTCTTCTACATATTAAATATTGATCCGTATTGAATCTATTACTTTGTTTTTAAATAGAAAGTGCAAATACGCATGAAAATATCATATGAGATCTCATGAGATCCAATGATATATAAAATTGCAGATGACATCACATATATGATATCTCATATGAGATCTGATGTCCGAAATACTCATAAGAGATCTCATATGATATTTACACGCGGGAAAAGGATACAAAATAGGTGGCTTATAAAATGGTTAGTAAAATGTAAAGCACCTTTGAGTAAAATATAAATTTATATGCATTTTTTACCTCATTCCCGCTTAAAAAAGACGGACACAAGGAAAAATAATTGAGGTAGTGAAAGTAAATTATGAGATTCTTCGCATTTAGGGATATTATATTTAAACGGTATCAATTAAAAATTAGAGCCAACGTAATTATTTATAGTGCACTTAGAGGTATAAACATTGGTAATGAATTTATGCAAAAATATTTACAAAGCCCACCCGTAAACTGCAAACTGTCGGGTCTGCCAAGTATGTATGGGAGATTGGAGGACTACCCCTGCTAGAGCAGCTATATAGACTTATATTGTCCTCGTAAGATGTGTAATATTATAAAAATTTCAAAATTGAGAAAGAATAATGAAAAATGGGGATGAGGTGGTAGCTATGTAATTTTTTATATAGGCTTTGACTTTTCGCAAATATCTAATATAATTCTTATGAATTTTAGAAATAAAAAGAAGGCATAATAGTTATATAATTCAAACAATTTTCACCCACACGGGCGTAAAGTACGTAGGTTCTATAAAGTTTTGTAGGAGTATGTGAGCTATTGCGCCTGTTAGGCGTTAAGTAGTACTTTATGCCCGCTGGCTGAATATTTTTGAAGTTAAAACGTGGGCGTCAAATGTAATTTTACACGCAAGGTACTAAAAGTTCTATTATGTCAGTCAAGTTAACTTATGGGTACTTGACTACAATAAATTGATTTCAGTACTTTCTTGTGTTTAATTTGTATAGAAGAATGAACAAATTTGAATACATTTTTGAGAACAGTCATACAGTTGTTTCGGAGAGTTGCTTGCATTACTTGACTATCGGTAATTGCTTACTTATATGTAATTTGTTCGTCATGCAATGATTCAAAGAAGCAAAAGACTTTTTCAATGGTATTTATTTTATTTCTTTTAAAAAATCATAAATATTTTTATTTTATAGATTATACAGAAAAAACGTCTATACTTGCCTTATTTTATACTTTTCGTAGAAAGTTTTATATTAACAATATTATTATTTGTACAGTCATGAAAAAAATTATTACCATTTGCAGAGAGTGCTTATTGAATAGATGAGATTCGAGGAAATAAAAGGACTATAGACAAAAATTGTGTTGCTAAAACGTAATTACAAAATTATTTTTTTTTTAAACGTGTTGATTTTATCAAAAAAATATTTAAGTACTCATTAAAGTTTTTGGTACAGAGTTTGACGGATATTGAGAGAGAGGGAGAGGCAGAGAGAGGGGGGGGAAATAGGGGGCGAGAGAGGGCGTGGAAAGAGAGGGAGGGAGAGTAGATTATAAAGAAAAAACTTCTATACTTGCCTTATTTTATACTTTTCGTAGAAAGTTTTATATTAACAATATTATTATTTATACAGTCATGAAAAAAATTATTACCATTTGTAGAGAGTGCTTATTGAATAGATGAGACTAGAAGAATTAAAAGGGCTAGACAAATTGTGTTGCTAGAACGTACTTAAAAAATTAACTTTAAAAAAATGTCGTGATTGTTTTAAACAAATATTTAAGCTCTCATTAAAGTTTTTGGTACTCAGTTGGACGGATGTTGAGAGAGAGGGAGAAAGAGAGAGAGAGTGACAGGGCAGTGAAAGAGAGGGAGGGAGTCAGAGCGGGTGAGAGAGATAGGGGGAGAATGAGAGGTAGAGTGAGAAAGGGATGGCGAGAGAGAGGGAGGGAGAGAGGGAGGGAGAGAGAGATAATAACAATACTATAAATTGTAAAGTCATATGAAAATATAATTCTTTTTATTTTTATAGAATCCAGGAAAAACTTATACTTGCCTTATTTTATACTTTCGTCGAAAGTTTTATTATTTCTACTTTAATATTTATTTATACTTTAATTTAGATAAATGTATAAATCAAAAAATATTTTAAAATGTTAATGCTTTCTTTTTAAAGAAAACATTTTTCAAAGATTCTGTAGTTCTTTCAATATAAAGCATGTTATAGATCACACAGTAAACATATTTTTAAATGCATTTTTTAAATTCACTTATTTATTCACTCCTTTTATTGTAATCATTTATGCTTTTCACTTTACAACACTTTTATCAAAATACAAAAAATGACGTACCAACATATCACTGACATAAAAGCCCACAAATATACTTCACTGGGAAGCATCATGTTTTTATATTACAGAAAACAAGTTATTTCACAAATACCAGATGTGTATTTCTCTGTGCTAATTTTCATCATGCGCGCGCGCGCACGCACGCACGTACGCACGCACGCACGCACGCACGCACGCGCACACACACACACACACACACACACACACACACACACACACACACACACACGCACGCACGCACACACACACACACACACACACACACACACACACACACACACACACACACACACACACACATGTAACAAACTCGTGTTCCAGGGTTCACTTACATATCTATACACTTACTTGGATCCATAGATCACCTAATAAACATATTTTTATTTCCTTTTTTTTTTAATTCACTTATTTATCCACTTCATTTTTTTTTAATCATTTATGCTTTTTGCCGCACAACTCATTTTTTTAAATATATGAAAAAATTATATATATTTCACTGATATAAAAGTTCACAGATTTATTTCACTATGAAGCATCATGGTTTTATGTTACAAAACTAACAATAAGTTGTTTCATAATTATCCGATGTTTAATTTTCACTCACATACATTATACACTTGTTGCAGGGATTCTTTTCACATTGATTCTGGATTCATAATTACCTAAATAATTCACTTATCATACAACTCGAGTTTGTTTTAATTATTTATGCCCTGTATTAATTACTTATCACATAAAGTTCAATATTTGTGATGCAGCAACCAAGCACTTAAACATAATAACTTTTATCTTGATCACAGTTATTCTCATCAGTCCAGATACGATTGCCATTTGTACATGTCCGTTGAGTGTACATAAAACATCACGTTAAGTCCACAATTCTTGAGAAAATTATTCAGTTGTGAACCCTATAGAGAGCTTTTACGTAGATCTTTTACCATCTTTTATTCTATCACTATAGTAGGAAATTTCTTTTTATTAAATCTGGAATTTGTTCAGTAAGTAAATTGGGAGTGTCGTTATTTTGGTTAATAAACACTTGACGTACTCTCAAAATATTTCAAACTGATTTTAAGAAGAAGTTGTAAAATTTGTTTATAAACACTTCATGTAACACATCATACTGGTACTTAATTTTATTTATTACAGAAAACATTGATCGTAGAATACTTGTAGATTTCACAAGTTTTTAAGAGACTATGTATAAGAATAGAAAAATAAAAAATAAAAAAACGGATTGCAACTTTTTAGAGTTAAATATTAGCTCAGCTACTTTATGCAGTTCTCTTTTAAATTATGTACAACAAAAGACAGCACAGATATTAATTAAATTTATTGAAGTAGATGAACGCTTCTTAAACACGGTTCCAAAATATTTCAAAATATTTCATATACCAAGATGGCGTCGGAAGGCGGGCTGCCTTCCGAAGAGCCTCCTGATAAAAATCTAGAATTAGTGTATAAATGCCACACAAAAAGGAAAGTGTCACTTGTAGTTTGCATAGTGTGTGAAAATGTGTACCATAAAAGTGATTATGAAAAGTGTAAAGACAAAAAATATATAAGTAATCTATTAGTGATATGTCCAGACCACGTGGAGCTTAATATAACCTTAAAAAATCAAGAAACTAAACTCTGTGAAGCAGCTAAAATATTAATTGCGCAAATTAAAAGTGAAAAGGAGGAACAAATAAAACAAAATATTATATGAAATATCTATTATCTCTGATAGTGTACATAAATCAGTAGATAATGAAAAACTACTAAACGTTATGATGCTAACTGAAAATGCTGAACTGGAAAATCAACATATTGAAATTCAACTACTAAGACAATTAAATCAAGAACTAATGGAAAAAAGCGATATATTGAAGCAATTAATAAAAAAGGATAAAAATGAATAGGAGATGGAAATAAAGCAACATATCCAAAAAACATATGCAGAAATAGCAACTAACAAACTAGCAATTAAAAACAAAAGAATACCGAAAATAATTGTGAGAAATCTTAAAAAGGACATTAAAAATCCACATGACTTTAAGAAAAAGGTATGTGACGTTTTAATAAAAGAAAAAGATATACAGATGGAACAACTAAAAGTAGTGAACGACAACGAAATTGAGATTAAAAATATGAATGAAAAAAGTGCTAAAGTAACAATTGAATTACTCTCAAAAAAATTGTCTAACAATTATAGAACATTTATTGAAAAAACTTAAATAAAAGAAATTTTATTGGATATCAAGATAAGTGTAAGATACAAAATATAGACAAAAATAAGATTAGAAACAAGACAACCATAATAATTGAAGTTCAGGGAGAGTTATATAAATATATTAGTGGCAATCAAAATAGAATCTTCATTGGATATCAAAGCTATAAGGTATGGGATTTAATAAACATCAAGCCCTGCTTAAACTGTGGAAGATTTGGACATAACACATTGAAATGCAAAAACACTCTATGCTGCTTAAAATGTGCAGGTCCGCATAAGACTTTGCAATGTGATAATAACTCATCCAACATTACATGTGTCAATTGTTTTTACAGCAACTCGAAATATAACACAAATTTCAAGGTTAAACATATGGCCAATGACACAGAGAAATGTACAATATTTAAGAATAAGCTCAATAGATATATAGATATGACTGATTATCCGATAAGACCTACTATACCAAGATACTTATGTAAAGTAGGAAACAGCAATCAAGCCACTACGATGACCAGCTCGACTAGCGCAACTATGCTGACTTCGCCGTCTAGAGCCAACTGGACTAGCGCAACTTTGCTGACTTCGCCGTTTAGAGCCAGCACCGCATCTCTAACATATACGACACCAAGGAAATAGCAAAATACATAATGGAGCAACACGTCGATCTCATTGAAGAATTGCAAAAAGAAGTAATACAAGAAGAAACGTCATTTCTTGATCTTAAAACTCTCAATAAAAATATAAATAAAAAAGATAGTTTGATACTACAGGTCAATATTGGAAGTCTAAATCACAATTATACGAAATTGAATATTCTTATTAAGAGTTTGAAGATCAAACCATATATAATTGTATGTACAGAAACATGGAATTTACCCAATCCTCACTTTTTTGCAATACAGGGATATAAATTGTATTACAATAATGGTAACTTAAATCAAAATGATGGTGTCGTTGTATATATAAAAGATTGTGTATCAGAAATTACTGAAATAATCGAAATTGTTAGACTCAAAGTATTAAACTCACGAATAAATCTAAATAACAACAGTAATCTTGAAATTTCCGCATTATATCGATGTCATGATTCACCGCGCCTTGAATTTATTTTGAATGTAAAATCATTTATCAATAGCAAAAGAAATATAAAAAACCACCTGATTATTGGTGATTTTAACATCGATATTATGAAAGAAGATGAATGAATATAGCCTAGAATTATTAGACAATATGATGGAAAAGGGTTTCTTCCCGGGTTTTATACATACAAGTAGACCAAATGATAGTGGCGGAAGCGGTACATGCATTGACAACATCTACATAAAATCTACATCTATAGACGCTAAAACTTTTAAACTCTTGATTCCTTTTACTGATCATTACCCACTTTTCTTGAAACTGAATAAGCCACCAAAATTAAAACAAGAAAATATCCAGTATCACTATAATTACTATAAACTTTCAAGTATAGCCATTACAAAAAATTGGAATGTTATAGAGGCAATGTATGATCCCGATGAAGCTACCGCATTCTTGATAACTGAAATACAAGACTGCTTAGAAAAGTCTAAAGAAGCGCATAAAACAAAAAATAACAAGAGATATCCAAGGAAGGATTGGATATCTAAAGCAATAATGATCTCGTGTGAAAAGAAAGAACAACTATGTATTAAAATGCGTAAGGAACCAAATAATAATCTAATAAAATTAGAATATAAGAATTACACAAAGAGGCTAGACAAAGTTATTAATGAGGCAAAAATAAAACATGAAAGAAATTAAATTAAGAACAATATCAATAATGCCAAGCAACTTTGGAAATACATAAACAAAAAAATGGGAACCAACTTGAAAAAGAATAACACAATAAATAAGATCATTTTAAATAACAATTGCACAATAGAGGATCAGACGCAAATTGCCAATAATACCAATTCGTACTTTTGTAGAATTGGTAAAGATCTAACTAACACCATTGTAAAACTCCAGGGTAAGCAATTACAATTACCAGCAATGAACATGAATACAATTTACATTAAACCGACTAATAACGAGGAAATTCTTCAAACAATTGATAACATGAAAATAAAAATGGTGGGGTAGATAACATTACTACCAAAACACTAAAAATACTACCATATCAAATTGTTAATGCACTAACACATATCTTTAATCTTTGTATTAAAAAATCAACATGGCCTCAAGCGCTTAAAACAGCTGAGGTAGTTCCTATTTTTAAATCGGGTAGTAAAATAGATACATCAAACTATAGACCGATATCTCTAATTTCTAACGTAGCAAACATATTTGAAAAAATTGTATATGTTCGTTTACAATCATTTTTGGACAGTAATAATTTGTTAGCGCAGAATCAATTTGGATTTATAAAAAAGAAAGGTACCAAAGATGCTCTTAGTTACTTAATGAACATAATCTATAAGAAATTAGACAAAAGTAAACGAATAGCTATTGCATTTTTAGATCTAACAAAAGCTTTTGATACTGCCAACCATGCTATTCTTTTAGACAAATTATATAATTATGGAATAAGAGGTAAAGCGCATGCACTAATATCTAATTATCTTAGTAACAGAAAACAAAAAGTAAGAATAGGAACAACTGAAAGCTATTATGAAACGATAACTACAAGTGTGCCGCAAGCTACTATAATAGGGCCACTCTTATTCATAATTTACATAGTGTCATTAGCTATGGAAATATTGCATGGGGTGGTGCATATAAAAACAACTTAAAATTACTACAAACCATCCAAAATAGGATTTTAAAAATTGTAAACAAAAATACTTTCAATCGAGACAACCCCTTGAATCTAAAACAAATTCTTGCTTATGAATGTGTAACGTATCATTATAATGAACTTAAGAATTTATACTTAACATCGACTAGCAAAACTAGAAATAAACTTATAATACCACCAAAGTGTTCGAAAACTGTTAGTGATAAAGATAACTATATCAGAGCGATACAAGTATTTAATTATCTTCCGAAATCTAATCCAAATCTTAAAGTTCTGGATCTCGCAAAAAATTATAATAAGAAAAAGCTAAAAATTTGGATTGGTACTAATATATTCTAGAATTTAAAAAAAAGAAATAAAATAAATAAATAAATATAAATTTAACTTTCCAGTATGGGTGAGATAATCAACTGTGGACCAAATATATTATTTATAGTGGAATCTTTGATTCCATGCCTAGTTTGTAAGTTACTTAAGCTTTTTTAGTTTTAAGTACACCGGACATATGTACAGGTAGCTATGTCTACCTCTATAGGATGTTTGCTGCTTCAGACATGTAACTATGTCCTGAAGTAAGCAATAACATGTAATACAACATGTACTACTCTGGTTTAAATAAATAAATAAATAAATATCAAAGACTTGCAAGGGTACTAGATCTATAATCATACTACTGCATCACAATCAGCTAGCAAATTAAAATGTTGGTTGCAGATTCAAAAACCGCTGCCAATTCATTGGCACGTAGCTTCCTCAAACTTAATTGACTGATTCCTTTAATTAATTTTTAATTCCAATATTTAAAATTTAATACTTCAGAAAGACAGAAATAACAAAACTCCAAAATAATTTATTCAAATTTTTATAGATTATACATTTCCATAAAATTTCACATACATAAAATATATATCGCAATTGCCTATAAATTTGCAACTGATATTTAGAGCTCTATATATTTGAATGTAATTTATAGCATTCGAAACATAATTAAATTACCTATATTTTCTAAAAAAAATTAATTTTCTAGCTATCACGGTTCTTTTGTTATTAAGAGAAATGTAAAAATTTAAAAATTAAAAAAAAAGCCTCAAGTAATAGATTTTAAAAATGTCTAAAAAAATTTTAACCTCAAATATCTCTGAAATTTATGAACCAATCACTTTGCCAAAAGAACTCATCCGAGCACTATCAATAATATACCTCTACAATGTATTTTGAAGCGAATAAGACAATTTTACTCTTGTAATAGTTGAACATATAAAACTCTTTTTTTTTCTTTTTCAATTTTTACGTTTTTGTTAATAACAAAAGAACCGTGATAGCTAGAGAATTAATTTTTTTTAGAAAATATAGGTAATTTAATTCTCTTTTGAATACCATCCTCCCCATTTAGATACATAGAGCCGTTCTCGAGAAATTACGATTTAAAAAAAAATTGAAAACAATTTTATAGGGCTGCCGCAAGAGTCGATATAAATATCGATATCGTATTGATATTGTACCAATATTAATATCGATATCGAGACGATTTTTTCTAAATCTTCGCGATACAAGACCAATATTATACATATCAATAATCAATACAAGACTCTTGCTTCAATATATCGCGATAATCTCGATATTGAATATACTTCTGACTAAGATAATGAAAAATTTGACTGAGAATAAACCGACATTTTAAGAGTTTTCTTATAAAGTTGGTAGAGTTTTTTCATTTTAATCCCAGTGAGCATCGCTATACCGCGAATCTGAGGGACGGCGGAGGTCGTCCCGAGGTTATGTACGTCTGTTATCTCGCTCCATTCCTCGTTACCATTGGGTGAGCTCTTAGGTACGTCTCTATTTTTTCGGGGCGTCTGCTACATCGCTCGTCACGACACGTCTCCTGACCCGAAAAAGGGACGGGAGCACTCCTGACTGGTACAACGTACAAGAGACGTACGCAATCGGCGGAGTTGCAGAGGCCGCGTCCACCACCTCGGCGCCAGCGCACTGGCGCGCGCGCTCTCCTGTGTATAAGGTATATCCATATATAACGCTCTCCTATATATAGGTATTGGGATCTGACGTGGGAACGTGGACAATATATATATAGGTATACCTTAGCCACAGTCAACATGGCGCAGACAAGCCAGTTCTATACAGAGTTCAAACCTGGCCAGCTCTAGTTCACCGCGCCACCACGAGGGTCACATGACCGATGTCAAATCCCAATACCTTATACACCCGGAGAGCGTGCGCGCCATGCGCTGGCGTGGAGGTTGTGGACGCGGCCTCTCTTCGCTCACGTGTCAAATTTGTTTCAGTGAGATATCAACAAACAAGCAAGGATAGGCAAGCATCGCGTCCGGTCAGTTATTCTATTGCCCTGCAGAGCAGCGGTGGCGGCGTGGTGGTGGTTCGCTCCTTTATTGCTTTTGGGCGGTAGAGCAAGCAGCATCAAAATAAACTTTTGCAGTATTCCGTTAGTGTCTAATAATACAAACTGATCTTCACGCGTGCCAAACTGAGTGACGCCTCGATATCGATTTATGATATTGTGCATTTTTTGAAGTAAATTTGTTTGTTGTGAAATCTCAACATCATCCAGGTTTTTCTAAAAAACCATGGATCGTTCACAGCCAAATAAAAGAACGTTGGATGAAAAGTGTATTAGTGATAGTGATTCAATCGAGATACCTAATGAATCTGTGAAATAGACAACATCACATACACAATCACTTTCAAAAAAAGGTTATGAAAAATATTTTCTTTACAGAACTGTAGATAAAAATAAAGATGCACTTTGTTTACTCTGCGAAGAAAAATCCGTAAGAAAAGTAGTTAAGAGAACAAATGGCAGTACTTCAGGTATGAAAAGCCACTTGAGAGTTTGGCATAAAGATGTTTACCAGCAAATGTTTCCACCAACTGTAACAGTCTCAGACGAGGATAAGCAGAGAACATTGAATAAAGTATTTAGTACCGTAAGTACCTACGTAATATTTTTCCGATAACATGCATGAAAAAATAGTAACAAAACAATATCAAAACCGTCAACACGCTCTCGCATATATACGCGGAACTCGCACAGCATAAAAAAGTAATCAGCATGAAGTGAAATCTAATTTGACGTTGCTGAATGCGCGCGTTAGCTAGAAGCGCCGGTTGATTTCCAAATGCGAAAACCGATGTCACTCGCCTCGGCGGACTTTTTCTAAACTCGCGTTAAGTAAAGCGGCCTGTGTGCCAAAACCAAGCATGCGTAAGCATTCACAAACATGGATATCCTTATGTACGGAAGACAAACATCGCGATGAGTTTTCCTCGCTTGTATCTTGGAGGCAAAGGAAAAAGGCACCAGGTAAGGTTATGGATCTACACGGGTGCGGACGCGCAGCACGTTTGTGTATACCGTATATATATATAATACATATATAGATATACGATGTACACCCGAGGGAAGTTGATTCTTTCCGAGTGTGCCGGGCAAATGGCAACGTCGCACAGCCGTTCGGCCGTCCACGTTTGAGCGTCGAATTCTCATCTACAGTGGCGCGCTAGTCTATGGCGTAAGAAATGGTTGCACAGACGATGCGAGTGCGAAATCAGCGTATTTAGAGCCAATAGAGGTTATGTTAGATGAGATCTAACCATAGACATAAGAGAGATAGACTACGGGTGTAGGTTAGCGAGAGTGGCACTCGTTGAGAGAGAGACAGATGCATAGCAGGTATATGTAATAGAAGGTATGCCGTCTCTAACGCATGTGCGCGAACATGGTTAGAGGTGCCACTCTTGCTAACCTACACCCGTAGTCTATCTCTCTTATGTCTATGGATCTAACAGAGAGAGCCAACAGAGACGCGGCGAACAGCGTCATTTTCGTCGCCGGAGAAGATGAGAAGCAAGTCGCCACCGCTGTTACTGCTGCGCGCTTTGCAGGCGAAGAAAGGGAAGGAAAAGGAGAAAGAGGAGCAGCGTGAATAGCAGTCCGCAACGGAGAAGTCGGGGTGGAGAGCCATGGCCGAGAATCAAGGCAATTCGTCCAACTTCTCGGGCCACAACCAAGATACTTTAATTTCATGCATTTATTTGTGTTTGAAAACATTGATTTATACAAAAATGGCACGTTGAAGTAGTTATTATACACTGTGCCCTTTGATCGGATCAAGAAAATTTACTGGGAGTATAAACAGATTCAAATCCTGGTTCTGCTATTGTCACTCTTGGAAAAAATATTGTAATAAGATACAAGGTAAATAATAATATGAAAACATTTTATCTGTTTTTAAATTGGTGATTTAAAAACTTATAAGTGCTAATTTTTAATATGTTTACCGCTCTATAATTTAAAACAAGTCAGTAGTTGGTCTACTAAAGAACGTTTAACTACTCAAGTTGTTTAGGATGAAACGTCAAATAATTATGTAGCTAAACAAGCTATGGGAGTATATATTACAAATTACAAACTTCCACGTTCGCACGGACACACTGGCACACGTATTGTACTATCCACCTAAACCGCTTGTAACAACCAGATCTATGGAGTAGTTGAGGTTTAGACAGTTACCTGCTGGCATTAATAGTATTGTTGCTATTTTATGTTATACTGCTTACAACCAAGAAAACAGTGTTATCTTGAACGTTTTTTTTTTAGAAATTTTTTGTTTCTAAAAAAATTTATATTTCAGAGAATTAATTAGCTGCTCGAGTATTTTTAGTTATATTAAACAATTTTAAGGAAAAAGCTGAAAGTATTGATCAATATATAAATCAAATTCAGGATAAGTCTTGGAAGAAAAATAATGTTTCTCCAATTGAGAAATTTGTCTTATCAATACTTAATGAGGTATTTAATTTTAATATTAAATGATAACACGCCACTATTACTTATCAACTTTAACATATCATTAAATTATTTAAGGTTAATGGACAATATGAACAAATAAATGATTTTATTGAAACTAGAAGATTCTATATTCCACCACCAGCTAGCCATTAGCCTGGCCATTTGAATTAGAATGGACTGGATTGAGTATAAGTTGTGCAGAAAATGTAAAGGTAATATACATAATATGTTATCATAGTTATTATAAAAAAAATGTAGGTATAAAGCATTGAAATAAATATTTACTTTTAGGTAAATGCTGATGCTAAGCTTGGTTCATGGAAAATGCAAGCTGTTGAAGATGATTCTTGTAATGTACTCAATGATATTAAAGATATATTAGGAGAAGATACTACCTCTAAATCTCGTAATGTAACAAATGTTGTTAAAGAAAATGTAAAAATTGATATGCATAGGAACGAAATTGAATCAGACCAAATTATTAATGGTCACCTATTTGGAGGAAAATATATACCATTTTCTGGTATGTGAAGTCGGAGAATAATATATAAAACGTAAAATAAATATATTAATTCATCAATTATTGTAAATGAAAACGAAGCTGCTATGAAATATTCTGGTAGTCAAAGAGAAATGATGATATATGGATTTATCCTAAAAAGTCAAGTAAAACTTGAGTATTGGAGTGGACATGGATCTCGAATAATAGTGCTCTATGATTTGAAACAAGTCAGTAGTTGGTCTACTAAAGAACGTTAAATATTTTCTCATCTTGTAGTATTATTTTATACTCTCGTTAGCAAGTATTGTAAGTTATAAGTGCTTTAATCCGACTAAGTATTGCATTTATAATGAATTGTATATTACCAAGAAAATAAATATATCGTTAATTAATTTGTAATTATATATTCTTTATTAACGTAATTACTTAAACCCTAAAAATTTGTTTTTATTGTTTTTATACTCGCTATTTTAAGAATATTTTACTTATTATCTGATCTACTTTAAACGCAGCTATTTTTACTACAAACTTTGTAAATTTGATAGATAGATTCTGTAAATTTATTAGAATTTGTGTTTTTATGCATTTCGGACTATACTAAAATACTTAATAAAACACATGGGAAACTCTTAGTTGGAGCATTTTCAAGGAAAATATGCGAAAATTCGAAAACAGCTATAGAATTTTGCGATTTGGGCACCATTGGCTAATTCTAAATTAAGTGTTTCTTTGGCAGCCGAGTTATATTTGTAATTATGGAAAAATTTTACAATTAACGTTATTAGAATTATTTTATAAATATTTAATCATCTCATTTGAACCATAAATTGGATAATTTTAATTATTTGTTTTTTAAATTTAAATTCCTTAACCTCAAAACCATTTCATGAATCATTTCTTACGCCATAGACTAGCGCGCCACTGTAGATGAGAATTCGACGCTCCAACGTGGACGGCCGAACGGGTGTGCGACGTTGCCATTTGCCCGGCACACTCGGAAACAATCAACTTCCCTCGGGTGTACATAAACGTACTGGCGTACCCCCGTCACCCGTGTATGACGCAGTCGGTGTCATACACACAAGTACACAGCGTGCGTACTTATGTGGTATGGCTGCGTCCAGAACCAAACGCGCGCGCGTGCGCCCGTGTATAAGGTATACGTATATATAACGCTCTCCGTATATATAGGTATACTTTATACACGGGAGCGCGCGCGCATGCGTTTGGTTGTATCACATAGGCTGCGTACACAATCACGCGAACTGCGCGCCCGCATGTGCTCGCGCAGCGTGCGCCATCAATCCGAGCAATCCTGAGCAGACCGAAAATTCTCTCCAGAAGCTATGATTGGTCGGAGCTCGATGCGCAAGCGCGCGCCAAGGTGCAGTCCGCGTGATTGTGGATGCAGCCATAAGTACGCGTGCTGCGCATCACGCGAGTCGTGTTCCGTTTTCGATTTCGGTAGGTACGCGGCAAATGAAATTTATAAATATGCTTGATCAACAGGAAGTACTAACTTTCACAACACGCTCTCCCCTATACACGGAGTTCGCGCAGCAAAAAAAAAAGTAATTGCAGCACGAAGCGAAATTTATGTACAAAGAAAGATCAAGATGATAGTTTATGATAATTCTGTTTACATTCTTGCGGGAATGCTCACTACGGACATTCATATTATCATATTGTTTGATTAGCATTCAATTTTTTTATACATAATATTGTGTATTGCTTCCTCCTAGAGGAAGCTTTGTGATAGTAAATTTTTGAGTTGTTGTAAAAACATGTTATAATTGTGTTCCGAGGTGTTAGGAATCAAAATACATGGTTTTTGAAAAATGTCTTTATGGATGTGTGGGGACTCCGATGGTGCGCAGAGCCCCTGCGCACCGGCAGCGCAAGCAGGCGCTACAGCAGCGACACTGGAGCGAAGAAGTGGAGAAGATTTCCGCTCTCGCCACTTTCTACTTAATAAATACTAAGTTGTTTTGTATTCTGCGAGTTTCTCTTCAATCCGTCCCTTCCAACAAAACTCCAAAGTGGTGACCCCGACGTGATCTGCGGACGGATTCGACGACAGCATCGTGGCAAACGAGGAGGACGTATTTTACACGCCATTGTCAGCGCAGCCCGGACGGCCGCCGCGCATACGCGCAGCCGTGCACGCAGCTTGCAATCTCGAAGCGCTCTTCGACAACGAAGCCAGCATGGCCAACGACGATGAGCTGCCGCCGCAGTAACAGCTACAGCAACAGCCGCTCGTGGCAGCGCTGCAGCCCCTCGGCTCCACAGAGAGCGTACACTCCTGCAAGCTGCCATTGTTCTGGAAGGCCTCGCCGGAAGCTTGGTTTATCCAAGTCGAAGCAGCGCTAGCAGGTAACCAGATCCGAAATGACAATACGCGCTATAACCTCACGCTCGCCAAGCTCGACGGCGACACCGTGCAGGAGATGCTTGATGTGCTTCGCGCAGTGCCGGCCACAGGCAAGTTTGAGTATCTCAAACAGCACATCACGAAGCGCTTTGGCGATACGATGGAGGAGCGGCTCAACAAGCTGCTGGCCACGGTCAGCACCGAGGGACGCAAACCCTCGTAAGTGCTGCATCACGTTCGGAGGCTGCCAGCGGTTCAGGCGACTTTTGGCAGCGAAAAACTCAGCGAAAACCGCCTGCACGTGACAGGCAAACAGACAGGAATGCGTTTCCTGGTGGACTCGGGTTCGGTTGTCTCGCTACTCCCGCGCAGCGCAGCCACGCAGAGACTCAGCATGGAACCTCTGCAGTTGGCACGTACGGCCGACACATGCTCTCGTTGGATCTGGGGCTCAGGAGAGCGTTTGACTGGCCGTTCATCATCGCGGACGTCTGCGATGCCATCCTTGGAGCTGATTTTCTCGCGCACTCCGGTCTGCTGTTAGACATGCAGCACCGACGCCTGGTGGACTCCCGCACGACGCTCAGCGTCGCAGGCGAGGTGCACGTAGCCGCCGTGCACACTGTCGCAGCCCACGGGCTGACAGACCTCGACATGCGAGCCAGGCGAGCGTACGACGAGCTGCTGACAGAGTTCGCTGAGCTCACAAAGCCCAGGAAGGAGCAAACCATACTGAACGGCGCACCAGTCAAGCACGCAATCCACACGTCTCATACACATGTCTTCGGGCGCCCCGTCGGCTGTACGGAGAACGTCTTGAGGTGCGCCCCTCTTCCAGTCAATGGGCGAGTCCATTACACATGGTAGAGCGGGAAGAAGGAGGACATTGCGCGACAGACGACTAGCGCCGCCTGAACGCCAACACTCAGCCAGACCTCTACCCCATACCGGTCATAGAGGACCTCTTCTAAAAGTGCCACGGCGCATCGATTTTCTCGACCATCGACCTGGAGAAGGCTTTTTACCAGATCCCGATGGACGAGGCGCATGTCAGCAAGACTGCGATCACCACTCCGTTCGGAATGTACGAGTTCCTGCGCATGCCGCTCGGCTTGCGTAACGCCACTCAGGCTTTTCAGCGTTTCATGGACTCGCTGCTGAAGGAGATATCTTTTGCTCACTGCTACCTGGATGACATCATCGTCACCTCAAACAGCGACGAAGAGCATCTTCAACATTTGCGTATGCTGTTTCAGGTATTGCAGGGAGCAGGTCTGTCAATCAAGCTCGGGAAGTGTGTACTAGGGAGACGGCAAGTCAACATCCTCGGCTACACGATCTCCGGCCAGGGCTTTCGGCCGCCAAAGCGCAAGATAGAGGCGATCATGCGCTTCCCGAAACCAACTACAAGCACGCAGCTGCGACGCTTCCTCGGGATCATCAACCACTACCGGCGCTGCATCCCGAAGGCAGCGCACCTACAGGCTCCACTCAACAGCATGTTGTCTGGCAGAGCAAGGACCCGACGCTTCCCAAACACCTGGACTCCAGAAGCAGAAGCCGCCTTCCAGGCACTGCAAGCAGGCGCTGAAAGATGCCACCACCAACACCTTCCTGTCGCCGAGAGCGCCGCTCGCGCTGGCAACAGACGCCTTCGACACGGACATCGGAACAGCACTAGAGCAACAGCAGGGAGGCGTGTGGAGACCCATCGCCTTCTTCTCACGAGAACTCTCTCCAACAGAGAGAAGGTACAGCACCTACGACAGGGAGCTGCTGGGAGCGTTCACAGCCGTCAAGCACTTCCAGCGCATCCTGGAGGGCTGCAGTTTCGTGCTGCGTACCGACCATAAGCCGCTCACGTTTGCGGGACAGCAACCGTTGTACAAGGCCTCCCCACGTCAACAGAGACAACTGGACTTCTTGCTCCAGTTCAACGTGGAATTCCAGCACATAAAGGGTGAGTTGAACGTGATGGCAAATGCACTCTCCAGGACGTGCACCATCAGCATGCCGTCCGGCCTCCTCGCAGCGGACATCCGAGCGGCCCAGCAGCAGGACGAGGAGCTTCCTCACCTGCTAGCGGAAGATCTCCTGGATCTGCAACAGCTCACCGTGGACGGCGCGGAGATCGCCTGCAGCATCAGCGACGGTGTCGTCAAACCCGACCTACCAAACGCGATGCGTCGGCAGGCCTTCCATGCGCTCCACTCGTCAGCGCATCCGAGCCCCCGCACAACGGCCAAGCTCCTGGCCCAAAAGTTCGCGTGGCCGGGCATCAGGAAGGACGCTCATCGCTGGGCACGCTGCTGCGAGCCCTGCCAACGAGCCAAGGTAGGCAGATACAATCGAGCTGCGCTCAGCTCGTTTGACGTGCCCGACAACCGCTTCGAGTACCTCCACGTGGACATCATCATCCTGCCGCAGGTAGAGAACTACCGCTACTGCCTCACGATGATTGATCGCTTCACCAGGTGGCCCGTAGCCGTGCCCCTGACCAACATCAGGGCCGAGACTGTGGCCGCAGCACTAACTGAAAACTGGATTGCGCAATTCGGCTGCCCGCTCACCATCACCACGGATCAGGACACGTAGTTCGAATGAGCGCTCTTCAAGGAGCTTGCGCGCCTGGCAGGCGCCAAGCACGTACACAGCACGCCGTATCACCCTCAAGCTAATGGCATAGTGGAGAGACTGCACCGCACCCTCAAGGCTGCGCTCATGTGCGAGCCGCACACGCAGTGGCCGCAACATCTTCCTGTCACACTGCTAGGACTCCGCTGCTGCTGGAAGGAGGATCTTCAAGCATCGCCGGCAGAGATGCTCTATGGCACCACGCTCAGGTTGCCAGGAGAATTCTTCGTTCCAGACAGCGTCCCAGCAGACCCGCACGCCTTTGTGGGGAAGCTGAAAACTCTCTTTCAGCAAATCCGGGCGGTGCCAGCCTCCATGCACGCCAAGTACCGTGCCTTCCAGCACGACGACCTCGACATCTGTACGCATGTCTTCCTCCGGAGCGACGCGGTGTGCAAACCGCTGCAGCCTTCGTACTTTGGCCCCCACGAGGTCGTGAGGAGGATCAGCGACAAGGTATATTTTATCAAGGTCAACGGGACCAAGAGGACCGTCTCCACTGACGGCCTCAAACCAGCACACCTGGACGCACCAGACGAGCTGCCCAGGCAAAACCAACCGCTAGCACAACCGTTGCCAACACCATCGCCCCCGCAGAGCATTCCAGCGGCCGACCACGACACGGCCGATGAAGGCCGACAGCCTTTACAGCAACCTGCTCCGCAGTCAACCACTCCGCAGCCAGCCGAGCAGATAGCTGCACCGCAGCCCCACCAGCAGACAACCGCTCCGCAGCCAGCCGAGCAGTCAACCACACCGCAGCCCCACAACCGCCACCCAGCCCAGCAGACCAGCCCTGCCGATCCTGCTCAGGAAAAGGGTTTCGTTCCCTTCTACCCCTACGAAGGTCACTGAGGGGGGAGTACCTGTGGGGACTCCGATGGTGCGCAGAGCACCAGCGCATCGGCAGCGCAAGCAGGCGCTACAGCAGCGACACTGGAGCGAAGAAGCGGAGAAGATTTCCGCTCTCGCTCTCTTCGGCAATGGCCAGCACTGCGTGCACACGCACCTCGCGCGTCGACTCGGACCTCGTGTCCCATGTACAGTTTCTCCACTTTCTACTTAATAAATACTAAGTTGTTTTGTATTCTGCGAGTTTCTCTTCAATCCGTCCCTTCCAACAAATCTCCAAAGATGTGTGTGTGTGTGTGCGTGTGTGTGTGTGGGTGTGCGTGCGTGTGTGCGTGCGTGCGTGTGTGTGTGTGTGTGTGTGTGTGTATGTGTGTGTGTGTGTGTGTGTGTGTGTGTGTGTGTGTGTGTGTGTGTGTGTGTGTGTGTGTGTGTGTGTGTGTGTGTGTGTGTGTGTACGCCTTGATCTCAGCTTCTACTCGATCGATTTTGACCGGACACGTCTCATTTTTTTTGTTTTTTTGCGTGATGGCGGGTCAAAAATCCGTTTTTTGATTGGGGCGATCCGTTTTTGTTTTTTTTCATATTTTCGCTTTTCTCAAACTGGTTTTTGATTTTTTTTAACGATAGGCTCGAGTTATTCGAATCTGATGAGTAGCGTTCAAAAGAGAATTAAAATACCTATATTTCCTAAAAAAAAAAGTTTCTAGCTATTACGGTTCTTTTGTTATTAACAAAAACGTGTTTCTTTTTTAGAAGCTTATAACTCCTAATCTTAACGGTCAATTTTTTTGAGAAAAATCATGATAATACAGAATATAAATAGCTATAATCTGTTAAAATTTAAATACATTCTGTAGGCTAGATTATGAGTAAAAAATTGAAAAATGAAAAAATCAGTTTTGTATGTCCAACGATTACAAGAGTAAAATTGACTTAATGGCTTCAAAATTCCTTTTAGAGGTAGGTTTTTTATAGTTCTCGGTCGAGTTCTTTGGGCAAAATGATTGGTCCATAAATTTCAGAGATATTTGAGGTTAAAAATTTGTTGACATTTTTTGAAAATCGTAATTTCATAAGAACGGCTCCATGTATCTGAATGGGGTGGCTGGCATTCGAAAGAGAATTAAAATACCTATATTTTCTAAAAAAAATTAATTTTCTATCTATCACGGTTCTTTAGTTATCATCAAAAACAAAAACGTGTTTTTTTTTTAAAACTCATAACTCCAATGATGTGTAACAAAATGAATTAAAATGTTTAAAAGTATATCTATTTTAATCTATTATAATTATGAATTATGCATTATGAATGCATTATATTCTGCATTATTATAATTTATTTGTGAGTTGTGAACTTTTATAAAAAAACACGTTTTTGTTAATAACAAAAGAACAATGATAGCTATAAATTTTTTTTTCTTAAAAAATATGAATTATGAAATATAAAAAAAACATATTTTTGTTTATAACAAAAGAACCGTGATAGCTATTTGTTTTATTATAGAATATAGATATTTTACTTCTATTTCAAATGATAACTTTATTTATCAGCTCAAAATTTATATAAATTTGATATAAATAAATAATAAATAACAATTTTTAATATTCATAAATGAATTTAATTATAATTATGCAATAAATTTTTTAAAAAATTATAAATTTTGTTATTAAAAATTAATTAAAGGAACCAACAAATTACGGTTGAGGAAGCTACGGACCAATGAATTGGCAGCGGTTTTACAGTGTAGTTATAATTTTTTCACTGAGTGAACTTAAATAATTTATTAGTAATAGTTTGAGATTCAACTTAAATTTAATGTATAAATAATTTTTATTTTTTCAGAAAGCAGATGATAAAGTCGATATTGATAGATTAATGGTTGTTTGTTGGATAGAGTATAAGAATTTGCCATTTACTTTTTTCGACGACGACTTGACGCGATACTTTTTCTCAGAAATTAAAGCTTTTGTAAAAGTACCTCGAAGAACTCTAATGCATGATAAAACTATGGTTGAATTTTCAAAAAAATAACCATCCATTTCATAGATAACGATTGGAATTTTCATTCTTTCCCATTAGACCTAGTAGCATCAAAAGGAAAACACAAAGGGAAAGATATAGCCCAAATGTTTTTTGATACCGTGGGTTTTTTCGGAATAAAGGATAAAGTTCAAGGTATTACTGTGAACAATGCATCAGCCAACCTTAGATTTATGACTGAACTGAGCTCCTTAATGCGACAAAATAAACTCAATTTCAACAGTGATGATCAGTATTTTCGTCGCTACGCTCACGTACTTAATTTGGCAGTTCAAAACATTCTGAAACTTTTGAATCGTTCAACAAGTGAAAAAGAAAAATTGTTCACTCAAAACGATACACAAACTGAAGTTGACTGCAGTGATTCAGGATCTGACGAAGAAGATGAAGAATGTGATGACGCCTTTGTTAATATAGTTTCGAAAATTAGAAATACTTTCATAAAAATTAGGCATTCGGAAATTCTATCAAACAAGTTAGCTGATTTTTGCAAGGCAGTCGAAATTGGTTTTCTGAAACCCGTTTTGGACGTGAAGACCAGATGGGATAGCACTTGCGATATGTTACACGTTTGTCATAAATTAAAACCCGCATTGAAGATGGTCTGGGATCATTGTCCAGAACTTACGAAGTTTAAAGTAGATGAAAATGAATGGGTTATAATAAAGCAAATATTAGACTTTCTTAAGTTTTTTAAACAAGTAACAAAGATAGTTTCCGTAGATAAAGAGCCGAATTTACCACAGGCTGTTGTAGGTTTCAATTTTTGCTTGATAAGATTGAATCAATTTGCAAAAATTTAGATGAGAAAAAAGATAGAGATTCGAACGATGAGAGACTCATTCTTGCTATTCAAGCGGGTAGAGATAAATTAGTAAATTATTATCAAAAGTTCAACTGGTTGTATATTGTTTCGCTCATATTAGATCCGCGTCATAAAGTAAGCAGCTTTGACTCTAGTAAGTGGGGGAAAGAATTAAAAGTAGAAGCAATTAAAAAATTTGAAAAGATTTTTCAAGAAGAGTATTATGAGCAGAGTAAAGATACTGTTGATTGTAAAACTGTCGAACGTGAGGTAGAAGAAGATTGTTTGGATTTTAGTGCTATTTACACTCGAAAATGTTTATCTGGGTCTAATTGGAAGAAAGAACTTACAGAATACTTAGAAGCCCCTAGAGCCGATGAGAAAGATAATATATTGGATTGGTGGAAAAAACATTGCCACTTCTACCCTAATTTGTCTAAAATGGCAAAAGACTTATTGAGTACAATGGCTGTTTCTGTTTCTGTTGAACGCTTTTTCTCGCAACCATCATTAATTGTGAGTTGTAACAGAGGTTCGTTGAGTTATGATTCGATTAGGACTTTAGGGTGTATTAATTCGTGGATAAAATGTTCATTGCGAGATTTTGTATGTCAAATACATTTTGATAAGAAATAAAAATTATATACATAATTATTTCTCAAACCTTTTACACCAGATTCGTAATAAAAAGCCGCTGCCAATTCATTGGCACGTAGCTTCCTCAAAATAATTTTTTGATTCCTTTTATTAAATTAAAATTCGAAAAATAAATTTTTCACAAAAAAAATTGGAAAAATTTTATGGAAAATATTAACTTGTAATTTTTTCATGGCTATTCATTGAGGTTCCATTTGCAATTTATTTGTTTGTGATTTTAATTCATATATGAATGGAAAACAATCTCCTTCAAGTTCTATTCTTCATCAAATTTTTCTTCTTCAAGTCCACTGTCAACGGCTTCTCGTCGTACATTGGTTCGAAATAAAAAACATATTCTAAAGTTGTTCTTTGATTGTGTTTACCTCAAATATTTCTGAAATTTATGAACCAATCATTTTGCCAAAAGAACTCATCCGAGAACTATCAATAATATACCTCTACAATGAATTTTGAAGCGAATAAGATAATTTTACTCTTGTAATAGTTGAACATATAAAACTCGTTTTTTTTTCATTTTTTAATTTTTACGTTTTTGTTAATAACAAAAGAACCGTGATAGCTAGAGAATTAATATTTTTTAGAAAATATAGGTAATTTAATTCTCTTTCGAATGCCACCGACCCCATTTAGATACATACAGCCGTTCTCGAGACATTACGATTTAAAAAAATATTGAAAAATTATTAACCTCAAATATCTCCGAAATTTATGGATCAATCCTTTTGCCCAAAGAACTCACTCGATTGGTATACAAAATCTACCCCTACAAAGAATTTCAAAGTGATTAAGCCTATTTACTATAGTTATTGAACGACAAAAAAATCACTTTTTTTTATAAATTATTTTTTTTCTCAAAAAATAATGAATAAAAAACCCTAAAAATTTAGTAAATTATAGTACTTAATATCCCTTATAACCAAAAAAATATTCATGTTAATATCTTTTTTTAATTTCGAAATATAACCTATTTACAAAAAATTACATTTTCATCAATAACTTATGACGAAATATAGCTACCGACTTTTTTTTTTTTTAAATTGTAGATAATTTTATCCTACATACAGAGAATTCATGATATATAAACAATATTTGTTCTAAATATTAAAAAAATCGAAAAAAAAAATTTTGAAAATTAAAAAATGGCTATAAAAAAAAAAATTAAATTTTACAAAAATAGAATATTGACGCCAATTGTGGAAGCAAAATCTAAAAAAATGATCACTCTCCCGTTAAAATCGGTCGAGTAGATCATGAGATATCAGCGTATATGGACACACACACACACACACACACACACACACACACACACACACACACACACACACACATCCATACGGACATTTTCTAAAAATAGTGTATTTCGATTCCAAATTTGCTAAATAACATTTCTAACACATTATCTCATAAACTTTTTTTTTACTATCACAAAGCTTCTTCTAGGAGGAAGCAAAAGTTTGTCATTAATAAGTACAATTCCTTTTACGTATTTGTTTGTTTTATTGCAATAATTGTGATAAATTATAGAATGATATTGTTAAAAATTAAGTTATAACGAGGTTTTGTGGTATTAAATTTGTCGACATCGATATTCTCGACACAAGACCAATACGATATCGAGGCAAGATCGATATCCTCATTAACCAATATCGAGCAATATCGAGACAGTATTTTGATTTATCATTATAGTGCGGTATCGAGACAATATTTTCCAAAATGTCGTTTTGTATTGTATTGCGGCAGCCCTACAATTTTAACCTCAAATATCTTCGAAATTTATGGATCAATCCTTTTGCCCAAAGAACTCACTCGATTGGTATACAAAATCTAACCCTACAAAGAATTTCAAAGTGATTAAGCCAATTTTACTATAGTTATTGAACGACAAAAAAAATCACTTTTTTTTATAAATTATTTTTTTTCTCAAAATTTAGTAAGTTATAGTAATTAATATCCCTTATAACCAAAAAAATATTCATGTTAATACCTTTTTTTAATTTCGAAATATAACCTATTTACAAAAAATTACGTTTTCATCAATAACTTATGACGAAAAATAGCTACCGACTTTTTTTTTTTTTTCAAATTGTAGATAATTTTATCCTACATACAGAGAATTCATGATATATAAATAACATTTGTTCTAAATATTAAAAAATCGAAAAAGAAATTTTGAAAATTAAAAAATGGCTATAAAAAAAAAATTAAATTTTACAAAAATAGAATATTGACTCCAATTGTGGAAGCAAAATCTAAAAAAATGATCACTCTCCCGTTAAAATCGGTCGAGTAGGTCATGAGATATCAGCGTATATGGACATACACACACACACACACACACACACACACGTCCATACGGACATTTTCTAAAAATAGTGTATTTCGATTCCAAATTTGCTAAATAACATTTCTAACACATTATCTCATAAACTTTTTTTTTTACTATCACAAAGCTTCCTCTATGAGGAAGCAAAAGTAGCCATTACAGTAATTTATGTTATGATTTCATGTACTGTATATTCACAGAACAAATGGCTCCTCTGAAACATTTGGCACCCCTCGCCATAAGCCAATCATGAATTACATTATTTTCAACACTTGGATTCGTTGAAGTTTTGACTAGAATCCACTTGAATTAATAACCTATCAGACACATCTTGCAAAATTAAAAACAAAAGTTTATGAACTAAGAATTATTGGGAGAAAAAAGCTTTCTCGACATTCTTGTATAATAGAAAATATAAAACATCTTGAAATAATTATTGATTGAAACTACTTAAATTAATAACTCATAATTGCCACACATCTTGAAAAATTAAAATAATCGATTTATGAACTAAGAATTACTGATAATAAAAGCTTTCTTAACATTCTTGTTTACTTTTTAAAATAGTTATCTGAATCTTGTGTAGAAAAATATTTACTGAGAAATCCTCTGAAACATTTTGACGTCTCCCACCGTGAGAAAATTATAAAATTAGATTAACTGAGCATTTTTATGCGTTGAAATTTTCACAACAATAACATATCATTTTTGCTTTTTTCTGGATTTTAACGTTCATTTGGCATAATCTTTTAATTCGTGTTTAAGTAAATATGTACAAGAGCACAGTACTAATATGGACTAAGTTTCTTGAAGTATAGACAAAAAATGCTTTTTTTTAACCAAGGCATCTGACCAATATTTTAAATTCTGATTTTAAGCAGCGGTTCTAAATTTGTTATAAACACTTCATTTAACACATCATACCGCTACTTTATTTTATTTGTTTCACAAAACATTTTATTATATCTGATCTGAAAACTTGCACTGACTTCACTATAATTATATTATATTTATGAACACTGATCACTTTTTAAGAATACAATAAAATATTTGTATCGGGCTGAGCTTATTCCATAAGTCTTCAAAAAAATGCACCAGCTTGAATATGATCTTCAACTAGATGGATGATCTATGAAAATCGCAATTAACTTATTTTATTTTGAAAAATTAACTTCAAAACATAATACTTTTTTCGTACTTTTTGAGCAATACTGTCTAAACCATCTTAGTTGTTGGTTCCTAACAGCTCTTGTCACATTTTGACAATAGTTGAATCTTATAATACACATTGGAGAATCAAATCAGGATGTATCTAAGTTATTTTCTTGTATAGGACGCTTGTAGATTTCCATTTCTTCAGGCCGTTGTTTATCGTATATGCAAAAATTACTAAGAACTCCTCTGAAACATTTTGACGTCTCCCACCGTGAGAAATTCTTCATACAATTTCAAAAATATATAAAAAATCAACATAAAGTGTCAATGTTCATTCTTATAACCAACATTTTATATTTTAAAAATAGATATTTAATCATTTAATACGTATCTGATTATTTTTGTCGTTGATATACACAAGAAATCTTGTAGTTAATATGTATTACAAGGGCTACAAAAACAAAAAATGTTTCAGAGAAACCACATTTACAACCTAAAAAATAAGAAGAATATAAATTAAAATAATTTTATAGTTTTAATAACAAAAACTTTTTATATTGTCATTAAGCTGTATTTTTATTTTACCTTATAAGTTTAGATTTTTCGCCACCTCATCATTTGATAGATTAGCTACTCTTTTTTGTTGTTAGTTTTTTTTTATACATCAAAATCAAATTGAATTCAAAATCAAATTTCGATGACTCCACAAATCTTGTAACCTGTAAAATTAAAAAATCGCACAAAGAAACAATTTCAAAAGAATGATTTTATTATATCTAACATTTCTTTGATACTTATCTAAAATCTAAAATATATCCAAAAGTCATTTGCCCCGTTATTACAAGTAGATAAAAGTAGATAAAATCTTGTCATAATTAAAAATAAAATCTTATATGATGATGGTACCGACATGTATATATTGAGAGATTGAGAGATCTTTAAGAAATTAAATTTTTTGACTTCTAATAATTATTTGTCATGTATTATTTACTAAATAATAGTTAAAATTTACGAAAATTTTGATAATTTTTTATTTGGGAAAATTTTTCTTTAACATATTCTTTAATGTATTACTTTTTGTTATGCTTTTCATAATTAGGAATCATATATATTTATTGTTCCTTTTATATGTATTTTAGCACTATATGTTAACATTATATGGGATATGTGAAAGATCTTAATGAACTTATAACATTTTCAAAATTTCATTACTATTTTCGTAAAATTTTAAATATTACATATTTAAAAATAGTTTGATTGTTATCATTTGAAAATTACGAAAAATGTTATTAATAAAATTTTTCTTTAATATAATCCTTTAAGGGTTCATATGTATTTTAGGAACTAATTGTATATTTTTATTGTTCATTTTTTTATATGTAGTTAATTGTTAGGACATAATTTGTTATTGTTAAAAAAGGATAAATTATTATTAAAAAAATTAATTTTTTTGACTTCTCATAATTATTTTAACTCTTAAACTTTTTTGTAAAATATTCATTAATTTTTATCAATTGAATTTAATTATTATTTATATGTTTCAATTAAAGTTTTTATATAATTCATATCATACTCTTTAAGGGGATGTGAGTACCGACGTTATTTTTCAAACGAGCATAACTCACGCAAATATCAATAGAATTATCCAGAAAAAATCTGCATATAGTGTTTGCATTTACGGAGCGCTTTACAGACGTCTTTTTCCAAAAAAAAATGATGAGAATTTATTTAATTAAATAAAAACCGTACTGTCGGTAAGTAGGAATCTACAATTGACCTACTTTTCAAACGAGCATAACTCACGCAAATATCAATAGAATTATCCAGAAAAAAATCTGCATATAGTGTTTGCGTGTACGGGGCGTTTGACAGCCGTCTTTTTCCAAATAAATGTTTGAATGTTGATTTAAAAAAATATTGAAATTAGGGTTGCACATCCCCTTAAGTAAGTTATTATTATACTCATTATACTTATTTTCTTCTTTTTCATATTTTTCCACCATTTCGTTTAACCTGTCAAGTTTAACGGCATCTTTTAGATTATCTACTTCATTATATTTATTTTGTTCTGGATTCCAAATCAATGGAATTTGTCCTTGTGTGATATCATTATTATATTCATTTATTTGATTAATTAAATCATGTTCATATTCATCTTCCGCATTAATATGATTTTGTAGTTGTTTATTTATTTCATCCAAATATCTTGCATGTTGTATACTTTCTATTTCGACATATATTTTCTGTGTTGGATCCCACTAATAATTTATTTTCTTTTTTTTTAGGTAAAAAGTTCAAAAATAATAACAGAAAGAAAGGATAATGAAATAGTGGAGGATACCACTTTAAACAAAATCCAACGCGCCTATTCACAGTATCTCTCGGGTGGCGTGGAAAACTGTTAATAGTATATAAGTTATATATTAGACTGATAAAAATTTTTATGAACAAGAGAATTGCTTTTAACTATACATTTATATCTTTCTAAAAAACGATTCCAAAAGAATTGCTTCTAAAAATTTTTCTAACAGGAAAAGTCATGTAAAGCTGTTGTTTAAGAGACATTGAGGGGCTAGGAGGGGGATGAGGGGGAGGGGGAGTCTAATAGAATAATAAGACACGAAATAAGGTAAGAAATGACAGAATTTTACGTTATTTTGAGGAGGGGGGTGAGGAGGAGCGAGGAGGGGTGAGGAGGGGGTAAGGGGGGTACGTGGTAACATTCCTCTATATAATATAGGAAGATATATATATATATATATATATATATATACATACACTTATCTGGGTTTATGTAGTCCAAGACTGTATATTAGTACCTACAGCCCAGAGTTCCCTATGGCAAGTGACTAAAGAAATAATGGACCCTGGGGTTATAAACTCTAGGTCGAGCCGCATAAACCCCTATATTTAGAAATATTATGAAGCCCGAGCTGCATAATCAAAATCGGGCCCGATAAACCCCTATATATAAAAAAACGGGCTTTATAAACCCCTTTCGAGAAATATATATATATATATATATATATATATATATATATATATATATATATATATATATATATATATATATATATAATATACTGAAACAGGAAACAGGAAGTGGGAAAAAAACGATCTGATCATGAAACATGGAGTAATTTTAGAATCGGAAACCAGACATAAAAAATGTCAGTATTTAATATCTCTAATACGAGAGCATCTTTTTACATGAAATTTCTTGTGCAGCATAGCATAACAACATATCATCTAGTTATCTTAGTTTTAGTGAAATAAAAATGATTGAAAATGGGCACCCATTTCAATATATATGTAGCGCGGTCGACCCTCAGGCTCCTTCTGTACTTGCCTTCGGAGCGCTCCCGCGCTCCTTGATAGCGTGGTCGACTCTCAGGCTACTTCTATACTTGCCTTCGGAGCGTTCCCGCGATCCTTGATATAACATGTAAATCACAGGACCGTTATATTTTATTTGCCCGTAAGACAGACTGGGTCCTGTAGGATCCTCTACATTTACGTAAGACGCCCCTCCAACAGGATTATGTTATTGAACTCGAAAAGTGATGAATTCTTAGTACATTGTCTCATTAACAAGATCCACCACTCAAAATACTCAGAATCACAAAAAATTCCCATTAACCCTTTTTTTATTCGAAAATAAACCATTCAAGATCCGAATTTTCGTGAAATTCCAATTTTCATCGTCGAGCCCTTTTTTAATGTACTAAACAGAATGGAAAAAAACAAAAAATTTCAATTTTAATGGCCAGAGGGCTTCCTCTTGAATAAAAGAACACGACTAAATGGGTAGATTTAAGAAATTATTTAAATTCAGTTTTCTACAGCATGTTGAACAAAGTGGGTCCTACAGGACCCCTACGGTACGAAAGGGTTAAAAAAATAAGATTATAAAAAAATATTAGCTAGTTACAAAAAATTTCTGTTATTTAAAAAAATGGCGTAATGAAAATCAATTTCACTATTACGAACTTTAAATTGTTCCCACTTTTAATTCTATTCTTATTTCGTATCTAACCAATCATCTTGGATTTGTTGATAAGAAAACAAATATCTTACAGTAATATATGATTATGTTAGTTTGATGTGATCATACTAATATATGAATATCATATTTGAATAAGATATTATGAGTGTTATAGCAAATCTCTATTGAATGAGGAGTTACCGTCACTTAAGGTGACTCGAGCGGCCTTGTAGATCTAAAACGATGAACATTTTTTACAAAAATTCATTTACACATTCCAATCTGATAACTGATACGACAGGAAAAAGGGTTCTTAACATAACGGAAAAAATTTTTGTTAGAAAATTTCCAATGTTGCAAAAGTAGATATCACCAATTAAAAAAAGTTCAACTATCAATGTTAATCTTTTTTGTTTTTCATTCAGTTTTAATTTGCAAGGTCTCATCTTCTTCCTTGTTCAATTTCAGGGGCAGTCAACGATTTCAAAATTGGAAAATTTTCAAAACCTGCAAAGTTACATGCAATTGTTTGTAGACTTTTCACTGAATTTTATAAACAATTGCATGTAACTTTGCAGGTTTTGAAAATTTTCCAATGTTGATATCGTTTACACCTTCTGAAATTGAACAAGGAAGAAAATGAGACCTTGCAAATTAAAATTGAATGAAAAACAAAAAAGATTAACATTGATAGTTGAACTTTTTTGCTTCCTCCTGGAGGAAGCTTTGTGATAGTAATTTTTTGAGTTATTATAAAAACATGTTATAATAGTTTTTAGAGGTGTTAGCAATCGAAATACATGATTTTTGAAAAATGTCTGTATGGATGTGTGTCTGTATGGATGTGTGTGTTTGTGCCTGTGTGTGTGCGCGCGCGTGTGTGTGTGTATGTGGATGGGTGGGTGGGCGCGTGCGTATGTGTGAGTGTGTGTGTGTGCGTGTGTGTGTGTGTGTGTGTGTATACGCCTGGATCTCAGCTTCTACATGATCGATTTTGACCGGACAGGTCTCATATTTTTTTATTTTTTTTGTGTGATGCGTTATTGTTATATTTTAAATTTTCTATCTAAAAAAGTCGTCAGATTTTTCAACCCAACTATCTCACAGATACTATAACAAAAATGATCCACAAAATTTCTGAAAATTATCTCCGCACAAATCGAAGGCCTGAAGTCGAGATTATACCAAATAAATGTTTACAAATTAATTCTTTAATTAAAACACGTGGTGACCGCTAAAGTTTCTTATTCTTATTCGACATGCACTCAATAACTGTTTTAAATAAAACTAGTATAATATTTTATTGTAATGAGTATCTTGCTCATTTAATATAATTAATAAATAAAATTAATGAAATCGTATGAGCGTTCGTGTGTAAGCGTGTGAGTGCGTGCGTGCTTGAGTGTAAATACATATATTCAATTACATTATTTTATGTATTTATTATATTAAACTGGCACCATTCTCTATACCATATAATAAACAAATAAAATAAATTAAATTATTTGTGTGTGTCACATAATATTGTAGTAATTATAATATTTTTATTTCAGTGAAACATAACTTTATTTTAAAAAGAAGACTAGATCAAACGCAACCTGCGCGCGCGGAGATGAACTATGCTTTCAATACAATATTCAAAAATGGGAAAATAATCTTATAAGAAAAATATAAACAAACAACATTACGTTGCCGTGTACATAGCTACAGCATGGCATGGCTTCCGACTAATCAGATTACGAATAAAACGTGAAATAACATAGCCATAAATTTTAATAAAGGGGATAAAATTATGAAATATCTGAAATAAAAGTAAGTTCAATTGACGTTCATGAAAATAAAATAAAGTTATTTGAAGTAAAATAATAATTATAGAATAAATAATCTACGGCTGTTGCTTGAACGTCATTGCCTCAAATAAATTAAAAAATGGCTATTGATCCACTGGAAGTAATATCTTTATTATCTATAATCTTTAATCCCAACAATGTCAAAATTGAAGAATCACAAGCTAACGAACAAGAGATAACTTTATATCATGTAAGAGAAAATATAATAAAGGAGAGTGTAAATGACAATTCACATACAGAAGAAGAATATACTTTACTATTTGAGGATGACTACCGTGATACACTTCCACAAGATATTGAAGAAGAGGATGAATTAAATAAAGATTATGCAGAGGTCCCTGCTTGTTTACCGAATAAAAAAGATGTAGACTTTCAATATAAGAAACAGGCAGTGCAGTATTGGCAAAGTGGAAAAAGAAAGCCATTATCCTTGACAAGTGTACAATCGAAGTATAGAAAAGTTACTTCCGATCGTCAATTGCGACGGTGGAAATTACAAATTGAAGCAGGGGGTACCAGAAAAACTATTCTATAATATATATATATACAAATTAATAAAAATGAAAAAAAGTTTTCGCTCATAATCCAGTAATAATAATGTTAATAGGGGTAGCCATCCCCACTAAAATTAAAATATTTTTTATTTTTTTAACTTTTAATAGTAAATATGAGTCAAAATAAGCATTACAAAATTAAAAATCCAAAAGAATGTTGTGATTAATTTTTTTTAATCACTAAAAGGTGTAACTAAATAGGGGTAGCTCACCCCTACTATGTGCTTTTTTAAACATCGAAACAGGTCAACAATAATTTTTAATTTTCTTTACAACATGGCATTTTTTTACCAAATATGGCTGGTCAAAACTTTGTTATTTCAGAAACAGTGTGAAAAAAATGATATTTACCCCCATAAAAATAGGGGGTACAACCTATTATCATTAAAACTGTGTCAAAATACTCGTCTGTTTATAAGAAACAAATAGATGTTGGTTTCATTGAAAAATTCCGATTCCATCTCGAGATATTAAAAAAATACTGTTTTTGGGGGTGAACTTTAATGGTGGTTTTCACCCCCAGATGTCTTTCTCCACAGATAAAAAAAGTACGTGTCAAATATTTTTCGATACTCTAACCAATTGCAGAGTTTCATAAAAATCGGAGGCAGACACTAACAAAAAGGTAATTAATTAAATTATGGGTAACTCACCCCGTCAACGTGTTTTTATTTTTAAATCTCGAAACAGGTCTACTATAATTTTGAATTTTCTTTATAACATAGCAAATTTAGTTTACTAAAACATTTTTATATCAAAAATACAAGGGAAAATATCATATGTACCCTTATAAAAAATAGGGGATGCAACCCCCAGCTTTAAAACTGTGCCGAAAAACTCGACTTTTCACAAGAAACAAACAGGTGTTGGTTTCATTAAAAAATTCCGATTCCATCTCGAGATATTAAAAAAATACTGTTTTTGGGGGTGAACTTTAATGGTGATTTTCACCCCCAGATGTCTTTCTCCACAGATAAAAAAAAATACGTGTCAAATATTTTTCGATACTCTAACCAATTGCAGAGTTTCATGAAAATCGGAGGCAGACACTAACAAAAAGGTAATTAATTAGATTAGGGGTAATTCACCCCGTCAACGTGTTTTTATTTTTAAATCTCGAAACAGGTCAACTATAATTTTGAATTTTCTTTATAACATAGCAAATTTAGTTTACTAAAACATTTTTATATAAAAAATACAAGGGAAAATATCATATTTACCCTTATAAAAAATAGGGGATGCAACCCCCAACTTTAAAACTATGCCAAAAAACTCGACTTTTCACAAGAAACAAATAGGTGTTGGTTTCATTAAAAAATTCCGATTCCATCTCGAGATATTAAAAAAAACTGTTTTTGGGGGTAAACTTTAATGGTGGTTTTCACCCCCAGATGTCTTTCTCCACAGATAAAAAAAAATACGTGTCAAATATTTTTCGATACTCTAACCAATTGCAGAGTTTCATGAAAATCGGAGGCAGACACTAACAAAAAGGTAATTAATTAAATTAGGGGTAATGCACCCCGTCAACGTGTTTTTATTTTTAAATCTCGAAACAGGTCAACTATAATTTTGAATTTTCTTTATAACATAGCAAATTTAGTTTACTAAAACATTTTTATATCAAAAATACAAGGGAAAATATCATATTTACCCTTATAAAAAATAGGGGATGCAACCCCCAGCTTTAAAACTATGCCAAAAAACTCGACTTTTCACAAGAAACAAATAGGTGTTGGTTTCATTAAAAAATTTCGATTCCATCTCGAGATATTAAAAAAAAACTGTTTTTGGAGGTGAACTTTAATGGTGGTTTTCACCCCCAGATGTCTTTCTTCACAGATAAAAAAAATACGTGTCAAATATTTTTCGATACTCTAACCAATTGCAGAGTTTCATGAAAATCAGAGGCAGACACTAACAAAAAGGTAATTAATTAAATTAGGGGTAATTCACCCTGTCAACGTGTTTTTATTTTTAAATCTCGAAACAGGTCAACTATAATTTTGAATTTTCTTTATAACATAGCAAATTTAGTTTACCGAAACATTTTTATATCAAAAATACAAGGGAAAATATCATATTTACCCTTATAAAAAATAGGGGATGCAACCCCCAGCTTGGGGGGGGGGTATGGTTAATTCGTAAAAAAATGGCTCATTTTTAATGATTTTTATATTCGCTCCAGTAAATGAAAATTTATTTTAATAAAAAGTATACGATTCAGGAACTATTGTACAATATTCTGTGAAATTTTCATTGAAAAATATTAAAAATTAAGCCGTTGGCAGCAATTCTGCGAAGGTGCCTTGACAAAATGTTGTTTTGCGGTGGACAGTATATCTCAGCACTGGATCGTCTGAAATTAAAAATTGAAACAGATATTGTTAGATAAGCACATTCTCGAGGTAACAAAGAGAGGGATTTTTTTTTTTCGATTTTTCAATTTTTGGTGACATAAAAACAAAACTTTGACATAAAAACACCGATTTTTGCTAAAAAAATTGACATATTTGTTACTGTAAAATTGTTAATAATTAAAAAAAAAAAGCTCTTGTTGTTACCTCGAGAATGTGCTTATCTAACGATATCTGTTTCAATTTTTAATTTCAGACGATCCAGTGCTGAGATATGCTGTCCACCGCAAAACAACATTTTGTCAAGGCACCTCCGCAGAATTGCTGCCAACTGCTTAATTTTTAATATTTTTCAATGAAAATTTCACAGAATATTGTACAATAGTTACTGAATCGTATACTTTTTATTAAAATAAATTTTCATTTACTGGAGTGAATATAAAAATCATTAAAAATGACCCATTTTTTTACGAATTAACCATACCCCCCCCCCCCTAAAACTGTGCCGAAAAACTCGACTTTTCACAAGAAACAAATAGGTGTTGGTTTCATTAAAAAATTCCGATTCCATCTTGAGATATTAAAAAAAACGGTTTTTGGTGGTGAACTTTAAGGGCGGTTTTTACCCCTTAGATATGTTTTTCCGCAGATAAAAAAAAATACGAGTCGAATATTTTTTGACACTCTGCTCATATACGAAGTTTCATGAAAATCGGAGGCGGACACCAAGTATTCTTTCTTTGTTAGTCACTCAAAGCAGCGCCGTAGTGGACAAAATTTTTTAGAACGCGCTCGAGTTCGAGCGGGTCTTACTTAAGTCAGATCGCCAAGGAAGATGGCCGCTGGTGCACAGTAAATAAGCGACTGTCATCTGATACTTGCAAAAACCAGATACACAGCAGTAGACTGGTCTTTGCTTCTCTTCTCTCCTTCTATCTCACTCGCATCTTGTTTTCGTCGTTTTCCATTCTCCTTTCTAGGCTTGCTCCGTAGCCACTACCCCTTCACGAATTCAAAGATTAATTACAAAAAATGCGGAATCGTTCCACGAAATGTAACGCACTACTCCATTCGCAACTCGTCAATACGTTACACAAATCTTTCTTGTGCGATCCACAGACAGTCCCTATTTTTGCTTGACCTATAAATAGCGGTAGAATATTCGATTGACATATTCAGTAATAAATACTGTTTTTTCTCTACATCTCTTTCACTGCTTGTTGGAGGGATACGTTAATTGCTTTAGATTGATACGCGCTCTTCATTTCTCTTTAGACAGTAATCTATAATCAAGCATTTGTTTTATCTCTTTTGGTTGTTGTTCTCAATCGTGCATACTCTCAAAATAGCGATGTTTAAAATGATGCTTGCAGGTATATTTCATCTGAGTTTTAGTGACATAATGTCTTCATTTTGTTCTCGTCTTGAGCGATTTTTCATTCAATTAAGCTACAAGCCAAAAGTAGTCAACCTTAGCACCTGAAATTTCAAGTAGCAACTACTTCTTGTATTGAGCAAAGTATTTTCTCGGCTACATTATCGTTCTCTAAATTAATTATTATAAATTGCATAAATAAAATGATAACATGATAATGATTATTACATGAATGCATGCGAATAAATTTGAATCTGCAAAGTAAAAAATAATAAATAAATATAATAAATCAGTAACTAACAAAATAATTTTGCGCTAATTTATTATAATATTCTAACAATATCGAGTCTTTACAGTGCACCCGACGAAGTCTGTGGTATTTCGTCAGGATTAGCAGATCATGCGGGTCCCAAGTGACAAATTGCGGAAAAACCTTAATGTACGTACTATTTATAAGGATCAAGCGGCGAAGCAAACGAAGGAAAGAAGCATCGCCGAAGCTTAGCTTAAGGAATTAACAAAATCAGGTGATTTTCCGTAAGCCACTGATTATGTAGAGTAATTTTACAATGGGATTTCTTAAGCTTTTATCTAAGATATTGCGATAAAAAGAATGATTTTGTAATAGAGTATTAATATATATGAATAAGAGTATATTAAGAACAAAGTAATGAGTGGCTGTAGTGCTAAGCATCGACTCGGAAGTTTAATTACTCGAGAGCAAGTTTAATATAGTTAAAGGAAACATGGGACTAGTTCGAAGATTGTTTTACAGAGAGTAAATGAGCCAATGATGACTTGTATGTTCGGCGAACCACCTAACACTACCCTGGTGCGCTACTTTCATCTCGTCTTTCTCTTCTGTCTGCGTATGAGGCAAAGTTGCAAGGTACCCTTCCAGACTAATTAACGTGCTCGCATCAGCGTCACCACGCGCCAACTCTTCTGTCATGCAGACTCCGTCGTCGCAAAAATTCTTTTCACGTAGCCACTCAAACGGATCTCTTCTACTATCGTTGCCTTCCCGTTCTTCGACTTTTTTTGCATTACGCTAGATTTTTCTTAGATATCTAACCGGTTCCGTGTCTTCTTTATTCTTTTTTCTTAATTTTTTTCTTTACCTCACATTGTTCTTCCGTTTTAATTCTCAGTTTAGTCCAAAATGTCAAAATAATGATAAAAATAAAAATTTTAAGCCTATAGATCAAAATCCAAAGGCTTCTGGAAAACCAGTAAAAAACCACTGCCAATATATTGGCACCGATTTAATTCAAACTAATGTATTTATTCCTTTTTTTAATTTTTTCATGACAATAATTAACTATATCATACCAAATTTTCTGTATGAATATTCGCAATGTAACTAATATATATTTGCAAAAATACACGTTTAAAATGTAAATACTTTTCTCATGCCCATATACATGTGTGTGTGGGGAGGGGTGTACCAATAAAAATGTCTTTAATTCTCTAATAGCATAACTAAATTTACTATAAGTGTTAATTCAGTTTGGATATTTATTCAAAATAAAACATTTTAAAATCTGTCTATCAATTGCATTAAGTACGTCACCAATAAAATTGAAATCCAAATACACTATTTTTCTCAAATGCTGTTTGAAAATATTCAAAATAAATTTTTAACCTCAAATATCTTTGGTCGTGACGATAGGATTTTTTTGGTGAACGATCTCAGTTTGAAAATATAAAAATACTATCTCTTGAAATTTGAACACAATATACTCATCAATAAATGTAATAACTGGTTAAAATGTTGAGTCAATAAATTAAATATTCTCTGAGAAAACGGTATTCAAAAATATTTGAAAAAATTTTTAATCCAAATATCTTTAGATGCGACAGTCTGATTTTGTTGAGCAAAGAACTTAGTTTGAAGATGTAAAAAACCTATATCTGTAACAAATTTCAGGACAATTGGTTGATTTTTTAGAAGTATCTCCAGTAGGCCTAATGCACATTTGAGTAAATATTGTGACAACCACATTTGTATTGCGCGCATACTTGCGACCTGCGCACGGCCGAAAATTATTAATTGCGTTAGGGTGCGCTAAGTGCGTGCACGATAAAGCGATCACGTGTACGAGCCGGAGTGCGTACAGCTCTCGCTCTCTTTTCCTCGGGACCACCAAACTATCAACAGCCTGCAAAACCAGCTACGCTCTCATACATCGCCAGGCGAACGTCACCTATGAAGAAGTGAGAAGTACATGCACCATCTTGCGACCTTAAGGACGTTCTCCGGATCGAAACAGCAATTTTAGTTTTTATATTTTTATATAATGTTTTATTAATTTGATAATCCAAGAGTAAGTACATGTAACAAATATATACTTGAAAGAACATAAGAAAATTTTTTTCAGACAAATTCAGGCAATAGTCACTATGGTATTGTTACAATTAAAGACAAAAACTTCAATAAGTTCTTTAAATTTTTTATTTTTTATCCGATCTTAACGAAATAAAGCTTATTTTGTTTGTTAAGAAATTTCAGGGGGAGTATCGATGGGAAAATGTATGATATGAGTTACCAGTACGGCGCAATATCAATTTGTTTAAGAAAAACATGTCAAGTTTTCATCAAAACTTTCTTAAACAAATTGATATTGCGCCGTACTGGTAACTCGTATCATAAATTTTCCCATCGATACTCTCTCTGAAATTTCTTAACGAACAAAATAAGCTTTATTTCGTTAAGATTGGAAAAAAATAAAAAAATTTAAAGAACTTATTGAAGTTTTTGTCTTTAATGGTAACAATAGCATAGTGACTACTGCCTGAATTTATCTGAAAAAATTGTCTTATGTTCTTTCAAGTATATATTTGTTACATGTACTTACTCTTGGATTATCAAATTAATAAAATATTATTTAAAAATATAAAAACTGAAATTGTTGTTTCGACCCGGAGAACGTCCTTAAGCGTGTGTGTGAAGAACTGCAGGAGGTAGTAGAGCCGATGGCCGAAAGGAAGTATCACCAGGTCCGATTAACCAGGTCCTGGGTGGGAGAGCGAACGAGATCAATGATACACCAAAACGAGCAAAAAAAAAAGATAAGTGTATGCGTTGAATTCCGGAGTACTCTCACACGTGTAATGAACTGTTCGTTAATTATTAATGTTTGACATCGTGGGGTTCAATTTAAAATTGTAAATTTGCGATAGTTAAATATTTATCGAGTGTATGACGCGATGGTATGTATGAATACCAATAGAGATTAGCGACCTCACCTATACGTTGGCAAGTTATTTATAGCCTCGCGTTACATAAGCGAATCTTTCTTGTAAACATATGTACTTTTGATGCTCTTTCATATTTTTCGAAAATATTATTTTTAGAATAAACGTTCTCATGATTTTGATATATAACCATATATTTATTTGTTTTATTTAGTTAAATGACTCTGAACAAAAACCTTTAACATAATAATAAGATTCTTATATAATATAATACTTAAAAATTTTACAATATCATGTGTAATTTTGTTTTTGCTATTTTAAATATCATATTTACCCTTATAATATATGTTATAACAAAATAATAGAAGAAAATATCTTATAACATCAATTAAGGGGGTTCCATACTCGCTTTTAAAGAACAAAACTACTTTATCATAGGAGTATGGTGGTAATGTACAAAAATTTACCGTTAGGTGGCGTCGCGCACACATTCCGTTATGGCATGTTTCCGACCGGAGTTGGCACAGTAAACAAGCGCTTTTTACATATTTCGAGGCGCAGAATTCAAACTTGGTGGTTTCCAGGCTAAAAAACGGTGAATTTGTTTGTCACCAACAATTTTATTTAAAAAATTGCTCTTTTTATAAGATGTAAATTTAGAATAAAACTAACATTTCATTTTAAGGAAAAAAAAATACTTTAAAATAATGTATCATGCTTTGGTAAACAAAAAACAGTGAATTACCATATAATTGTTAATAACAAATAAACAGATCATTTATTCTGATTGGTTTACTGAGACATTATTTCAACATATTTTTTTTTTCTTAAAATAGAATGACGTTTTTTTTATTCTGAATTTAAATTTTATATAAAAAAAGCAAATTTTTTGGACAAAATTATTAGTACCAAAATAAATAACCATTTTTAAGCTTAAAGACAAATCCAAATTCTGCGCCTAAAAATACGTAGAAGAACGTTTGGTTACCGAGACAATTCCAGATGCTTAGACAGAGCTCCCTCAGCACTGAGACTAATTGCGTACTAATGTGAGAAGCCGAGCTGAGAATTAATTCCTGTTATTCTTGAAATTTTTTGTACATGATCTACTATATCCTCTTGATTAAAATAATCCTCTTGGTTTATATACTTGTCTTAATTAAAAAATTATGAAAAAATCCTCTTGATTAATAAAATCCTCTTGATTGAAAATGTTTTCTGCATTAAAAAGTCCTTTTGATTAAGAATATCCTCTTGATCGAAAAAATCCTTTTGATTGATAAAATCCTCTTAAACGAAAAAATCCTCTTCGTTGTCAAAGTCCTCTTGATTTACAATCCTTTTGATTGATAAAATCGTCTTGATTGGTAAAGTTCTCTTGATTTATAATCCTCTTGATTGATAAAATCCTCTTGATTGGTAAAGTCCTCTTGATTTACAATCCTCTTGATTGGCAGTCCTCTTGATTGACAGTCCTCTTGCTTACAGTCCTCTTGATAATACTAAGTACACTTGAATATGCAAGCAAAGTGGTCTCATCTTTTGTGTACAGTTTTCGTGTTACCAAAGTCCTCGAGCACAGGTCCGGCGCTGAGAATCGTTGCTTGACCCCGCAAGCGGGCGAGCCCTTCTGGCTCAGGGTGGTGAGATGATGGAACAGAAAATTCGTTGACTCGGTCTTACCGGAACCGCTCTCGCCACTTATTACAATGCACTGATTCTTCTTCTTCTTGAGCACGCAGTGATATGTTGCGGCGGCTATCGCGGATATGTGCGGCGATATGTCCGGACCGAGCCTTTGATTCTGATAAGGATTCATATACTACGGATTATAAATCGAGTAGAATTTGAAGGGGTTCCGGGCGATCAGTATGCTGCCAACGTAGGTGTAAATATTGCCGGTGAGAAATCGGCATCTGGCAGAGATCCGGATACTCCTTATCAAGGGGTTGATGCATAAAGCGATTGAAGTAGATTGAGGAACTGCGGATCCATGGGAAATCTGCTGTCTGACCGCAAGTAGTCAGACGTAAAACCTGAAAGTTTTGCATTTTATTAATTATGAATTTACTCATACAATTATTTGCACAAAAATTTAAAATTTTTTTTGCTTCTTCTTTAAATTAACTGGGCCACAAGAAAATTGTTTTTTTTTTTTTTTTTTTTAAGGTTGTTCTCCTCGGACTCTCTAGTCAAAGCAGTGCTAAATATAGAAGTTACCTAAAATTAAAAAAAAAACATAGTTGTAATGTGATTTATGTATTTAAAATGATAGAGATAGTCAATGTATTATAAATAAAGTGTATTTAACATGACTAAAGTAAGTTTTTGTAAAATGGCGATATTTTAGAAACTAGATATCGTCAGTACAAACATTTTTATTGTTTTTGGAGTAATGTAATGTAAATAGTATTTCTAAATCTAAAATCAGTAAAGAAACATAAAAGATTCCGGTGATTTATCAATAGTTCTTTGCAGTGACAACATCTAGTGTCTACAATATCGACATTTTGTGAAGAAAGTTATCTTAGTCATGTTAAATACACTTTATAATAAAATAAATAAATCACATTACAATTATGGTTTTTTTTAGGTAACTTCATCAATTAGCACTTTATTTGACTAGGGAGTCGAGCAGAACCACCTTAAGGGGTAACACCACTCTAGAAGACGAAAAAAACGCGATTTTCGGAAATTTAAAAAAAGATTAACTTGCAAAGTATTATCGCAGCATTCATTATGTCAGTTGAAAACATAGGTATCCTATTGTGTTGGCAGGCAGTAACTTGGTTTCCTCACTGGAAACAAAAATCTATAATTTCCTATATGTGTTTAGTCTTTTCAAATCTCTTGAGTATTTTGTCATGTTTACTGCAGAAGTTTACTGATGTTGTTAGACAATATTCTAGATTTTAACTGAAAAAGAAGAAATTATTTGTTATTACAAATTAAAAACTGATAACATTTAATTACATATATAATCTCTGTTCAAATTCACAAATTAATAAAAACAGAATCTTACAATCATTATAAAAGTATTAAAACAGTATTTCAGAAATAAAATTGCTTGTTACAAATATGTGGATAAAAATTAAGAATTTAAATCTAAAATTTTTGGAGTAAGACCAGATCCTATTTTTATCGATGTAAAAATTGAGCATGGCACACCCTTAAAAGTCAATAAATCAAACTGACTACAGAATAATATAAATTTTTTATAATTTTTACATGCTCTCAGATTTATGGCTCAACCATGTCCCCTTAAGGCGATGTGATTAAAGGCGATTTAATTAAATTAAATATTCTATGCCTTGCATCTTGTCAACATAGCTGTTACAGCAGACCTATAGATCTATAGATCTTTCGGACAGATTAACACTACACTACATGAAAAGGGTCAACATTCAAAACTCGACAAGAAAATTCATCCGGCTCCTACAATATAAAAGCCACCTGTCAGATTTAGCAGTTGGATTGGCCATTCAATGTTATCGATATTTACTTGCAGGTGATGTGTCCGTACCTAATCCAAAGAATATAAGAATGATAGATACCCGCTTCAGTAATGAATCTCAGACATCTCATGTTCTTTGGAGTTGACTTTATCTTTCTGAAATTGCATAAAATTTAATAAAAAAATGAAAATATGTAATTTTTCATTTTTAACAGTTCTAAAAAATGCACAAGCAGGGTCTTAGCTAAATCTGGAAATTGCATAATTTCATTTTTTTTTATTAAATTATACCTACTTACAGAAAGATAAAATCAGCTAAGAAATACAAGCGATACCTGAAATACATTATAGAATGAGATTCCTATCATTCTTATATTCTTTTGGATTAAGTACTAAAACACATCACCTCAAAGTAAACATCGACAACACTTAATGATGAGTACATCCGCTACATCTGATAGATGGCTTTTATATTACAGGAGCGGCATTAATTCGTCTTTTCAAGTTGTAAATTTCAGCCTATTTAATTAAATATTTTCTCTTATGAAATCGGAGGTTCCGTGTAGTGTGAGTCTGTCCGAAGATCTATAGATTTAGAGGTCTGCTTGTAATATGGTATTTAATTTTTTTTTTAAGAGAGTATGATTGAATAATAAATCTAGGAACCTGTCAGAATTATGAAAAGTTGACTATAACCTGTTAAAGTTAATTAATGTTCATTAATTATTCATTAGCAACTACAATTTAACTGAATTTTACAGGTTAAAATGACTTTTTCACAATCTTTACATGCGCTTAGATTTATTGCTCAACCATGCAATCTTAAATTGAATATTGGATTCCTTTCATTTTGTGAACATAGCTGTTACAGCAGGGCAAACTATAGGTGTACAGAACTTTCAGACACACTCACACTCACACTACACTACACCAAATATGCCAAAACTTATAACTTGAAAAGATAATGAATCCTGCTCCTACAATATAAATGCCACCTGTCAGATTTAGCAGGTGTATTGACCATTCAATGTTATCGATATTTACTTTCAGGTGATATGTCCGTACTTAATCCAAAGAATATAAGAATGATAGATATCCGCTTCAGTAATGCATCTCAGACATGTTATGTATGTTTGAGTTGTCTTTATCTTTCTGTATAAGATATAATTTAATAAAGAATGAAAATATGTACTTTTTCATTTTGACAGTTCTATAAAAAATACATAAGTAGAGCCTCAACAAAATCTGAAAAATTGCATAATTTAATTTTTTTTATGAAATTATACCTAAAAAAGATATTGGCTTAAAAATATATCGGCTTAAAAAATATACATAATCAGCTTAAAAATACATGCAATGCATGAAATGCATTATAGAAACAGACTTCTATCATACTTATACTTTTTTAAATGAAGTTCGAAAACACATATCCTGAAAGTAAATATCAACTACACTTAATGATCAGTACACTTGTTAAATCTGACAGGTGGCCTCTTATAGTTGCTGCTTTTTCTGGAAGGACAATGAAAACCCTGAAACCAAAAAAAAAAGCTATAGTAATGTTTGAAAGCAGTAGATTACTGAAATAATAATTATTCAAAGAAGAGACCACAAAGTGGTCATAGTGTATTACAATAAATACAGACTAGATCAGGTTCCATGGAAGAAGATGAAGCTGTCAAGATGTGCGTATCAGGAAGCCCTTCACTCAAGGTTACCGACTGTGATGCCGTTGTTGAGTTTGCCGTCAAAGTTGCAGTTCCCAATTTGGTGCTATTTTCTCATAAGTCTCCTGCCTTATTATGGTCATTTTAATGGTCATATTGATAGTCTCATAACTTTCAATTGATGCTGAAGAACCGTACTGGGAAAAATAAATTTGGTTTAGTAAATAACGGTTGTTATTTTAGATTTGAATACCCTGACTCATGTAAAAAAGAAAAAGGAAAATCAAAAATTTTCTATGAACATGGTCTCTTTTGACGGGAAAGGAAAACAATAATAGAAATTTTTTGGATTCAATATGAAAATTAATTAAATTATATTAAATAAGAAGAAACTAAAAAATTAGATTAATAATAATATGTTTCAAAACATTCTGCTTAGAATAAATTATTACACGGTCACCTATGGGTTGGTACCATAACCATAAACTATAATACCTCTACACATAACTGACTGCTAGCAGAGCTGCTAGCATCAATGGAAACACAGCTGTCATCACAGTAGTAAATACTATGATTTGTAATTTCTTTATACGGCGTTTCTCAATTGATTTTTTACTTTTTGCACTCTAAAGTAGATTGGAAAGTAAAGATTTAGTATATCATATTTAATAAAGTACATTCATTTAATAAGTTTGTGAAAGTGTTTAAAAGAAGTAGTCTATAATGAGTGTTTTGTTGAAGTTTCGAATTAGTTTGATAACGAGACAGTATTATCAATCACACTCTCTATGGATAGAAATATATTTATTTCACGATTCAGTTTAATTTATAATCATCAAATCTACACTTACATATACCTTTATAGGGTATACGTTGGTACAGACATATGAGGTACTTCTTGAACTTAACTATGTACTGTACTCTGGTTGAAATAAATAAATAAATTAATTTTTGAATGACTTACTTTTCTGTCATCTCCTCAAAGGTCTTCTTTATAGTAATATAATCCATCATCAAGATCCTGTGTCATTTTTACTTCTATAGTCCAATCACCAATCCGATCATGTCCTTGTTTTGTAATTTTTAAAGAAACAGACTGTGTAATCATGAGCATAATTTATCACCTTGTGATTGATCTTTTAATGGTCCTTGGGGGGCTTTCATCATGGTTAGATGCGTGTTAGTCTTGCACTTTTAAACTTTACCTCGTGGTATTTGAGGTTACAGATACAGATACTCCACAAATCTTTGCATAATTCTTCAATTGTAACTTTTTCACTATGCTGCAAAAAAACAGCAACTGTATAAATACTGATTGTTAGAATATAAGGTACATTTATGTCGACGTATGAGAGAGAATGAATACGTAGCGCCATCTCGCGTATAGCGAGGCGCAAGCTAGCGAGAGCGAGCGGCCGAAGCGGGAGCTCACTCGTCCGCCGTCCTCTGCCAGGAGCAGTTGTAAAGAGAGAGAGCTGTACTCAAGTTAATAAAGTTCACCGTTGTTACTGTTCACAAGAGAGTGGCTTATTTGAAGAAGCCCTGTGTCCCATCCACTATTCATTTCCTGACATGGTAGCAGTGTTCGTGGTTGTTTGATTCTGACTCAATACAAACCTCGGTGAGTATTGTGGCATCTTGCCGCAAGAACAAAGGAAGACGCATGAGCGTAAAAGAAGAATCTAAGGTAAAGTGTGAACACGTAAGTGAAACTAAAAGTGAAGAAGAGTTTTTCGAAATTGAGACTAAAGAGACTGAAAAGAAAGAAAACATGCAGGAAGTAAAAATACCGATTTTTGATGGACAAGAATACAAAAATTGGAAGAAACGCATATTAATGTTTCTAAAAATGAAAAAGTGTGAGATTGTAGTTACACGTGCAAAAGTGGAAGCAGACAAAGTTGATTGGGACGAAAAAGATGTGCAAGCTATTAATTATATTTATAGTGCGATTTCAAATAATCAAATGGAATTGATAAGTGACAAAGAAACGGCGTTTGATATTATGAGAAAATTTGATAGCACATATTTGAAAGAATCGACAGCTCTCCAGATAATGTGTAGAAATAAATTGGAAAATTTGAAGTTAAAAGATTTTAAAAACTCAACAGATTTCTTTAATGAATTTGAAAAATCAGTGAACGAATTGAAAGAAGCTGGTGCAAATGTGACAGAGAAAGAAAAGATGAATTACATGTTGAGGACATTGCCGGATTCGATGAGTCATATAGGAGATTTAATAGATGTAATAAAAGAAGAAGAACAAAACGTAGATTATGTGAAAAACAAAATTAAGATGGCTGAACAAAAACAAAAGGAACAAGTGAAAATTCAAGATCAAACGCGTTTATGCTTAAAAAGGATAAATACCAAGAAAACAAAAAGACATGTTATGTATGTGGTGGTGTCGGACACATACAGTATGAGTGCCCAACCAAAAACAATTCGTGGAATCGAGGGACGCCCCAGCGACGAAGCGGACAGAGTCGCGCGCCACAGAGAGGAGGGGGCAACGGCAGAGCCTACTCGCAACAGCGAGGAGGTGCGAGCGGGCGCGGAGCCTACCAACAGCGAGGATCGAGTTACAACCGGCGCGGCAGTGGCAGCTACGGACAACGCGGCCGAGGCGCAAGAGCCAGCGATGACAACAGCCAAGCTAAACGAGGCGCGGAGAAAAGCGAAGCTTTTAACGCGTCAATACAGGTTAGGTCTGCGAATACTGAGAACGGTAATGTAAATGAAAGGGAAATAGAATGGATTTTAGACAGTGGTTGTACAGACCATGTCATAAATGATGACTATTATTTTAGTAAAGCGATTGTTTTAAAAAAACCGATTAATGTCAAAGTAGGAGATGGAAGAATTTTAAAAGCAACTAAAATCGGATATGTGAATAGTAAATTTAAAACTTTTATTGATAATGTGACATATATTGAATTGAAGAATGTTTTCTATGTTAAAGATATGGATAAGAATTTAATTAGTTTTGCTAAAGTAACTGATAAGTATAAAGTAGTATCTATCGGAGATAGTTCTAAAATTTACAATGATGATAATAAAGTAATTGCAATAGCTTGGAAAAACAATAGAGTCTATAAAATGACAAGTTATTTAGTAAAGAATATAGAGTCAAATATAGTAAGAAAAGATAATAGTAAAATGACATTAAAGGAAAAATGGCATAGAACTTTGGGACACGTTAATTTTAACTATTTGAATACGATGTGTAAAAATCATGTTTTACAGGGTTTGCCAAGTGAAATAGAATCAGATTATTTTAAATGTGCTACGTGTATTGAGAATAAAATGCACAACATTCCATTTGAAAACAAAAGAAAAAGAGCACAAGACATATTAGAAATAGTGCATACAGACTTAAATGGGCCACATTCTGAAGGTTATAAAGGGGAAAAATATTTTCTAACGTTTATTGATGATTTTAGCAAATTAGCCAAAGTTTATCCGATTAAGTCAAAAAGTGAAGTATATGACAAATTTATTGAATATATTAATTTAGTTGAGAATAAAACTGGAAAGAATATTAAAAAATTAAGATGTGACAATGGTACTGAATATTTAAATAAAGATATGTATAGATTATTTAGAGAAAAGGGAATTGAATTAGAAACATGTCCACCGTATGTACATGAGCTGAACGGTACCACTGAAAAATACAATAGGACGATTATGGATAGTGCTAGGTGTTTATTAGCTGAGTCTAAGGTGGAAAGAAGATTTTGGCCAGAAGTAGTCTGCGCCGCAGCATATTTAAAGAACAGGACAATAGCAAACACGTTAGAAAGGAATAAATCTCCTTATGAGATATTTTTTGTTGAAAAGCCAGATACTAAATATTTGAAATTGTACGGAAGTAAAGTATTTGTGAGAGTACCTGAAAGCAAAAGAAATTCGAAATGGGATAGAAAAGCAGATTTAGGAATTTTGATAGGTTATGATGTAACAGGGTACAGAGTGTTGATAGGAAACAGAGTTATTGTAGCTAGACACGTTGATGTTATAGAAGAAGATATAAAATGCATTGGGTTTAATGATATTGATGAAAGAAATGAAAACGATAATGACTTAATCCCTTCACCTACTTCGACCCTCGGGGAGAGTAGGGGAAGTAAAACTGATTTAGAAAATTTAAATGAAAATATAAATAACAATGAAAATGCTGATAATGAAGTAGAAGAAGTACCTGAAATAAGAAGGTCACAAAGAACGATTACAAGACCTAGTAGATTTGATGATAATTATGTATATAGTGGATGTATTTATGTAAATTATTGTAGTGCAGATAGTCCTGTAAGCTTTAAAGAGGCTATTGAAAGTGATGAGTCTAATTTTTGGGTAGATGCTATGAACAAAGAAATGAATAGTTTAAAGAAAAATAAAACTTGGGAATTAGTCGAAAAACCAAAGAATGAAAAAGTGACAGACTTAAAATGGATTTATACTAAGAAAAGCGAAAACGTATATAAAGCTAGAATTGTTGTAAGAGGTTATCAACAGAAAGATGTGCTGGATGATATTTATTCTCCAGCAGCGAAAACGCAAACGTTGAAAGTATTATTATCATATTGTTGTCAAAATAGACTTTTAATTGAACAGATGGATGTAGAGACAGCGTTTTTAAATGGTAAAGTTAAGTCGAGAGTATTTGTTAAACAACCTGAAGGTTATGAGGATGGAACTGAAAGAGTGTGTATGTTGAATAAAGCATTGTATGGTCTGCGTGAGAGTCCGAGAGCGTGGTACGAGTGTTTGGATGATTATTTAAAATCATTAGGATTCGCGAGAAGCAAAAATGATTATTGTTTGTATACTTTGAAACAAAAGGATGAGATTATATATTTGATTATATTTGTAGACGATCTTTTGATTTGCTGTAAAAATAGACACAATTTAGATTTGATAAAAGGTTTACTCAAAGAAAGATTTCAGATGAAAGATTTAGGAAAAGTGAGTATGTATTTAGGAATTAATATTGAATATGATGAAAAGAAAAATGAGATGTCTTTAGATCAAGAAAAGTATATTGAATCACTAGCTAGAAAATATCAGATTGAAGAAGCTAAATTATATGAGACTCCTATGGAACAAAATTTGAAACTAGAACCTGCTCAAGAAATAAATGAGAATTTAAAATATAGAAATTTAATAGGAGCACTTTTGTATATTAGTTCAGGAACTAGATTAGATGTGAGTTACAGTGTTAATTATTTAAGTAGATTCCAAAACTGTTACGATGAAACTCACTATAAATATGCATTAAGAATTTTAAAATATTTGTATTTGACTAAAGATTTAAAATTAAGTTACAAGAAAAATGATAAAGCAGATGTTCTTGAATGTTATGTTGATGCCGATTGGGCAGGAGATTGTAATGATAGAAAGTCAACGACTGGATATGTTATAAAGTTATTTGGTAATGTGATTCATTGGAAATCAAGGAAACAAGGATGTGTAACGAAGTCTTCAACAGCTGCAGAGTATGTTGCACTGTCGGAAGCAGTAAGTGAAATTTTATTAATAAGAGATTTGTTAAATAGCTTTAATGTAGAAATTGAGAAACCAGTAAATGTTTATGAGGATAATTCAGGCGCTGTGATTATTGCCAAGTACGGTAATTTTACTAAAAAATCTAAGTACATCGAAGTACATTATCATTTTGTAAACGAGAATTATGAGAAAGGTTTAATTGATATTGTTAAGGTTAGTACAGAGAAAAATGTTGCAGATATTTTGACAAAGGCTCTTGGACGAGTAAGATTTGAAAATTTGAGAAGTTTATTAAATTTAATTTCAAGACTATTGTAATTGCGAGAAACATAAATGTAAGGAGGCGTGTTAGAATATAAGGTACATTTATGTCGACGTATGAGAGAGAATGAATACGTAGCGCCATCTCGCGTATAGCGAGGCGCAAGCTAGCGAGAGCGAGCGGCCGAAGCGGGAGCTCACTCGTCCGCCGTCCTCTGTCAGGAGCAGTTGTAAAGAGAGAGAGCTGTACTCAAGTTAATAAAGTTCACCGTTGTTACTGTTCACAAGAGAGTGGCTTATTTGAAGAAGCCCTGTGTCCCATCCACTACTCATTTCCTGACACTGATAGGAATGTATTGGAGTAGGGGCAGGTCCATACAATTCACTGCTTCGTCTTAGTTCAGCTATCTTTTGGATTACTTCATGTGCAAGAATTAGATTAATCAGTTTTGATCAGTTGCATATCCAAACATTAAATACTGATCGCCAACATCAGCTTCTTAATTGCTATGATTCTTGTGTACTCTTGCTGCAAATTTGGAGGCTCAGCATCAAACAACAATATAATGCTGCTTAACTTGTAGTCAAAACAATTTTTTGGTATTCAACAACAGCTATAAAACTGATTTCTTGTCCCTGTGTTCTTTGTCACTGTTTCACAAGCAACTTTGGCATCTGGATCTTGTTGACAGTTAGCTCCAATATAGCAACACTAAACTGGTCGCACATTTTGTCTGGGGTTCCAAGCTGTCCAAGCGGCACGGTATGGGGTTAGGATATACGACGCAGTCCGCGACGCGGTGTAAGTCGACGACACGTCGACACGTCGAGTAGTCGACATAGATACAACTGTGCTGCAGCCTGCAGCGCATGGGCTTGGGCGTACACACGAACATGCGCAAGCAAGACTAGGCCGATCGACAGGCACCCGGGTCACCCGGGGCGGCAGCGCCGCGGGCCGCGGTGGACTCGCGGCAGCGGATGCTTGTAGCGCCATCTTCCCAGAAATACTGTAGTACTGAGTACACACAAAATACAATAACGAAATAGTCAAATAGAATAGGTAATAAGTAGATGCTCGCGCGCGCGTTCACCTGCCTCAGGCCTCAGCTGCCTGAGCTGAGCATGGACGTGCTTGACAGGTTATGAGGTTACAACTAACGACGACAAACGAGCTGCAGCGCATGCGCTTATGTACACTAACACGGGCAAGGTGCAACAGTGTCGCTGCCATTGTGAGTCTGAGGCGATGCTTATACATATTACCCATAAGGTATAATAATCTATTTTTTTTTTGACGAATTATGTAAAATCAAGAGTTCATTGCCCTAAGTTTTATAATGATCTACCCTCCTGCCAAGTTTCAAGTCAAAATATCTATTTGTTCTTGCGTAAACTTTGACAAAAAATTTGACTTTCAATCAACCCCACTTCGAAATTTTTGTCAAAGTTTACGCAAAAACTAATAAATATTTTGACTTGAAACTTGGCAGGATGATAGATTATTATATAACTTAGGTCAATGAACTTTTCGTTTTGTATAATTCAGTTTATTTCTATTTTTATAAAGTGAAAACCGCGAAACCGACTCGGTCGGTAAAAATTGAGTATGGCACCCCCTTAAACAATTTCTCCTGTATTTTATACCTGTATTATGTATTTTTTATTTTGTGAAAATTGTTTTAAATATATAAGAGTATTATTCACGACTAACATCAAGGAGCCCGGGAGCGCTCCGAAGGCAAGTATAGAAGCCTGAGGGTCGACCGCGCTACATATACATTGAAATGTATGCCCGAGAAATTGAAATATTTACTGCAATTTTCAATCGCTTTTATATTCACCCAAATTAAAATAACAACATGCTATTTTGTTATACTATGTTTCACTATATACTATGTTATACAAAAAGTTTCATGTAAAAAGATGTTATCATATTAGAGATATTAAATAGTGAAAACTTTTATGCCTGGTTTCCGATTCTAAAATTTCTCCATGTTTCTCGATAAGATTCATATACTATACATTTTTCTTCCGACCGTATGTACTATAGCATTTTTGTCCGACCACATATACTAATAATGAATGAATACCCAGACAGCACAAATGTTCGCCATGTATTCATAAAGAATTCTCAAAAAGAATTCTAATGGTATTCTTTAGCTATATACTTAAAGAACTCTTAATGAATTAAAAGTATTCAAAATGAATTCTCAAAATGTTCTATTGGCAATTCAAAATGTATTCTTAAACAATTCTTAAAGTATTCGTAATGAATGGCGCCTATGTCCGGTGATATTAATCAGTGGATATTCTAAAAGAATTCGTATATGACGAAAATGAATTCCTAATGAATTATTTTTTATTGAATTTAGAATAGAAAGTAAATATACTTTTATAATATAAAAAGAATACTTTTTATACTTTAAGTAGAAAAACAATATAAAAATATATAAAAGTATTCGTGAAGAATTCGTATTAAAATAAATAATGCTTAAATATGAATTCTATTTTAATACTTTCATGCATTAATTTTGAATATTTTTTTAATGTATTTTTCATAATAATATAATAGTAATGAACTCAGTAGGAATTTTTAAAGAGTTCATACGTTCTTAATGAAATCATTACTACTCAAACGAGAAAACTTTTATTTTAGGAAATGATTTCATAAAGTTATAACTTTCATATATGATGTTACTATTTAATTATTAAATAGTTATAATATTTTACTTAAAACGTTTTCATTAAGTTACCATAGGTCATTTTTTAAGTATTCAAAAAATATTTATAAAGAATTAATAGGTATCTAATTTCTTATATGAATATGAATAATAAATATTACAATAATTTATTTATATAAAAATTGATACAAAAGTTTGCTCCTATTGATTCAGTGTGAATACGAAAAGTATTCGAACATTGAAAAATGAATTCAAAAAGAGTAAGTTCTACATTGAATATAAATTAATGATAATAAATTTATATTAAGTCTCAAAAGAATATTATTTGAACAATGAAATGCATTCTCAATGAAATAATTGCCTCTCCAACGAGAATTTGTAAAGAGATAGTTTGCTCCGATTGATGTAGTATGAATTTGAAGAGTTCATATATTAGAAAATCACACAATGATCAAAAAGAATTTTTTGATGAACTCTTCCGACGTTATTTTTCAAACGAGCATAACTCACGCAAATATCAATAAAATTATCCAGAAAAAAATCTGCATATAGTGTTTGCGGGTACGGAGCGCTTGACAGCCGTCTTTTTCCAAATAAATGTTTGAATGTTGATTTAAAAAAATATTGAAATTAGGGTTGCACATCCCCTTAAGGAACGCTTTTTCCATGAAAGTAATCAAAGAATTCCTACATGAAGAAAATGAATTCCTAATGAATTATTTTTTATTAAATTCATAATAGAAAGTAAAATATATACTTTTATAAAACAAAAAGAATACTTTTTATACTTTGAGTAGAAAAACAATTTATACATAAAAAATATTAAAGTATTCGCTAAGAATTCATATTGAATGAAAAATGTTTAAATATGAATCCTTTTTTAATACTTTCATTAATTAGTTTTGAATACTTTTTTAACGTATTTTTCATAATAATATGATAGTAATGGATAGAAAATAGACATACATTTATAATACGAAAAGAATACTTTATATACTTTAAGTGGAATACGTTTTAATGTAAAAGATAGAAAAGTATTCGCGAAGAATTCGTATTAAAATAAATAATATTTAGATATGAATTCTTTTATTAATACTTTCATAAATTTATTTTTAATTTTTTTCAACGCATTTTTCATAAAAATATTATAGTAATAAACTCAATAGGAATTTTTAAAGAGTTCATAGATTCTTAATGAAATGATTACCATGCAAACGAGAAAACTTTTATTTTAGGAAATGATTTCATGATGTTATAGTTTTCAAATGATGTTATTATTTAAATATTAAATAGGCATAATTTGTTATTTAAAACGTTATTGTAATTAAGTTACTGTAGGTCACTTTTTAAGTCTTCAAAAAGTGTTCATAAAGTATTCATATCTAATTTCTTATATGAGTCCGAATAATAAATATTACAATAATTTATTTATTGTTACATTATATAAGTTCGTAATTTTATACGAGCGCACGTCGCACATGTTCGCGATGAATTCGTAAAGACTTCTTGAAATGAATTTAAAAAGTAAGGGATCCCTACCCAGACACCACAGACAATTCTTAAAGAATTCATAAAGACTTCGAAAGAGCTCCCATGAATTCGCGAAATAATAAGTATTTATCCCCAAAGTATTCATAGTGAATTCCTTAAGAATAGGTGCTATGTCCGGTCCGAAAATTCATTTCAAGTTCATCATAGGTTCTTTTTTTGCTTCAGTACTCATAAAGAGTTCATTAATAATTTTCCTTGAAGTCGCATTATGGTAACAATACCGGACATGTAAAAGAGTTCATTTTTTTTTTCTAAAAAAAGTATTCACTTTTAATTCACAATGAACGACTAAGTATTTATTGAGTATTCGTAATGAACTATTATTACACTCTTTACGAATACGAAATTATTCTAGTGAATTGTTTTATTAACTTTAAAGTAAGCAAAAATATTTGCCTAGAGTTCCTAAACAGTTCATTCCAATTTTTTAGCCTAAAAAAACCAATCTTGTTTTGCAGCTGAATTTTGAAATAAAAAATTTATTTATTTTACGCAGACATTTCATAAAATTTTTAGTCCCCGTTTGTAAAAGAATACCAAAAACAAGGCAAGCCTTGTAATTTCGGACTCTGCATCAAGAGTGATTATCATGATTGAATTACACGGCTTATATACTCTCGGCATTCCAGTGTATCCACAGAAAGCACCACCGACGCACCGCATAACGGATGAATAGCGGAAGCATATGTATAGAGAATTGCGTTTCACAAGAATTCTTTATGATTACTTTTATTGAAAAAGCGTTCCTTAAGTAATCTTAAAGAGTTCAACAATAATTCTTTTTGATCATTAGGTGATTTTCTAATATATGAACTATTTGCAAAGAGCTCAAGAGATTCCCTCTATTCTAGGGGTTCCACAAGACTCAAGATAAATGTCGGTATTGTATCGTATCGTCTTGAAAATCAAAACAATATCAAGACAATATTCGAAGAAAAAAAAACAAGACAACACCAAGACTTGAAAACCAAGAACACATTCTTGACAACATTTTTTATCAAGATCTTGCATTATTGTTATTGATAAATTTGTAAAAATATGTAATTTTTTTTTATCATTTATAAGTTTTTATTACATATTAACTTCACAAATTAACTCTTTAAGGTTACATTTTATCCAAGATTTAGCACATATTAAAGATCTTATGGATTTATATTTTAACAAACATTGATCATTTGTTAAAGGGAAAATAATTATTTATATAATTCTTAACTCCACGTAGGCAGGGGATGCGAGATCCACGCGTATACGGGAGCGCGTTAGACGTATACAGAAGGCAAAATAATTATTTATATAATTCCTAACCCCAAGTAGGCGGGGCATGCGAGTTCCACGCATATAAGGAAGCAAGTCAGACTTGCATACAAAAGAAAATAATTATTTATATAATTCCTAACCCCATGAAGGCGGGGGTTGCGAGTTCCACGCGTATACGGGAGCGTGTCAGACGTGTATACAAGGCAAAATAATTATTTATATAATTCCTAACCTCAACTAGGCGGGGGATGCGAGTTCCACGCGTATACGGGAGCAAGTCAGACGTGCATACAAGAGAAAATAATTATTTATAGAATTCCTAACACCAAATAGACGGGGGATGCGACTTCCATGCGTATACGGGTGCACGTTAGACGAGTATACATGACAAAATAATTATATAAATAATTCTTAACCCCAAGTAGGCGGGGCATGCGAGTTCCACACGTATACGGAAGCAAGTCAGACTTGCATGCAAGAGAAAATAATTATTTATATAATTCCTAACCCCATGAAGGCGGGGGATGAGAGTTCCACGCGTATACGGGAGCGTGTCAGACGTGTATACAAGGCAAAATAATTATTTATATAATTCCTAACCCCAAGTAGGCGGGGGATGCAAGTTCCACGCGTATACGGGAGCGCGTCAGATGTGTATACAGAGCAAAATAATTATTTATATAAATCCTTACCCCAAGTAGGCGAGGGATGCGAGTTTCACGCGTATACGGGAGCGCGTTAGACGTGTATACATGGAAAAATTCAAATAATTCTTAACCTCATGTAGGTGGGGGATGTTCCCGTATAGTCGTGTAATGCGCATCCACCGCCTACTTGGGGTTAAGAATTATTTAAACAATTATTTTGTCATGTATACACGTCTAACGCGCTCATGTATACGGGTAACTCGCATCCCTTGCCTACCTGGGGTTAGGAATTAAATAAATAATTATTTAGCCTTGTATACACGTCGGACGCGCTCCCGTGTACGCGTGGAGCTCGCATCCCCCACCTACTTGGGGTTAGGAATCATATAAATAATTATTTTGCCTTGTATACACGTCTGTCGCGCTCCCGTATACGCGTGCAACTCGCATCTCCCACCTACTTGGGATAAGGAATAAAATAAATAATTATTTTCCTTTGTATGCACGTCTGAGTCGCTTCCGTATAAGCGTAAAACTCGCATCCCCCGCCTACTTGGGATCAGGAGTTATATAGATAATTATTGTGCCTTGTATACACGTCTAACGTGCCCCCGTATACGCGTAGAACTCGCATCATCCGCCTACTTGGGGTTAGGTATTATATAAATAATTATTTTCTCTTGTATACACGTCTGACGCGTTCCCATATACGCGTAAAACTCGCATCCCCGGCCTACTTAGGGTTAGGAAATATATAAATAATTATTTTGACTTGTATACACGTCTGACGCGCTCCCGTATACGCGTGGAACGCGCATCCCCCACCTACTTGGCGTTAGGAATTATATAAATATTTGTTTTCCCTTGTATGCACGTCTAACTCGCCCCCGTCTACGCGTAAAACTCGAATCCCCCGCTTACTTGGAGTTAGAATTATATAGATAATTATTGTGCCTTGTATGCACGTCTGACACGCTCCCGTATACGCGTGGAACTCGCATCATCCGCCTACTTGGGGTTAGGAATTATATAAATAATTATTTTGCCTTATATACACGTCTAACGGGCACCTGTATACGCGCGAAACTCGCATCCTCCATCTACTTGGGGTTAGGAATTATAGAAATAATTATTTTCCCTCGTGTACACGTCTGACGCGCTCCAGTATACGCGTAAAACTCGCATACTCGGCCTACTTGAGATTAGGAATTATATAAATAATTATTTTGCCTTGTATACACGTCTGATGCGCTCCCGTATACGCGTGGAACTCGCATCTCCCACCTAGTTGGGGTTAAGAATTATATAAATAATTATTTTGTCTTGTATTCACGACTGACACGCTCCCGTATACGCGTGGAACTCTCATTCCCCACCTTCATGAGGTTAGGAATTAAATAAATAATTATTTTCTCTTCTATGCAAGTCTGACTTGCTTCCGTATACGCGTGAAACTCGCATGCCCCGCCTACTTGGGGTTAGGAATTCTATAAATAATTATTTTGCCTTATATACACGTCTAACGGGCTTCCGTATACGCGTGGAACTCGCATCCTCCACCTACTTGGGGTTAGGAATTATAGAAATAATTATTTTCCCTCGTATATACGTCTGACGCGCTCCGGTATACGCGTAAAACTCGCATCCCCGGCCTACTTGAGATTAGGAATTATATAAATTATTATTTTGCCTTGTATACACGTCTGATGCGCTCCCGTATACGCGTGGAACTCGCATCTCCCACCTAGTTGGGGTTAAGAATTATATAAATAATTATTTTGTCTTGTATTCACGACTGATGCGCTCCCGTATACGAGTGGAACTGGCATCATCCGCCTACTTGGGGTTAGGAATTACTTAAATAATTATTTTGCCTTTTATACACGTCTGACGCGTTTCCGTATACGCGTGGAACTCGCATCCGCAGCCTACTTGATGTTTTGTTTATGTTTTCATCAAATTCGGGAAGAGTGTTATAGTAGTTCATTATGAATACATTTTTTTTGGAACATACGAACTCTTGTACGTAAAATATTATTTCCATAATATGACTTTATAATCAGCAATTTACAAACTAAATTATGAATACTTTTCTATATATAAAATATGAGCTCTTTGCTGAAACTTGGAATGAACTCTTTTCGAACTCTTAGAGAATGGGGGGAGTCTCTTGAGATCACGCAATGATCTAAAACAATTTTTGTTTAACTTTTTAAGATTACTTATGGAACGCTTCTTCCATAAAACTAATCGTAAAGGATTCTTGTGCAACGCAATTCTCGATAGGCAAGCTTCGGCTTTTCATCCGCTATGCGGGCGGCGCACCGGTGGTGCTTTCTGTGGATACACTAGAGTTCTGAGAGAGTATATAAGCCGTGTAATTCAAATCGTTGAAATGAATCTTCACGCAGAGTCCGAAATTACAAGGCTTGCCTTGTTTTTGGTATCCCTTTTACATTGGGGACTAAAAAGTTTTACGACATGTCTGCGTAAAATAAATAAATTGTTTATTTTAAAATTTTGCCGTAAAACAAGCTCAATTTTTGCAGGCTAAAAAAATGCATAGTAACAATGCACTATCAAAGTATTATAAAATTGTTTTAAAAGTATTAAAAATGGATTCATGTCTTCATCATTTTTCAGCCAAATATAACTATTTTGAAACTTATAATTATAAGTTATTAATGAATTCTTTTACAATTCATGGTCAATTGAATGTATCGTGTTTAAAAAATTGTTGTTCCAAATGATATAAATTGGAATTCATTATGAACTCTAGAAAATGTTCATTTCGTATTCTATATAAATGCTTTTTAGGAATTAATAATATAAGTAAATATGGCCGAATCCATCTCAAATCAGACAGCCCGCGTATGCCCATTTCACCTATCAGGTTGAAATAAAAATATTTATGTTCTACTCGAAAAAATATTTTACACGTGTTTTTTTATTTTTTTGTTTCATCAAAATTTCATGCGTTCAGCGATACCGAAAAATTCCGAGAAAATTCTTTCATTGAGAAAAAAAATTTTCAATGTGATTTTCAGACTGCTATTGTTTCAGCAGTTTTTCAAGCTTTTAAACGTGTAACACATAATTTCACTCAGTTTTGAGCCCTCTTTAACGGCCTTAATGCCATTTTCAAAAAAAAAATAAAAAATCCACGAGCTATGCACTTTTTACTGAAAAATTCATTTTTTAGAGAAGTGCCTTTTTCTCGAAAATCCCATGTTTTTTTTGCACAATTTTTGTTGTCGTGATAGAGGACGGTAATGCCTAGCTAGACGTATTTGTGAGATTCGGTACTTTTTTCCTGGGATAGCGATCACTAATGAGATAACACACAAACAAATTTTTCACGCTTAACGCTTATATATAGTCAATGATATTAGAGTCAATGTAAAGGTATTTATCTTTGTGCGTATGTAATATACATGTACGTGCGCCTACTTATAGGAGTATATGTACTAGTACATTTGTCCGCTAGATGGATATGGTTTGACTTAACATTTACAAAGAAAAGTTCGGTTTCTGCTATATATCACACATCTCGTCTTATTTAAAACCATCATCTTTTGGAAAATTATTACATATTTACACCTTATCAACTCAACTACGATGTCTCAATATTACTCAACAGAGAGAATCAAATGTGCAGACTTTTAGACAAACACAAACAAATTATTTACAAATCTAGTTCCGTACGTTTAAAACAACTTGAGAATCTTGCTCATCCATTGAAGCACCTCTATCCTCATTTACCTTTGACACCTTCTACATATCTGTGTCAACATTGTTACAATCGTGCTTTAGAATTGGTGAGTAGTACTGACAATGAATTTATAACGGATAATGAAGTTACCGATAACGTAGTTGATAGAGATGAAGATTTTTTACCAAGTACTCCAGAACGCATTGAAGAATTTAATAATGAAATAAGTACAGCTTTCTGAGGTTCTGGATCTGCTCTTAAAAGAAAAAATCTTATACATTGAAAATCAATCGAAAATTGCGTAACAAAGAAGAAAAAAAAACTCTTCTCAACATTGTCTAATACCCTTGATGTGAAGTTGAACAATGTTTATGACGTTTCTATAACAGCAAATGAATCAACTGTATGCCATTGTACAGAATGGATACAAAATCTTGGTCTAGCCTTGCAAAAGTGTTCTACGGTATCAGAAAAAATAAAAAGTCTGACTTTGCTACCTTCATCCTTTACAAAACATGAAATTTTATCTTTATTTCCAGAAATAACAATGTATATGATCAACAAATCGAGAAATCTTGTTAAAGAAAAAGGAATTTATTCAGAACCAGATGCATATTCAGGCCATCCGATTGATGAAAACATGGAAAAAATTGTTATGGAATATTATTTAAATCATGATTTTAATTGTTCAAGACAAAGTCCTAATAAATGTGACGTTGTTACAATTAAAGTTAACAATAAAAAAGAGAAAAAGTTAAGCGTTTTCTTACTCGAAGTTTAAAAGAGACGTATAAAGTATTTAAAAATGATTATCCAGAATTGAGAATTGGAAAATCGAAATTTTATAGTTTGCGACCAAAGTATGTCTTACTTAGCCCCATCAAAGAAGTTTGTCTCTGTATCTATTGCGCAAATTATGATTTATTTCTTACGAGCTTAATTAATTTTAGAGGGAGTAACGTCACAGAGTTGGATGAAAGTCGGTCACAAATAATAAATGCAACAATGTGTTCTGAGCCATCTGATTTATGTTATTTACAAGAATGTAAACTATGTCCAGGGATTAAGGGAATTACGTTTCATGTTTTAAAACTGCAAGATGTAGAAGGCACAGAAGAAATTACATATGCTTTGTGGGATAATGGAAACCTGATTAAAAAGACACTATCAATTTCTGCTTTTAAAGATGAACTTTCGGTTTGGACCATGAGGGTTAGTACTCACATGTATGTAAAAAATATACAACGCAAAGCTATAAAAACAGAAAGAGAAAGTGCTAAAAAAGACTCACATCATTTAGTTCTTCAAATAGACTTCGCTGAAAACTGGGCTGTGATTCATAATAAAGCTGTTCAAGGAAATCATTGGGTTAATGATCAAATTTCTATTTTCACAGCAGTCTCTTATCAAGGGGATTCGACACAAAGTTTCGCAGTTATAAGTGATGACCGAAAACATGATTCAGCGTATGCTTTGCTAGCAGTACAAAAAATTATAAAATTCTTGAAAGAAAATTGTTGTGATTCAATTAAAAAAATTAGCATCGTATCAGACGGCGCTGCGAGTCACTTTAAAAATCGCTTTCAATTAGATGAACTAAAACGAGCACCGTGTGATATAAAATGGTTGTTCTCTGCTACTGGGCACGGCAAAGGAGCTGTAGATGGTGTGGGTGGACTTATAAAGCATTATGCTACTTCGCATAATCTTCGAGAGCCCCTTGAAGAAGCTATTCAAAACGCAAATGATTTTGCAATACATGTTCAAAAATATACTGATGCTATTAAAATAATACATTTACAAGATGCTGAAATAGAACAATTCAGAAAAGAAAAAAATATTGATTGGCTTACAACTCCAAAGTATCCTGGAATTCAAAAAACTCATATATGGGTTAAAAAAACATGTGACGATAAAATACATTGTTTGACAGCAAAGACCGCTGATCGTCCGCTTACTGAATTAAGAACAATGAAGCAGAAAAACAAAGGTAGTAAAATAGGTATACAAATGAAAAAAAGGTATAAAAATAAAAAATCAAAAAGACGCAAATAACAAATAAATACATAGTTATGTGTACCTGTATATTACATACACACAAAGACAAATACCTTTACATTGACTCTAATATCATTGACTATATATAAGCATTAGGCGTGAAAAATTTGTTTGTGTGTTATCTCATTAGTGATCGCTATCCCAGGGAAAAAGTACCGAATCTCACAAATACGTCTAGCTAGGCATTACCGTCCTCTATCACGACAACAAAAATTGTGCAAAAAAAACATGGGGTTTTCGAGAAAAAGGCACTCCCCTAAAAAATGAATTTTTCAGTAAAAAGTGCATAGCTCGTGGATTTTTTATTTTTTTTGAAAATGACATTAAGGCCGTTAAAGAGGGCTCAAAACTGAGTGAAATTGTGTGTTACACGTTTAAAAGCTCGAAAAACTGCTGAAACAATAGCAGTCTGAAAATCACATTGAAAATTTTTTTTCTCAATGAAAGAATTTTCTCGGAATTTTTCGGCATCGCTGAACGCATGAAATTTTGATGAAACAAAAAAATAAAAAAACACGTGTAAAATATTTTTTCGAGTAGAACATAAATATTTTTATTTCAACATGATAGGTGAAATAGGCATACGCGGGCTGTCTGATTTGAGATGGATTCGGCCATATAATTCTACAGGAATTCATTTTTTTTATGAACGGACTCTTTAGGAATGCATACTGATTGGATACGCCCGAGCATATCTACATTCATTAATAACTCTTTAACATTATTTTAAGAATTAATTATGAGTAACCAATAGAATATTTTCTTAATACAATATGAATACTTTTAATTCATTAAGAAGTCATTAAGTATTGGTGTCAAAGAGTTATTTTAGAATTCTTTTAGCGAATTCTTTATGAACTCATTGCGAACGTGTGTGCCGTCTGGGTATACCACAGTTTCAGAATTGAAATGATAATTGTCATCGAGTTATCCACCTTCTAGTGAAATTTTTTATCTAAAAAGTGGATATAAGCTCGAATATACATCGGATCTGCCTGAAATTTTACACATATACTCCCTGTACCGTTTGTGAGCGCCTGACAGACTTCGTTTTTCGAAAATCGATAAAAAGTATTATTTTATTTTTTTCCATAAATAAACTTTTGACAATGAGTTGTGAGGTTAGCCAAACTACTCACCACTAACGTAAAATGGTTGTGCATGGTGCAAAGTAAGTCGTACCAACCGCTTTTGAAGCATTATATTTGTTTACGTTGTATAGTTCTCATAAATGACTATAGATGGCGCAATGACTCCGCGGCCGCGGGACTGCCGGGCGGCCGGGCCGCCGCCGTCGCTATTCTCGTCGACCACCACGTCGCGTCCGTTACGTTGTGACCTAGTGACCTAGTAACTCGTGACTAGTCAGACTAGTGTAGTGTAAATAAGTGCAGTATTTAGTGCTGGCGAAATCGACATCGCTGCACCATCTTCGTTGTTTTTTTAGTGTGCCGTGTGCGTCTATGCCCAAGCGCATGCGCTGCAGCTCGTTAGTCATCGTGCTCACTCCCCTGCTCCGGCTTGTTCTTTCCAAACATGTGCCCGCAGCATCCTTCGGCGCCAGCGCGCCGCACGGCCCACATCGACCAAAGCTCTAGTGCGCACGCGCTTCTAGGCTTAAGTACAACGACGGGAAACGATTTCTTCGGTGTTGAGGTAGCTGCTCTGCTGTTCAGAAAGACCTTCTGCTGCTGTCCAAGAGATTGGCTTCGGCGGCGATGTTGGACTTCTCTCCTGCGCTGTTAGCATACGACGGCTGCCACTCTTAGAGGTTATGTTGTTCTCTGTGTTTACAGGTGAGATCAGTGCGACTATTACACTTTCTCTGTCTCTGCTGTTTCTTATATTCTATACTTCGTAGATCTGCTACGAGAGAGAGCTGCCATGTGGAAGTTGTGCATCTTTATTCTTCAGGTCACTGCTGCTCCTTCCTCCAGATCTCAGTTGCTGCGCTGCTGATGTTTTTCGAGCCAGGAACAGCTCCCTCTTTAGTTAAGTATAATACTGTCTGATTGAGGAGATCAGAAATTGCATACACAATCCCTCTGTATGTATTGCATTGTGTCTGGACATTCTGGTAAACTTTGAGAAAGGGTGAAGAGGTTTTAGTCGAAAATGCGCTGCAGCTCGTTAGTCATCGTGCTCACTCCCCTGCTCCGGCTTGTTCTTTCCAAACATGTGCCCGCAGCATCCTTCGGCGCCAGCGCGCCGCACGGCCCGCATCGACCAAAGCTCTAGTGCGCACGCGCTTCTAGGTTTAAGTACGACGACGGGAAACGATTTCTTCGGTGTTGAGGTTGCTGCTCTGCTGTTCAGAAAGACCTTCTGCTGCTGTCCAAGAGATTGGCTTCGGCGGCGATGTTGGACTTCTCTCCTGCGCTGTTAGCATACGACGGCTGCCACTCTTAGAGGTTATGTTGTTCTCTGTGTTAACAGGTGAGATCAGTGCGACTATTACACTTTCTCTGTCTCTGCTGTTTTCTTATATTCTATACTTCGTAGATCTGCTACGAGAGAGAGCTGCCATGTGGAAGTTGTGCATCTTTATTCTTCAGGTCACTGCTGCTCCTTCCTCCAGATCTCAGCTGCTGCGCTGCTGATGTTTTTCGAGCCAGGAACAGCTCCCACTTTAGTTAAGTATAATACTGTCTGATTGAGGAGATCAGAAATTGCATACACAATCCCTCTGTATGTATTGCATTGTGTCTGGACATTCTGGTAAACTTTGAGAAAGGGTGAAGAGGTTTTAGTCGAAAATGCACATGCGGCATTTCAACTTTTGTTCCAAAGATCCCTTTCCATTCCCTACTAGTATCTTAAACTTTCCATACATAATGGAATACATGCTAAGGGACAGTTTATGAAGTATCAGACCTACATAATTAGCAAGTCTGGAGGTATTGCAATTTTTGTGCTTTTTCAGGAAATTTTTAAGAAAGAAAAGTAATTTCCTCCAAACTGGCTGATTTAGTAGATCTGAAACTCAATATACAATGCCTCAGTATGCATTGCATTGTGTGTAAACATTCTGGTAAATTTTGAGAAAGGGTGAGGAGGTTTTAGTCGAAAATGCACATGCGGCATTTCGACTTGTCGTTCCAAAGATCCCTTTCCATTCCCTACTAGTATCTTAAACTCTCCATACATAAAGGAAAACATGCTCAGGAACAGTATATCAAGTTTCAGATCTACATAATCAGCAAGTCTAGTGATATTGTAATTTTTGTGCTTTTTCAGGTATTTTTAAGAAAGAAAAGTTATTTCCTCCATACCGTCTGATTGAGGAGATCCGAAATTGCATACGCAGTCCTTCTGTATGTATTGCATTGTGTCTGGACATTCTCGTAAACTTTGAGCAAGGGTGAGGAGGTCTTAGTTGGAAATTCACATGCGCTTTTTCGACTTTTCATTCCAAAGATCCCTTTCCATTCTCAACAAATATCTTAAACTTTATACACACTATGTTACACATGCTGAGGGATTATATATCAAGTTTCAGATCTAAATAATCAGCCAGTGTGGAGATACAGCATTTTCTGTGTTTTTCAAGAAATTTTTAAGAAAAAAAAGTTATTTCCTCTATACCGTCTGATTGAGGAGATCTGAAATTGCATACGCAATCCTTCTGTATGTATTGCATTGTGTCTGGACATTCTGGTAAACTTTGAGCAAAGGTGAGGAGGTCTTAGTTTGAAATGCACATGCACTTTTCCCCCCTCAATCCCTCTGTATGTATTGCATTGTGTGGACATTTCAATAGTATATAGCCAAACCTAGCCTCTAACTTCTTTTTAATAGTAGAGCCAAATCTAGTCTCCAACTTTTTATCGGTCTACTCATTTGTTCCTGGTAATATATTTAGCTTTGCCCTAGTCGAAGAGCTCCTGTAGGAGACAACACGTCTTCATACAATTCTACTCTCCTCCAGAGCAGCCAGCGCAACTACCACTTCTCAAGGACATTATGTAGGCGATGATATTGTGGAAGTGACGGCGGAGGTCTAATTGAATGTAGTCAGCGCTCCCGCGACAGAGTCGAGTAAGTACTTCACTTCGGATTTGGTCTTTATCCTGTAGTATAAGTGAACCTAACCTCCAATTTTCCATCTGTCTACTCCTCTGTTCCTGGCAGTTCGATACTGCTCCCCCCGTCCCCACTGCTTAATACATTATTAATATATTTTGCTTTACCCTAGGCGAAGAGCTCCTGCAGAAGACAATACGTCTTCATATAATTATACTCTCCTCCAGGGGAGCCAACGCAACTACCACTTCTCAAGGACATTATGTAGGCGAAGATATTGTGGAAGTGACGGCAGAGGTCTAATTGAATGTAGTCCGCGCTCCCGCGACAGACTCGAATAAGTACTTCACTTCGAATTTGGCTTTTATCCTGTAGTATAGGTGAACCTAGCCTCCAATTTTCCATCTGTCTACTCCTCTGTTCCTGGCAGTTCGATACTGCTCTCCCCGTCCCCACTGCTTAATACATTATTAATATACTTTGCTTTGCCCTAGGCGAAGAGCTCCTGCAGAAGACAACACGTCTTCATATAATTCTACTATCCCCTAGGACAGCCAACGCAACTACCACTTCTCAAGGACATTATGTAGGCAAATATATTGTGGAAGTGACGGCAGAGGTCTAATTAAATGTAGTCCGCGCTCCCGACAGACTCGAGTAAGTACTTCACTTCGGATTTGGACTTTATCCTGTAGTATAGCCGAACCTAGCCTCCCACTTTCCATCTGTCTATTCCTGGCAGTTCGATACTGCTCTCCTCATCCCCACTGCTTAACGCATTATTAATATTTTTGTTTTGCCAAAGGCTCCTGCGGATGACAACACGCATTCAAATAATTATATTACTTTCGACGGCAGCTGAAGGAATAGGAGCTACCAGTTTGTTTTATCCATCACAGAAGGAGTTGCAGCAGTGATTGTGATGGTGTTGTCTTAATTGTATTTAGATTAGTTCAGCTCCAGATCAGAAAGTTACACTTATTATTTTGGATTCCACTAATTAATATTAGTTGTAGCATGTATTAATTATAACCCTGAGTAAACCTTTTATTAATAATTTTCATTTATTATTAATCAATCTTTTACGTAATTAGAATGAAAATCAAAATGTAAAACATTTTGAGTTTTAACTTATTATCTGCTTTTATAATTTTTTTTTTTTAATAATGGGGCATACCTGCAGCTTTGCACTAACCTGTGAAAATTCTGGTCAGAACACCGCGTCCTGGCGACAGTTTCTGGTCAGAATTTTTGGTCAAATACAATCATTATATTTTAGATTATGTATATGTCCTGTATATATAATGATGCTCACTGCTATACATTCATCTGAATGCAACACGAATAATAAATCTGCCTTTTTTTAGTAAATAGATTTTTTCAGATTGTACTCCATTTTATCAAAGCAGAGCAGCATCTATATATAGTTTTGTAACACTACAATGATTTTCAATATATCATAAAGTTTTCATTGTGAAAATGAAAATATAATTAGAATTATTTTCAACTAATGTATCATAAAGACATTACCTCTGACAATGTGAGCTAAGTTAATTCCTAAACCCATTTTATGCATCGGTAAAGCATTTTCAATATTTTGCCTTTGGTAAATAACTAATCGAGTGATGGATTTTCATGAGATAAAGCTTATATCCTTGATATTTTGGTCATATTTATGATTTAAAAAGTTGCAAATATGAAAATTTCCTTATTTCAAGGTTTCTTACATTTTTGTGATTTTTACCATTTAACTGTCAACTGATAAGAATTTTTCCATCGGTCTTACAGTCTTACAAATTAAATTAAAATAATTAATATTTATGACAAGTCAGATTGCCCTTGTTTATAATCACCCCCGCAGAATCTGAAATAATAATTTCAATAATTAAGTAAATTTTAATAATTTTACCATTTAAAAATGATTTATTGAAGTAAATATCTTTTCCCAGCAATCGGGTAATGGTTTTTTACGAGTCAAAGCTTACATTCCTTGTATTTTAATCACAGTTCTAGTTCGAAGAGTTGTACTTGAATAAATTACTTCAATAAGTCACTTTTAAATGGTAAAAATCACAAAAGATATAAGAAAACTTAAAATTAGGAAATTTTGATATTTGAAACTTTTCAAATCATAAATATGAACAAAATACGAAGGATATAAGCTTTATCTCATGAAAATCCTTTACCCGGTTGGTTATACACCAAAGTCAAAATATTGAAAATGCTTTATCGATGTATAAAATGGGTTTTGGAACTTCTAGCTCAGCTTACATAATTTAGAGAGGTAATGTCTTTATGATAAATTACTTGAAAATAATTCTAATTATATTTTCTTCATTCATGCAGGGGACGTTAGATGTAAAATCCTAAGTTGTTATATTCTTTTAACTTGTTTGTATTACTGAGTGGATTATTTGTGAATGCAAGTAATGAAGTGATAGCAGTGACAATTTTGAAATGAAAATTTTACAAAATATCAATGCTTTTTCATAATGACACTCATGTCATAGATACTTGTTACTCAGGTGATAGAATGAAGGAGCACTGGTACATTCTAACATTTAAAATCTGAATCTGCTATTGTTGCGTCTTTATTAGTTCTATTAATGTTACACAAATAACCTACTAGTCAGTGCCCATAAATTTTAACCTAATAGTTGCACAGATGCCGAGGGTCTTTTGTACTTACTTAAAGTTATTTTTTATTTAAAATATTAATAATTTGTTATATGGTGTTGTTTTTTCTTTTTTATTTAAAACCTACGTAGGAGGGCATAAGACCAATAGTTAAAGCTCCCAAAATAAGCTTAATAAAATTAATAAAATTGACTTAATGGCTTCAAAATTCCTTTTAGAGGTAGATTTTTTATAGTTCTCGGTGGAGTTCTTTGGACAAAATGATTGGTCCATAAATTTCAGAGATATTTGAGGTTAAAAATTTTTTGACATTTTTTAAAAATCATAATTTCTCGAGAATGGCTCTATGTATCTGAATGAGGTGGGTGGCATTCGAAAGAGAATTAAAATACCTATATTTTCTAAAAAAAATTAATTTTCTATCTATCAGGGTTCTTTAGTTATCATCAAAAACAAAAGAACAATCATAGCTATAAATTTTTTTTTCTTAAAAAATATAAATTATGAAATATAAAAAAAAAACACGTTTTTATTAATAACAAAACAACCGTGATTGCTATTTGTTTTATTATAAAATATAGATATTTTACTTCTATTTCAAATGATAACTTTATTTATCAGCTCAAAATTTATATAAGTTTGATATAAATAAATAATAAATAAATAAAGAAATTTAAAAATTAACAATTTTTAATATTCATAAATGAATTTAATTATAATTATGCAATAAATTTTTTAAAAAATTATAAATTTTGTTATTAAGAATTAATTAAAGGAATCAACAAATTACGGTTGAGGAAGCTACGGGCCAATGAATTGCAGCGGTTTTTTACATGGTATAACGCGCAGGGATGAAGGCATCCGGACGCAAATAACTAATAACCTTCTTTCGGCATCAAAATCGACACATGAAAATATCTCACAATTAGCGCAAGCCTTGTCCTTCGACTTCAAAGCCTGGACTCCCCCAGAGGCAGGAATATACGATTTTCGGCTCGCGGCAGCTATACAGTCAAATTTTCACTATAACTAATTGTACAATAAGATTACGATTTAAATATGTGATGCGAGGAAAAGCATTCGCGGGAACTTTATTCCTATTTCGGCAAAAATGGGATAGAATTGATACGCGGTACGGTTGACAATACTACTAGGTTTCCACGTCGTTCCTCGTCGGAGGCCAGGAGAACCGCCGTCGACGCGGACATCGCTGATTTGTTGGTCGTAGATCACCTCAGCCGAAAGGACGCGTCGAAAGCCGAGTGTGTTGTCTTTCTCTCTCTCTCGCTTCAGTGATGAATCGAACCGAATTCTTTCGTTCCTGTCGAAATGGAACTTTCCATGATATTTCGAGGTAGAGAAATTTATTTAAGAATTATAGAAAATGCTCGACTCGGCAATTTCATAAAAACGTGCAAGATGCAAAGGCACCTTTATAGGCACGAACCAAATAATGCATTTAATGAACGGGAGAGATAAAATAAATCCGACGTTAATTACTAAATTAATTAACTAGCGAAGGCAACTAAAAATGAATATGTAGCTTCGGCAAATGGTCCCGGCTGGAGGCGATGATCTTCAGTTGATGTTGGTGGCTGAATCGTGACGGTGGCGAGGCGGCCGGCAATCGGGCAACGGACGCTAAGGACCGATGGTGGAACATCTAGATGTTCTGTAAAGGGCAGTAGGTCGTCACGCATACGGTTGCCGCATAATATTTCTCTCGCATGAAAAAAAAGATAAAAAAAATAAGCAAATAATACAAAATACGAGAGACCCTGAACGCTGAGGTGAAGGATTCTCCTCCTGGCTGCCAATAGAGGAGATTTCATGGCAGAAATCCGCTCTCCGTTGTGCGGATATAATGTGTAAAATTCCGCTACGTTACAAGCTATAAGGTACACGGGCGGAGACCAAACTGCGGTTCCCATAGATTAGCTTACGGTTTGCTACTGGCTAGCAAGCTATATTTAATATAGCATTAAGTTAGTGGTAGTAAGCTATACTTTAATGCATGCACTACTCACTTTATTGTAATAGATATCAGGCCACTTTAGCATTTCTCACCTTATTTAAAAGTAGTACTTAAAAGTTATTTAAAAGTATTTTTTAACTGCATTGCGTTATTTTTAGATGCATCAGCTCTTGAAATTTGTATTCTAATATTTTTAACTTTACTTATCTCTTATCTCTAGTCTTGTAACGGGCATTATGCCGCACATTAAATATATTCAATAATACTATTAGTGTTTAGAAGGAATTCTGTTTACGGATGCAATTCTCCGCTGCGATATGGTACTCGACGCGCCTTCTAGGGATAAGTGTAAGAACGTTATGAGAAATAGCTAGATGTGCGCTTTAGTGCTGATAGTCATGGCAGGGAATTCAAAATCCGAACCTTTATACGTTAATAGCACTTAAGTGTTGCATGCTTAATTAACGACAAACACCGAGATAAATAACTTATGTATTATGCTTTCATAATCCATTAATTCCAATCCGATAAGACCAAATTACATATGCACCGAATTTGAATTTCGCGCGTGTTACAGGTGGCAGATAAGTTTCCAGGAAATTGGAAACGAGATGAGTACATAAAGTCCACGTGTTATTTGATGTAATTAGACAGAGAGAGCATGATGAGTGATGGTGCGAGTGGGAGTGAGATTGAATACATTAATCATTTTATTTAATTAATTGCAGCAAATATAGACCATACAAATATGAACAAAATTTATATTTCAGCTAAATCGAGCATCACGCATCTGTTTTTTGTGTCGTCCTAAGTTAATACCTACATCTTCCCAGAATAAATACATTAGCTAACCAGGCTAACAGTTAACTCATTCTAAATGATATTGTGAACAATTCATGATAAATTTAACTAACAAATTTGTATTGAAATACATCATCATATTTTCATGGCATGAAATAAAATAATTCGTCCGCATTTCACACACTCATGTTAGGAGATCCAGATGAAGATTAGCGGAAATATCTCAAAGACGAGGTAAACCAATTAGGATCCAGTGATTCTCGAAAGGTTGCGCGATTATAGCCCTGTAATATATGTAAATGAGTTATTTACGCACCCTCCGCAGCGAGCAGTAAAATAATGAATCATCTGCGAATCACGGATATAAGTACGAGCTGCCAGGGTGGCAGAGCTCACTCTGTTCTGTTCTCTAATCCTTCAGGACAAACGGAGCCAAGTCCAGTTAGTTCGCCCGACTCGGTAACCCCATTACCGCGTACAGTGGCATAAAATAGGGAGACGTAGTCTTCTCCTAGGCCCTGCAATGGTCACCTTCCATGACCCTTGATCGGGGCTATAGGTTATTATTGTACCCGCTGTACTAGATACATGAGGACCAGGAGTAGACAACCGCGATAATAATCTTCCTTTGTCATTGATATTAAATTCTCTTTCTTTATATTTTCTTTCAGAAATTTGAGAATTTTAATTAAAAATTTTCTTTCTTTTATTATAAATATTATCCTTTTTTTGTTGTTTCTTTTTTATTTAGTATATATCAAGTTGAGAATAAAGTGTTAAAAATAAATTTTGTGAATCAATTTTTTTTTGTTACTTCAAATAAACAAACTATCTTTGTGTTAGCAATTTCTTTTTATATATTTTTGTAATTTATAATAGTATGTACCCAAGTAAGGGTGCTTAATAAATAAGTTTGTTATTTCATAACCATTATTGTATAATTATTTACCTGGGCGTTTTTCCACCACCAATCTTATTTCCTAACATACTCATTTTATTGATAATTAATGTAGTATTATTCACTCTGAATTAACAGAATTTATGATTACTTGATTATTATTAACTAATGCTTTAATTAATTCATTATCACCTCCGCTGCCTCATTCTCTAATCAATATAAATGAGCTACTTCCTACAGATTTGCACCATCTTCGTATATCCGCTCGCACAGAAGCTAAGAAGAAAGGCTTTATCGCCTACATATGCCATGGTAAAATTTACATAAAAAAGAAGAAAGAATATCACGTGACACGCATCTCCACTGCTGAGGAACTAAAATCTTTTTTAGACTAGGCTCATCACATTCTCATCGCTCTCCTAACGAAATTCATCTTATACCTACATGTTCACCCGACACACACATACATCTGACATCCCTGTATCTCAGAACCATGGCCTAAGAGTTTATTACTTTAACGCAAACTCTTTCAAGAAACGTATAGAAATGCTCAAATTTTTTCTCTCAACGCGCTCCTTCTTTCATATCATAGCTGTCACTGAGACCAAGCTCGATCCTAACCTTGATGCTTGTTCGATAGCCCACCTTTGCAATTATGTTCTCCTACGTCGCGACCGTAACAAGGATGGTGGTGGGGTTGCTCTTTTCATCCATAATTCTATCTCTGCCATTATTCTTTGCTCACCTGATGGTATCTAGACTGGTAAGCCCGGGAAACCAGAGTATTTGCTCTGTGAATTAAATATTGTAGGTCACCCATCATATTTTGCTACTGTAGTTTATCATCCACCGCATGCTCCTTTCATTGAAGGAACCGACTTTATTGATAAAATCACCACGTTCATGCACGACTACAGCACAAAAATAATAGTGAGTGACCTCAATGCAGATCAGCTCTGTTCTTCCGCTGATGCAACTTTCGTTCGCCGGTTAATTGATGATAATGGGCTACACAATATTACTTATTGTGCTACATATCATAGGGACACCTCTGATACCTGGCTCGACCTCTGCCTTGTGGACAAACAGGACAGCGTTGTCGATTTCTGGAAATCTGAGTCACCTTCTACCGATGGTCACGACTTGCTCACTGCCACCCTAGGTCTGCACACACCTAAGCTTACTCAACCCTCATTTTCTTTTTATAACCCTCATTATCTTCTTATAATAAGAAAATGAGGGTTGAGTAGGCTTAGGTGTGTGCAGACCCTGGGTGGCAGTGAGCAAGCCGTGACTATCGGTAGAAGGTGACTCAGATTTCCAGAAATCGACGACACTGTCCTGTTTGTCCACAAGGCAAAGGTCGAGTCAGGTATGATTCCAAGGCCATATCTACGTCACTGTTTCTATTTCTCTACATCTCTGCCTCTACGTCTTTGTCTCAACATCCCTTTCTCTACGTCTCTGTCTCTAATGTATGTCTCTACATCGCTGTCTCTACTCGTTGTCTCTACTTGCTGTCTCTACTTTCTGCCTGTACGTCTCTGTTGCTACTTTCTGTCTCTACGGCTCTGTCTCTAGTATCTGCCTCTGACTGTCTCTCTCTCTCTCTCTCTCTACGTCTTTGTCTCCAAATATCTCGATCTGTGTCTCTACTTCTTTGTCTCTGTCTCTACGCGTATGTCTCCACGTCTGCCTTTACGTCTCTATCTTTACGTCTCGATCTCTAATCTGTCTCTATGCCACGCATGGATGGATACTGCTTTCACGATGAGTTTTAAGACAGAATAAGTATTTTCAAGCAAAATTTTTGCCAAATACCTCTATTATGTATAAATACGAGGGTCATTTGATAAGTACCTAGCCTACAAATGAAAACACCAAAATTTTACAAAAAATAAAATTTATTTTTCAATGTAGTCTCCTTTTAGTTGAATACACTTGGTCCAGCGGTGTTCCAATTTTTTTAACCCCGTTGAAAAAAATGTTTTCTCTTGGTTTGCAAAATAGGCCTCCGTGGCGGCGATTATTTCGTTATTGGAGTGGAATCTCTTCCCGGCGAGCGAATTTTTTAGGTTCGGAAACAAAAAAAAAGTCGCACGGAGCCAAATCTGGAGAAATCGGTGGATGGGGCAGCAGTTCGTAGCGTAATTCGACCAATTTAGCCGTGGCGAGTGCAGAAGTGTGAGCCGGTGCATTATCGTGGTGGAAAAGCACTTTCTTTTTAGACAAATGGGGCCGTTTTTCTTCTAACACGGCGTCAAATCGGCTCAATAGTTCGGCGTAGTACTGTCCTGTGACCGTTTTGCCCTTCTCCAGATAGTCAATAAAAATCACACCTTGAGAATCCCAGAAAACAGTGGCCATCACCTTTCCGGTCGACGGGACCGTCTTCGCCTTCTTCGGAGCAGGTTCACCGTGTAAGGTCCACTGTTTTGACTGCTCCTTGGTCTCTGGAGTGTAGTAGTGAATCCATGTTTCGTCGACGGTCACGTAACGACGCAAAAACTCTTTTGGATTGCGATTAAACAGCTCCAAACACTGCTCTGAACTGGTCACACGGATGCGCTTGTTGTCTGCAGTCAGCAAACGCGGCACCCACCTTGCTGACAGCTTCCTCATGCCTAAAATCTCATGTAGGATATGCCACACGCGTTCTTCTGAGATGCCTACTATCGCAGCTATCTCGTGCACCTTTAATCGGCGGTCTGACAAAACGATATCGTGTTTTTTGTCACGTTCTCCTCCGTAGTGGCTGTTTTCGGAGCACCTGGGCGTGGATCATCAAAAACCGACGTACGACCACGTTGAAACTCGTTATACCAAAATTTAACGGTCACCATCGAAGGAGAAGCATCCCCATACACTGCATCGAAGCGTTCTTTAATTTCACTGCGCGATTTCCCTTCCAAAAACAAGAATCGAATCACCGACCGATATTGTTCTTTCTCGATTTTTTCAAAAATCAACGGACACATTTGCTTTCACACGCTCTCAAAAATAAACTACAACTCCGATCCGGCTGAAATTTCGTCTGTAACCGTTTACAGGAAGATACTGCACTGTAGTGTATTTCTGGTGCGATAGTGGCACCATCTGGCGGTGAGGCTAGGTACTTGTCAAATGACCCTCGTAAGTATTTATAATGGCCAACACGTAGAAAAAACTGGTTTTTTGCGTTTAAATTGCGCGTATTTCAAAACAGCGACAATTTCAACCATCGAGACCAAGATATTTGTATTCAGCGGTAAAAAATAAGTCGGAAATAATGTATCGCACTATAATAATATGATTTTTCGAGATCATGAAACTAATTTTATGCAATTTTTTGAAAAGTTTGCATGTTTGTGTCATTATTGAGGTTATGCCATTAAAATTTGGATTTTAAATAATTTTTCTCATATTTTAGAAGCGGTCTTGATTACGTTAAAGCAAACCCCCTCATGTTATCTTCAATCGACCCATTGTTGAAATAATTTACGAATTAAAATGCATTGAATGTATTAGGTCTTATGCCTATTCTATATTTAATATCGAAACTCCTAGTTACTCGACGATCACTTTTTTCATCTTGTTCGTTATCATTATTTACTACGAATTTCCTATTATTTATTTTCGCTATATTTTTATACCAACCTTGCGATTCATGAGGATAAAGCAGTGGATATGCCACAGGATCTACGTTTGAATCCATGGAACTCACTGATGGTAATACATGCGTAGCCTTATTACGGATAGTCACATATGATTCAGGAATGTCACCATCAGCTGTGGTAACAAAAACCACAGCAACCTCATTTGTTCTTTGCAAATTATCTCTATTTCGATTATAGCCAGGTTTTAAACTAAATAATAATTGTAATTCAGGTTCCATATTATTACTCAATAATTCACGTTGCTGTTCAATTTTTTCCTTCATCATTACATATGACTAGGCAAGTAAATTATATTGTCTTACCATTTGCTCTAAACTATACATTATTTCTCTGTCAGTACCTACGTTAGCCGCAATTCTATAATCGATACCTGCTTGAGGATTTACCTGGTTTAGCTAAAAATAAGCTTTTTATTTCTTTATTTATATAATTGTTTATATTTATTTATACCATATTTAGGATCATCATTTTCCGATGGATATAAAACCTCATTTATTTGGTCATAAATTTGCCATTGTATCTTGAAACAATACGGAGCTCTTCCTATTGTAGGCATATTAACTACATTGGCATTATACGATGCAAACGAAAATGAACTATTTTAATTCAAAATAAGTTCGAAAAATGCTTTACTTTTTTTGAGGATTATTTTCGAATAATATACGTAAATTATCTGGAAAATCTGGGATTGCTTCCAATTTGACAGAGCTATGACCACATCATTCATTAAATAAATTATGCTTGTTGAATACTTTCCCTGCAGTAAAATGTTTCGCGTTACAATGACTACAGAAACATCAATTTCACCTAAATAATATTCATTAACATTACTATTTTGTTCCAGAAATTCTCGTCGCTATTCTCTCTATGATGATATCTTTTTCTACATTGTCTACTTTTTTCAGTTGAATTTAATGGATTATTATGAGGTTCGGATGTATTTGTATTATTATTGACATTATCACGTGTACATTCCCGGTATCATCTTTTTCTTTCATTTGCTGAAATCCGTGGCCGTTTTCGAAAATCCATTTACTCCTGACAAGTACGTCTAATTCTAGGTCTACGACAGTGACTATTTTCATGAATTACCTGCTTTATATATTCATGCTCCATTTTCTACTATTATTTAAATCTTGTTAATTGTAGCTAGTGGCCAAAATTACTACCAAAGTTTGTCGTGAGAAGGTAGTAAATAACAACAATAGTTTTTTACGACGTTTCGGACATCCTTTATTGATTATGCCCCTCTTTAGGCAGAAAGTCTGTATTTTTTCCTGAGTATTACGGAGAACTATCTGTTCATCAATGTGACGAACGAGCATATGCGCGCCGACGGACGCTTTTCAGCTATAGCTGCTTTTCCGTCGGCCCTCAGCGTCCGTCGTCTCATCGCCGGCCGCCTCGCCATCGTCCCGATGCAGCCTCCAACATCAGCTGATGATCATCGCCTCCAGCTGAGACCATTTGCCGAAGCTACGTATTAATTTTTAGTTGCCTTCGCGAGTTAATTAATTTAGTAATTAACTTCGCATTTATCTTATCTCTCCCGTTCATATAATGTATTAATTGGTTCGTGCCTATAAAGATGCCTTTACATCTCGCACGCTTTCATAAAAATGCCGAGTCGAGCATTTTCTATAATTCTTGAATAATTTCTCTGCCTCGAAATATCATGAAAAATTCCATTTCTACAGGCACACCAAAATTCTGCTAGACTCATGAATGAAGAGAGAGAGAGAGAGAGAGAGAGAGAGAGAGAGAGAGAGAGAGAGAGAGAGAGAGAGAACGACAACATACTCGGCTTTCGACGCATCTCCTCAGCTGAGGTGATATACGCTCAACCAATCAGCGACGTCCGCGTCGACGGCAGTCGAGGCACCGGCGAGCAGGACGATGCGGCGCTCGAGGATTCTTCTCCTAGCCACCATCGAGGAACGACGTGGAAGCTTGCAGTACCGTCAACCGCGAACTGTGCTTAATTTTTGCCGATAGAATAGATCCAGCGAGTGCCTCTATCTCGTATTAGTTTAAATTAGAGACTTAATAGTAATAGTATTAAAGAAAGTTGATTAGCTGCCGCGAGCCGTAAACATGTCTTTCTGCCTCTGCGAGAGACCAGTTCATAATTTGAAGAGGTAAGGCTTGCGCTAATTTTACAGCTTTCCAAATGTCGATATTTATTGCCTAAAGAAGGCTATTAGTTTCTGTGCCAGGATGCCTTCATCCCTGTGCGTTATATTTAGTTAATTTTCTAGATTCACGCTATCTTTTTGTCACGCAGATTGACCATTTATAGGTAATTTGAAATTGTACACGAGTGACTCGAGAATAGCTAATTTCCTTTTTAAAGGTGAATAAAAATCGCGAACGCTTAGAGGTTTAACTATTGTAAAGTAAATATACGTTTGGTTTAAAACTAGGAATTAATATTGTGGTAAACTGACTAGGGAATTGAAGCATCACATAGGCTGCCTCACAGCATCGCCATTTTGTTGCCTCTGCGAGGCCGGTTTACTGAAACCTATGTCGTTAATTGAAACACCGCAAATTGCGAAATTAATGTAATATCTTTGCTCTCTCTAGGGCCTCGTACGTGATCAGAAAAATTAAAGTTTTAAACTTTCTAGTTTAAGCAGCACATATACGAAATTTCCCTTGTTTTATTTCTATACGTCGCATGTGATTCTTTAAGTGAGAATTGTGTTGTCATTGTGATTGTTCGAACGTGAGGGAATAGGTACTTCTGTCATCGGAACCCGCTCCTCTGCCTAGGAGCTGCCGAGCAAGATATATTAACTTATAATTAAATTGTATAATTGGAAAATTCTCGTGGTCAGGGGCACTGCTCACCCAACGGTAAAATCTTTAACAGTGCCTGGCGCCCAGTAAATCGCTAAATGCCTTCAGCATTGCGATTTCTTTATAAAATCATTTTAACTGCCGACTATCAAATAGTCGTAATTTTTAGGTGCCTTTTTCTGGCTATTTATTATATTAAAAAAAATACAAGATATAATTGGCAGATTCTAATGAACCCCACCAATTTAGAATTCTCCCCGTTATAATTTTAAAAGTATCAACTGCTATTGATTATAACAGTTCTAGGTGTTTTTATATCGATGACCCTCGTGGTTCTGGGGAAACGTTTGTTTATACAGCATTATATAATTTATTAAGAAGTCAAAGCAAAAATGTTTCTTGTATGGCTTTTACAGAAATCGCTGCAACGTTATCACCTAAAGAATTGACGGTTCATAAAGTATTAGGTTTGCCTGTACTTTTATTATCGGATTCTTCATCTAATATTGCTGTGCAATCAAAGGAAGGGCAATTTTTGAGGTAAACAAATCTGTTTATTTGGGTGGGGCACCAATGGCTCCGCGTTACGCATTAGAAATCATGGATAGAACTTCGAAAGATATTATGAGTAACGATTTATTATTTGGTGGTAAAATTGTCATTATAATATTGATCATCTTGATATTCCTGAACGGTGTATAACCACAGATTACAATTTCATTAATTCTATGTATGGGCATTTGATTAGAAATCATCTTAATGATGAAATGAGCTCATCAGCTATATTAGCTGCACGAAATATAGATGTGAAAGAAATTAATAAAGCTGTCGTATCGTTATTAGATCGTCACAATGAGCGTGTATATACGAGTGTTGATTCAGCTGATCATTGTGATGATAATGAGTTAATGGGTGAAACAATTTTACCAGAATATCTTAATTTATTGAATCCACAAAACTTATCACCTCACGAATTGCATTTACGAGTAAATTATGAGTATTGTTATGCTTATCAGAAATATTATTATACATGAAGGATTATGTAATGGAACACGATTAAGAATTTTAGATTTAAATAATAATTTATTGAAAAGTAAAATTTTAGCGGGGGATAAAGAGGGTCAAGTCGTTTTTTTAAATTGCATTACATTATATTCTGATAATGAGTATATTATAGTACTCGATGATAAAGATAGTATGGATGTAAGCATAGTTTCGAAAGTTAATGAAGTGATTCATAAGGGCGCTGAATAGTATTTGTTTTTTTAACAAATCTTATGCTTTTTGAAGAACAGAAATGAGGTCTCACTTTATGAGTTGTAATCAATTTATTTGGAAAAATTAAAAAAATATATTTACTTTTTTAATTTACAGTCGCTTTATAACATTCTAACTTTTCAACTTGGTAACTTTTAATTCTTTCTAACTCATGTTTTTTATTTCAATCAATATTAAACTCAAAAAGTAAGGTCTTATTTCTGTTCTTCGATTGTCATGTTCAACTTCAGTTTAAGAGAATTTTCCAGTATTTTGATTTTCAGTTTGAGGCTGATAACAGGTTAACTTAAAAACAGGTTAAGTTGTGTTAACAGGTTAATTAAACCTGTTTTTGCTCTGAGCACGTCAACTAAAATCATAGACACAAAATAGACAAGATAAATAGACTGGTTGTGCAGGCTTATGAAAATAGCATCCGTAAAGATATTATTTTCGCTAGCCTGCACCGCAGTCTGTCTCTCTTATATCTATGATTAATAAAAATAAGTTTATTTGTGATTTAGACCAAAAATTATGTTTTATAAGTAATCATGACGCTGTGAACAAGTAACTTTATAAAAAATCATTTGTAAAAAAAATAAATATTTTATTTTATGATATGTAAATATATAATTATAAATTACAAATAAAGATGACTTTGTACTATTTTTTTGTTCGTTATTTAATTGTAGATTTCATAAATATTACATTAATAATATATATTAAATAAAATACATTAAATGTAAATAGCACACACTGCACCTGTGCTAGAGCCCTCTCCGTTATCGGTTTTTTCAAATCTATGCTTTATACATTTTATCATTTCTCCGACTTCTATATCGGGCATATTCGAGTATTTATCTTTATTTATATGTTATAACAAAATTAGAGTACAGTTTGTTGTAGCATGTTGCCAAAATTTTCAATTACTTTAAATTATTTGAAACTATTTCAAATTGTTTATAACTGTTACAAAATGTAGGATTTTGGACACATTATCAAATAGTTTTTAGGAGTTTTAAACAGTTTGAAATAGTTTCAAATAATATTGAATGATATCACAGGCCCACAAAAAAAAAATGTGTCCGGTTCTGGGATGAAGACTACTTTTTTCTTATGTATCATTCAATATTATTTGAAACTATTTCAAACTGTTCAAACAGGCTAAAGCCTGTTGAATCCGAATTTGCTATGGAAAAAGAGGTTTGACCGGCGGGTTTCGGAGATAACCTCAAAAAACTGCTCAAAAATCTCATGCACAAGAACTAAATTGGCTTACGCTTGCGTATACGTTTGTCATCGAACGGCCTATGCAAGGAATTTCTACGCCGCTTATTAAATTGTACATCTCTTTTTAGCATCCATCAATAGTCCGTCATCATTTTCACACTCCATGTTCCTTGCCACCTACGTTCAAATTCCTTCATGTCCTGATGAAATCTTTCACCTTGCTTTTCACTGAAGTCCCAAGGGTTGATGGAAATTCATCAATGTGCGAATCGAGAAAGTGGAGTTTCAAATTCATTAAGCAACCTAAACTTTTGAAGTTTTCTACCATAGTTTCTACGATGCTCTTATAGTTCTCATCTTTATTATTACCAAAAATTTGGTTACAACATCTTTGAAGCTCAACCAGGCTGCCTTCTCGATATCATTCATACTTTTAACAAACTTTTCGTCCCTGAACATTTTACGAATATTAGGTCCATCAAAGATACCTTCCCTCAATTTAACCAGAGTTAGATTCTTAAAGATGCTTTCTAAGTATCTGAAGCAGCGCCCTTCTTTATCGAGAGCTTTAACAAATTGTTTCATCAGTCCTTATTTGATATGTAGAGAAGGTAAAAGAATTTTGCTAGGATCCACAAGAGGACGCTTGATGACATCGCTGGAACCTGGAGTGAGTGATGGCCTCGCTGGCCATACTTTTACATTATAGTGTTTTGCTCTATCTCGACTGTCAAACATGCATAAATAGCATGGGTACTTGGTAAAACCTGATTGTTGACCTAGTATCATAGTCAATATTTTCAGGTCTCCGTAAATTAACCGTTCGTACTCACTATACTTTATTTTATTTAAAACCTTTTCGATGTTACAGTATTCTTCTTTGAGTTCAGTTGAATGGGCCAATGGCAACTGAGCCAACACGTTCGTAATGTAAAGAAGAACTGCTTTAGGCTTCGCTTGGCTGAATCGATGAATAACCTCCATTCTTCTCGCTTGTATAAATTTGGTTGGAACTCATCAATAAGTCCTTGTAGATCCGTAAAGTACACTAGAACAGATTCGCCAGTGAAGTATTTCAGAAACGCTTCTTCTCGGTTTCGATAAAATGTGACGTTTACGCCCTGTTCTAATACGTTACAAGACTTCAATTGCCAAAGACTTCAATCCAACAACCAGCTATTTGGAAAAAACCATTGGACAAACGTGACTGTTATTTTGCGTGACAAATGTAAGTGGGATAAATAAGGAGCGTTCAGAAAAAATATTGTATGCGACAGTATCTAGTGTCGTTCGTCCACAGAAGCATTTAGTCGAAAGTTTGATAGATGAGGCTTCACGAGGCAGCCTTATACAAGGAATGGATGGTATGCAAGTTGATGGTGGTGCAGGAGAAGAAGTAGAAAATCTCAACGTCCACAGAGAAGATGATACTGACGAAAGAGAAACCGATGAGAGTGAAGAAGAACTGTCTTCGGACAGTGATGAGGAGTGCGTTCCCGTCGGTAAAGAGAAAAACCAAAAAAAGATCTCTTAAGCTCAACTGAATGACATATTTATGAATGCAGGATTAGCGAAAGATGCAGCTGAATTAAAGGCCTCATAATTGAAGTCTTATAACGTATTAGAACCGTGCGTAAACGTCACATTTTATCGAATCCGAGAAGAAGCGTTTCGGAAATACTTCACTGGCTAATCTGATCTAGTGTACTGTACGGATGTACAAGGACTTATTAATCAGTTCCAACCAAATTTATACAAGCCAGAAGAATGGAGGTTATTCATCGATTCATCCAAGCGAAGCCTAAAGGCAGTTCTTCTTCACAATACGAACGTGTTTGCTCCGTTGCCATTGGTCCATTCGACTGAACACAAAGAAGAATACTGTAACATCGAAAAGGTTTTAAATAAAATAAAGTATAGTGAGCACGAAAGGTTAATTTGCGGAGACCTGAAAATATTGACCATGATACTAGGTCAACAATCAGATTTTACCAAGTACCCATGCTATTTATGCATGTTTGACAGTCGAGATACAGCAAAACACTATGATGTAGAAGTATGGCCAGCGAGTCCATCACTCACTTCAGGTTCCAGCAATGTCATCAAGCGTCCTCTTGTGGATCCTAGCAAAATTCTTTTACCTCCTCTACATATCAAATTAGGACTGACGAAACAATTTGTTAAAGCTCTCGATAAAGAAGGGCGCTGCTTCAGATACTTAGAAAGCATCTTTAAGAATGTAACTCTGGTTAAATTGAAGGAAGGTATCTTTGATGAACCTCAAAGTCGCAAAATGTTCAGGGACGAAGAGTTTGTTAAAAGTATGAATGATATCGAGAAGGCAGCCTGGTTGAGGTTCAAAGATGTTGCAACCAAATTTCTTGGTAATAATAAAGATGAGAACTATAAGAGGATAGTAGAAACTATGGTAGAAAACTTCAAAAGTTTAGGTTGCTTAAGGGGGTCAGACACCTTTACAATTTTCTTCATAAAATGACCTGAAAAAAATTAATTTTCATAATTAGAAATATTTAGAAGTAATATCCTAAAAATATATTCAATTTATGATAAAATGAGACCCAAAAAAAAATTTTGATCGATTTTAACCAAATATATGGCCATTTCAAAATTCTTGCTCTGCCGTCGACTCCAGATTCAGGAACTGCATATATTTTGATGGGAGAGGTCCTAAAATTTTGGTATTTTATATGATTATTGACTGAAGAGTTGTACGTATCCAATTTACTTGATTAAATAATTTTTTACGGTTAAAAATTGCTAAAAAATCTTAAATTTAAGTGAAATTCAGATTTTTTAGCAATCTTTGACCGTAAAAAATTATTTAATCAAATAAATTGATTACATACAACTCTTCAGTCAATAGACATATAAAATACCAAAATTTTAGGACCTCTCCCATTAAAATATATGCAGTTCCTGAATCTGGAGTCGACGGCAGAGCTCAAAATTTTACATTATGTAGAAAACAGCTTTAAAGATAAAATTACTAAAATACTTCTTTATTTCTTCTTCTTTATTTCTTAACTCCATCTCTGCCCTGAAATACAAAAAAATATTGTTTTTCGCTCAAAATATTTTACATTTAGAACAAATATTCTGGTACCTCAGTATACGATCTATCAGACTTGTAAGCTATGAGCACGCGTAACAGTCATATCCACATCAGTCAGTCAAGTTTGTTAAGTGGTTTAATATGTAGATCCTTTGGTGCTTTTAAATCCATATGTTTTTAATAATCTTTATCACATATATTAGATTCTTGTACATATACTGAGGTAAATAAAGAATGTGTTGAGAAATCCAAAATCCTTCATGCATGGAATGAAGCCAGTATCGCCATAGCTAAATGCTTGAAAAAAATGTTTATAGCAGCAACATTCCTATATTGATCTTCTTTTAATGTCTGATAAGGTGAACTTCTTTACTTGTCCTTCATTATTCTTTTTCACATATAATATTATTACTGAATAAAGAGAATACGACTGATACATATTTATTGCAGTGCATAACTGTTTTTACTTCAGAAAATAAAATGTCAATTATATCATAGTGAGATTCAGGAAATGGCTGATAATGGTAGCTTTCTGGCAGAAGCGAAGGTTCCATAACATTTTTCTGCACAATAGCATATCTTTCGCTTCATTTAAAAGTTGATTTAAATCTGTACACTAAATGTTTTTTGTGATAGTCAATATAGACTTAATTTTTCTTTAGTATCAATCCCTGTTATTTTAAGTATAAAGTTTCCAATAAAAGTTCAAGTACTAAAAGCTATTTCTAAAACATTAATTCATCTGTCACACGTATTATTCAAACTTTTAAAAACTGATTTAAAATACTTTTACTTATTATAATACACTAAATGTTTACTCCAAAATCCGTTGGAAACAATGAAAATTAAGAACAACACTTTGTATAGACTAGAGTTCGACACGCGCGCTTCGCGCGCTGATTTTTTTTTTAAGTTACAAAAGAAGCTGCATAATTAATAAACGGTTTCTTTTTTATTTAAAAGACAAATGTTATTATTCAATTCATTATTTAAGGTTGTATGGGCTATATGTAAAAAATAATGTCAGATCAATAAAGTTTCGTCAGTAGGTCAAAAATATCATTATGAACGTCTCTGCCAAATTTGAATATGATTTGCGTGCTAGTTTTCGAGATATTGTAGTTTAAAATTAACGTGGGTTCTTATGGAGATTCTCTGAATATGGCTAGACTCGTCGTAGTTATTGAAAAAATTAAGTTGAAAAATAGTGTTTAGTTCTTGTAAATTTGTGTATACGTAAAAGAAAACCTTTATAATCGATTGCAATTGAAATGAATTGCTTTTGCGAGCTAGTATTAAGGCGATGCGAGGCCCCACAGTTACGGACGATTGCAGGGATCCGTTTTTCTCATTCAATTTTGAATTTTGACAAAAAATCTCTCTGACACGTTATAGATTTGATAGTCAACTATAACGTACCAGAGCGATATTTTCTTAAAATTCAAAATTTAATGAGAAAAACGGGTCCCTGCAATCGTCCGTAACGGCTGGCACTTACAGGGGATGTACCGACGTTATTTTTCAAACGAGCACATCTCTCGAAAATACCAATAGAATCATCCAAAAAAATTGTGAGTTTAGTATTTACATATACGGAGCGCTTGAGTGTTTTTCCAAAAAAATGATGAGAATTTATTTAATTAAATAAAAACCGTACTGTCGGTAAGTATAGGAATCTGCATTTTACCTACTTTTCAAACGAGCATAACTAATGAAAATACTAATAAAATCACTAAAAAAAATTCCTGAATATAGTGTTTACGTGTACGGAGCGCTTGACAGCCGTCTTTTTCCAAATAAACGTTTGAATTTTGATTTAAAAACTATTGAAATTAAGGTTTCACATTATCTTAAAGTTATAGCATGAAAACTGTGTAATAAGGCGTACAGTCATACTAAAAAGTGAAAGAAATGAGCAATACAATGTTCTAAAACCGATGTAAAGTTTTCTTCATAGTTCTAAAAAACATTTTACATATTTGTTTACTCTTAGTACTGTAGAATATTAGTGTTTTCGACAAATTATACGACCAAAATATTTGTCTTAAATTTTTAAATGAGACCTTACGGCCAATACAACCTTAATGCACTTATTTTGAATTCATTTAAACATTACGATGTTTTTTATCAAGCTATGTTATAGTTTTATTGACTAAAAAATGTATGTATGAAGAAGTATTTGTTATTTTAATATATGATTTGTCTTTATCTTTTGAATTTAGTTCTAGTGATTCATTCCATTCCATAGTTTCCTGCTTTAACAAATTTAAAGGTTCATTCAATTCTATAGTATCAGAATGTCACTACAATGATAAAAATTAATCAAGTTCAATTTCATTTAAATAATAAGCTTTTTTCATGTTGTGATTTTGTTCAATAAGTAAAATTGCCACTAAGATAAATAAACAATAACATAATTATGAAAATATCTGTTTTCTGTGTTTAATAATGTTAAACATATTATTCATTACTTGATCATTACTTTTTACCTTGCCTTTTTATTTCACTTTGCCTTTTTATATAAAAAGGCAAAGTGAAAGTATAAAATTCAAGATGAATATTTTTATATTGAGAAAACCATGTTTTTAATTTTAACTAAATAAAAAGATCCTTACACTAATCCGACCATCATCACTAATAAAAAACCGCTCCCAATATACATTGCACTTAGCTTCCTCAAACTAATGTATTTATTCCTCTTTTTAATTTTTTATATGACAATAATTAATTGTATTATACAAAAGTTTCTCTATCTATCAAATATTGTCTGAAAAACGCTATTCGAAAATATTTTTAAAAAATTTTCAACCTCAAATATCTTTGGTCGTGACAGTTCGATTTTTTGCGCAATGAACAGTTTGAAGCTATAAAAAATCTATATCCTCTATACCAAATTTCAGGAAGATTAATTGGTTTTTATTCTTGTCATCATGTGTCAGTGAAAACGCGTTTTTTATTTTAAATAATTTTTTTCTCAAAAACAAATGAAGATAATCTCTTGAAATTTATACCAAATATTATCTTCAATAAGTGTAATAAGTAAATAAAATTTTGAATCGATAATCAAATATTTTTTGAAAAATTAATTTATGAATTATAAGAACATTTTCCATGAGATACTAAAGATAATTTGAAAATTAAAAACAGAAAACGTAGGTAGTTTAAAGATTTTTTGGTTATAAAAAACAAGAAAATCGATAAAAAATTAAAACCGAGTATTTTTTCGGGACCAAGAGAATAAGCGACTAAAATAGGTGAAATGGTTTTCGAAATATCGAGTTTTTACACACACACACACACCCACCCACCCACCCACACACACATACACACACACACGCATGCACGCACGACGCACGCAGGCACGCACGCACACACACACACACACACACACACACACAGACGCACACACACACACACACACGCGTGCGCGCGCACACACACAAACACACACACACACACACACACAAACACACACACACACACAATTTTCTCAAAATTGACAAATTTCAACATTATCGCCTTAAACTATCTTTTTGAACATTTTTTTCTCGAAAATTTTTGTCACCGACAAAATTTGTCAATTTTTGTTGCAAAGCTTCCTCTAAGGGGAATCAAAATATATATAAATTTACATTTCTACTAAAATACAATAAAATAAAAAAAAATAATATAAACATAACTCTATTTATCTATAAAAGTCCTTCTAAAACCATTTAAAAAAAAAAATCCCTATATAAAAAATATGTATGTACAAATATAATGTAGAAAATTAATTCAAAATTTACCAATATTACTTTTTTGATCAAGTAATGAATAAATATTTTTTTTTTAAATAAAACTTTTTCATCGATTTATCAATTGATTATCAATTTCTATCAATTAATATATATCATATTTTTCCGCTCACAACAGATGCGCTATCTGGCTATCTCTATACCATTCCACCATAACTCTAAGGGTGTCTCTATAACTTTGCGCGTGCATATGCCCTCTCGTGTATAAGGTATACCTATATATAGTGCTCTCCTATAGGGTATACTTATATGTAGCGCTCTCCTATATATAGGTATACCTTATACACGGCGAGCGCACACACGCGCGCTGCACGGTTGTAGAGACTCCCTAAGTCTCTATAGGGCATTGCGTATGCGCCAAAAAATTCGAGATTTCGAGATATTCGAGATATTCGAGATATTCGAGATATTCGAGATATTCGAGAAAAAATCAACATGGCGTCGACCATGCCAAGGATGCATTTTTTATAGAGGGAAAAGGTGCTGATGCTGATATCACAGTGTTTATATGAAATGACAGCTGTGCATGTTTACATTGCTTGCAGACTTTTACATAGGTTAAAATCAGCTCTGTTACAGTGAATCCACATTGCATGCCGTATGCCGTATGCCGTCAGAAAAAAAGTTGTTGTCTGAAATCTATAGGATTTATAACTCTATGGTTATAAATCCTATGGGCCTTCACACAGCTCTGAGGAACAGATATAAAGGGCGCTACAGGCAAAAAGACAAAGCAAAAGCACAGGAACAGATGTAAGATTAACATGGATATCTATATCTATATATATGAGGAACAGGAACAGCTAGAAGGAACACCTAGATCTGTTCCTGTTTCTCATATATAAATAGATATACATATCCATGTTATTTTTATATCTGTTCCTGTGCTTTTGCTTTTTCTTTTTGCCAGGGGCCTGATTCTAAATGTATCTCGGCCTCGAGACAACTGCTTTTCCTTTTAAAGGAGCTCCCTGATTGGTCTACAGCTCCGGATTTGATGTGTCTCGACGTCGAGACAAATTTAGAATCAGGCCCCTGTAGCGCCCTTTAAGTACAAGAATAACATGGGTTAGTATATCTATGTATATGAGGAACAGCGAGATACACAAGGAACAAGTCTTGTTCCTTGCTGTTCTTCGTATATATAGATATATAACCCATGTTATTTTTGTACTTTATATCTGGTCCTCAGAGCTGTGTGAAGGCCCTATAGGAATTGTAACCATAGAGTTATAAATATTATAGATTTCGGACAACAATTATTTTTCTGACGGTATACGGCATACGGTATACGGCATGCAATGTGGATTCACTGTTACAATAAAGGAGTGAGCTATGAGCCTGTAAGAGGCTGTCGTTGATAAGCCTAGTTGTTACGGTGCCAACTTAACTGCTATATAAGTTTTAAAATCAAATTTTTATTTTTGTCAAAAATACCGTCCATAAATTATATTATTTATTTTTTATCTTTGTATTAATGATTAAAATATTATTTTTGGATCTTTTAAAGTATATACAGACAGATATTTATAGTGAGAATTTTAAATATATTAAGAACAGTGAAATGAAAAAAAAATTAGTAGAAATAATATATGATTATATAATTATGTATACAAGGGGAAAAATTTAATTTGAACAAAAAACAAATGAAAAGCTTTATCAGTGTTTTCTGTATATTCTTAAAACAGAAATAGATAATGCTTTAAAACTAATTGGGACATATTCTACAAGTGTTTTTTTAGTAAAATATGTAATAAAAAAAAATTGATTTTTCGTCATTCTAAAGGTGTCCGACCCCCTTAATAAATTTGAAACTCCACTTTCTCGATTCGCACATTGATGTATTTCCACCAAACCTTGGGGACTTCAGTGAAGAGCAAGGTAAAAGATTTCATCATGACATGAAGGAATTTGAACATAGGTGACAAGGAAAACGGAGCGTGAACATTATGGCGGACTATTGCTCGATGATAAAAAGAGATGTACAATCTAATAACAAAAAGCGGCGTAGAAATCCTTTGCATAGGTCATTCGATGACAAACGTATACGCAAGCGTAAGCCAATTTAGTTCTTGTGCATGAGATTTTTGAGCAGTTTTTTGAGGTCATCTCCGAAACCCGTCGGTCAAACCTCTTTTTCCATAGCAAATTCGGATTCAGCAGGCCAAAGTATGTACTTTATGTAAAAACAAAGTGTTTTTGATGTGAAGGAAATGATGTTTTTGTTCTTCTCAAGTTCTTACCACAGAAACACTGCTTTTCGATAGTTTTTTGAGGTTATCTTAAAAACTTACGGCCAAACTCCTATTTTTAATGATGAATTCGGATTCAGCGAAAAAAAAACATAAGAAAAAAGTAGTCTCCATCCCAGAACCAGACACTTTTTTTTGTGGACCTGTGTATTTAATGAATTCCTGATGTCCTTAGTAAAAATCGAAAATGTAGCAAATTGTTTAAAATGTAATAAAATTAATGCTGTATTTCGGACATTTATTGCTTCCTCGTAGAGAAAGCTTTGTAACAGTGAAAAAATTTTCGAGACAAAAAATGTTCATAAAGATGTTTGAAGGCAATATAAGTCGATATCTGTTGATTTTGTGTGTGTATGTGTGTGTGTGTGTTTGTATGTGTGTGTGTGTGTATGTGTGTGTGTGTGTGTGTTATGTTCATATATGCTGATATCTGATCTACTCGACCGATTTTAACCAGAGTTATCATTTCTGTGTGTGTGTGTGTGTGCGTGCGTGCGTGCGTATATGCGTGCGTGTACGTGCGCGTGTGCGTTTACGTGTGTGTGTGTGTGTACGCGCGCGCGCGTGTGTGTGTGTGTGTGTGTGTAAACACTTTATATCTGGGAAACGAATCGACCGATTTTCGTCGGACAGACTATTCTCTTCATATGGCGAAAAAAACTCGTTACCCTGGATCTATTAGAGTTTTTATTGATTTTCTTCTTTTTCTATAAACAAAAATCGATTTTGATTTTTTTTATCGTCTTAAACCTTTAACCACTTATTCCACTCATTAAATACTATATTTGCTTAAAATTTTAAGAGATTATCTTCATTTGTTTGTTAGCAGAAAATTTTTTTAAATAATTTTGGGTTTCCGTTGCCGCACGATAACAAGAGTAAAAATTATCCAATCACCCTGAAATTTGGCACAGATGTACCTTTATATATCTTCAGATCGAGTTCTTTGCCCAAAAAAATCGGTCCATTACGACCATTTGAAGTTAAAAATTTGTTTCTTAAATTTTCGAATCGTGTTTACTCAGAGAATACTTGATTTATTGACTTAAACTTATAACCACTTAAGGGGACAAGCCATGGTTAGGGGGTCGAAAAATCGATTTTTTTTTTATGTACTATTTTGATAGCAAATTTTCCGCTGAATACTATGCTTCCAACCGCATTTCCAAATTCGATTTCGTTTAGAAAATACAGCTAAAACCGTGAAGTCACTTTTTTGCATATTTAGTGATTTTTCTTAAATTATCCATTTTAGATATACTATTGTTAATCTTATATTATTTTATGCTTCACAGCATACAATACTGAATTTAGAACGTAAATGTACATTGACATAGTAGGCAAACTTAACTCGAGGTATAAACCTCGTGTATTTTACTTTTACTCTACTTATACAAAAGTATAATACGTACAATACATATAGATGGTTTAAAATCTCATCTGTTTACGTTCTGTCAGCGCCATAGTCGTTGGGATTTAAACTAAAAGTGTTTTGAATATAATTGAATCTGCATTTTTCAATGCAATTTATTCAGTATTGACAAAAAATTTTTTTGTAAATAAAGTGCTGTGTAGAACTCTTTTAACTGAGAGTGTAGAAGACAGCGATTTTAGGTTAACTGCACTGTCCAAAGTGTTGTTAATATTTTTAATTTAGTGAGTTCAGTGAGTGACTTTTATTTGTGTTTTTTAATAACTAACATTATAGAGGATTAGATATTAGCCACTATGGATTCTGACAAGAGAAATAGAACATCAGGAGCTCCAGGAAAGAAGAGAAAATTTGGAAGAAAAAAAAACATAAAGGATTTAACAAAAATTCAGAGAATGTTCAACAAAAAATCACGAACAAAAGGAAAAGAAGTACAACTTCAGGGAAAATAAAAGATATATCTGTAGAAGCGTCACAAACAAGAAACAGAATAATAGATATAAACATTCTGTTCTTACAGCTGGAGAAATTTCTTGTATGTGCAACATGTAAAGGACAAGTTAAAATTATAGAAGAAGATATTCGAGGACTTGGCTCCAAATTTAACATTATGTGCAAAAATTGTTCAGAGAGAAGAATTATAAGCACGAGCAAGCAAGTTGGAGCTCAAAGCAATGCTTATGAAACCAACAGACGCAGTCTTCTTGCACTAAGAGCAATTGGGCAAGGATATGCTGCATTGCAAACTTTTTGCGGAATCATGGATTTGCCACCACCTGTTACACATAGTTTTTATGACCATCTCAATGAAGATTTAAGCAAAGTGACTCAAGAGGTAGCACAAAATTCTATGCAAGAAGCCGTCAAAAAGGAAACAGCATTAACACCAGCTGAAACTCAAGGCCTAGATGTATCTGGTGATGGGTCATGGAGAAAAAGAGAATTTTCTTCATTGCAAAGAATTTCAAGTTTGATTGGCTTGCGTTCTCAACAAGTTCTTGACATATTTATCAAGAACAGTTTTTGTAAAGCATGTTTAAAGTGGGAAAATAGAAAAGGCACAGAAGAATATGAAGACTGGTTCAGTGATCATCAAGATAAATGTGCAGCAAACCATGAAGGAAGTGCTGGAAAGATGGAAGTCGATGGAGTTGTGGAAATGTTTAGAAGATCTCAAGAAAAGTATAATGTAAAATACCATCATTACATTGGAGATGGAGATTCGAAAGTGTACAGTGCTTTGTGCCAGGCCAAACCGTATGGAGATGAAGTTAAAGTTGAGAAGAAGGAGTGTGTGGGACACGTCCAGAAACGAATGGGAACCAGACTCAGGAATTTAAAGAAAAATTTTGGAAATAAGTTATTAGACGATGGAAAAACCATTGGAGGCCAAGGACGATTAACAGCAAAAGTAATTGATCAGCTCACCACATATTATGGTAATGCCATCAGAAACAACACGGACTCTGTAGAAAAAATGCTGAATGCTATATGGGCTACGTACTACCACAAGATTTCCACAGACCAGAATCCTCAACATCATTTATGGCCACCAGGACAGAGCAGTTGGTGCAAGTGGCAAAAAGCGAAGGCTCAAAAAAAACTAAAAGATTTTCATCATAAAGGCAGTATTCCTGCAGTGATTATGGAGCAGTTGAAACCAATTTACAAAGATCTCTCTGAACAGGAGCTGCTTCACAGATGTTTAGGCGGTTACACCCAAAATAGTAATGAGAGTTTTAATAATTCAGTTTGGAAGATTGTAACCAAGACCTCCTTCAGTGGTGTACATGTGCTCACAGCAGGTGCTTGTATTGCTGTCACTTGCTTCAACGATGGAAGAGTTGGTTTTCTGAATATTATGGAAGCCTTTGATGTGAAACCTGGAGTAGCTGCAATTGAGTGGGCACAGAAAAGCAATGACATCAGATTATTTCATGCTGAGAGGAATGCCGAAGAAAACACTTTAGAAAATAGGAGAAAACGAAGGAGACTGCAATTGAATTTACCTGAAGAGTTATATGCACCAGGTTCTTACTAGAGTAGGTAAAAAGTTATTTTTATGCGATAATAGCTAATATAATATTTATTAATTTTTTTCTTTTTACAGGTGTGTTATTGGCACTCATAAAAGGATTAATTTATTTTGAGGTTATTTTTACTGTCAATAACATTTATGACTAACAATGTTTTCAGCCTAGTACGAAAAAAAAATAAGTACAACATTTATGTATTAATCTAAAAAATTTAAAAATATTGTTGAATTAATGAAATTCTTTTTTATAGGTTTATTCAACAGTTAAAATGATTTAGCCAGGACTACTTTCATCTAATTGGCATCTGTTTCATTTTTCCACTAAAGTATATCATACAGAATGAAAAAAAAATTTTTGGTAAGTAGTTTTGAAACTTATATAAAGTTATAGAAAACCAAAACTTTGAATTGAATTTCTGAATAACTTGTTTTTTGTATTTACAGGGACTTTGCCGCAGGATTTCTTTTAAATAAAGCAAGCTAGAGGTTTGGAAATTTAGGAGTATCTTTAAAATTGTGTTGGTTATAGAAAATGTGAGGTACTTTTTTGAGAAAGGCTTTAGAAAAAAAATTATAAAATAAAATTACAAAAAATATTGAAATTTTAATAAAAACAACATAAAATTAGATTTTTCATTAAAAAACAATTTTAAAAATTTTTTAAAAAAAAAGTAGCTCACATTTTCTATAACTGGTATAACTACAAAGGTACTCCTAAGTAACCAGACCCCTGCCTTGCTTTGTTCAAAAAATTTCCTGCGGCAATGACATGCCAGTTTCTAATTCAGAAGGGTTTCTTAATCTAATGGACTGCAAGACCAAAATCTTAAACACCTGGATGATGTAGTCTTAAATTATAGGTAATTGTATAACTTAATAATAAAAAAAAGTTTGAACTCTTAAAATTATATATTGGCTTTGTTATTAAAGAATTAATACAATAGCTTTTTTTTCAGGTTCAACCATGGCTTGTCCCCTTAATAAGCTCTTTCAAGATTATATTTAATTATAATTTCAAGAGATTGTCTTCATTTATTTTTTTAAAAAGAAGGTCTTTTACATTTACCTGCATTTATTTACATTTTAAAATTTTTGCTATAGTTGTAATTAATTAATAATAATAATAATAATTAATTAATAATTCGTAATTAAATTAACAAATGGTATTAGAAAATTATATTTCTGAATGATATTTTGAATGATATCTGAGAAGAATTAATAATTTGTTAATTAAACTATTATTAACCAATTCACTATAGTAATAATAGTACACACTGTACCCGTGCTAGAGTCCTCTCCACAGTTATCTTTCCTAAATCTATTTGCTTTTTTTTTCTCTTCCTCTTTAATTTTTAATTATTCCATTCTGCCCCTTTCCCATTTCGAAGCTGCGAATTTTGGGGCATTTTATCTTAATGTATACACTTTGATATAATAAATCATTATCAAAAAACATTGTGATAAATAATCAAACTAAAATTATTTCAATGGCAATTCAAATATTAATTCACAATAATAACAATCATTAATTATTAATTTGTAATTAATTAAACTATTATTGTAATCGAATTAAGGCGGCTTGGAAGCGAGAATTGGTCACATTATGAAAATATGTTTGCAATCGTATGTTCACATGTTATAATGTAAGAAACGGCATCATATAAAAATATGGTTCTTAAGGGGGTACTACAGTTAAAAAAACCGCTGCCAAATCATTGGCATGTAGCTTCCTCAAACTTCCTTTAATTGATTCCTTTAATTAATTTTTAATTCCAATATTTAATATTTAATACTTCAGAAAGACAGAAGTAACAAAATTCAAATTTTTATAGATTATACATTTTTATTCAAATTTTTATAGATTATACATTTTTATTCAAATTTTTATAGATTATACATTTCCACAAAATTTCACATACATAAAATATATATCACAATTGCCTATAAATTTGCAACTGATATTTAGAGCTCTATTTATTTGAATGTAATTTATAGCATTCGAAACATAATTAAATTACCTATATTTTCTAAAAAAAATTAATTTTCTAGCTATCACGGTTCTTTTGTTATTAATAGAAATGTAAAAATTTAAAAATTAAAAAGAAATCTTCAAGAAATAGATTTTAAAAATGTCTAGAAAAATTTTAACCTCAAATATCTCCGAAATTTATGAACCAATCACTTTGCCAAAAGAACTCATCCGAGAACTATCAATAATATACCTCTACAATGATTTTTGAAGCGAATAAGACAATTTTACTCTTGTAATAGTTGAACATATAAAACTCATTTTTTTCATTTTTCAATTTTTACGTTTTTGTTAATAACAAAAGAACCGTGATAGCTAGAGAATTAATTTTTTTTAGAAAATATAGGTAATTTAATTCTCTTTCGAATACCACCCACCCCATTTAGATACATAGAGCCGTTCTCGAGAAATTACGATTTAAAAAAAAATTGAAAAACATTTTAACCTCAAATATCTTCGAAATTTATAGATCAATCCTTTTGCCCAAAGAACTCACTCGATTGGTATACAAAATCTACCCCTACAAAGAATTTCAAAGTGATTAAGCCAATTTTACTATAGTTATTGAACGACAAAAAAAAACACTTTTTTTATAAATTATTTTTTTTCTCAAAAAATAATGAATAAGAAAACCTAAAAATTTAGTAAGTTATAGTACTTAATATCCTTTATAACCAAAAAAATATTCATGTTAATATCTTTTTTTAATTTCGAAATATAACCTATTTACAAAAAATTACGTTTTCATCAATAACTTATGATCAATAAAATATAGCTACCGACTTTTTTTTTTTTTTTAAATTGTAGATCATTTTATCCTACATACAGAGAATTCATGATATATAAACAATATTTGTTCTAAATATTAAAAAAATCGAAAAAAAAAATTTTGAAAATTAAAAAATTGCTATAAAAAAAATAAATTAAATTTTACAAAAATAGAATATTGACCCCAATTGTGGAAGCAAAATCTAAAAAAATGATCACTCTCCCGTTAAAATCGGTCGAGTAGATCATGAGATATCAGCGTATACGGACATACATACACACACACACATACACGTCCATACGGACATTTTCTAAAAATAGTGTATTTCGATTCCAAATTTGCTAAAAACATTTCTAACACATTATCTCATAAACTTTTTTTTTACTATCACAAAGCTTCCTCTATGACAAAGCAATTCTTTTTTGGATTCACCTAAAAAATAAAAATTTTGATCCATAATGATATTTTATATCTGTATATTATACAAATATAGTTTTTTTTTGTGGAAATAGGCCCTACCAGTGGTTGTAAACACATATGATCCGAAGATATTGAGATTTTAAAATTTGTATCTTGTCGCAACCTACAGGCTGAACCATTTGATATTTTTTAATGGGATACGGGTCAAAATCTTGGATTTTTATATCTCCTTTGACTGAAGCTATTCGTATCCCTTAATTTTTCCAACTAATATTTTTTAAGTCAAAAATTTTATTGAAAATCCACCATTTGGAAAGAATTTTTAAAATATGGTAATTTTATCTCTAATTTTTAACTTCAAAAATATTAATTGGAAAAATTAAGGGATGCGAATAGCTTCAGTCAAAGGAAATAAAAAAATCAAAGATTTTGGCCCGTATCCCATTAAAATTCATTGGCCAATTCATTGGCACGTTAGCTTTCTCAAACTTAATTTACTGATTCCTTTAATTAACCTCTTCTGACCGACGTCCACATATGTGGACGCATATTGAAGTCACGATTGTGAGGTGATCCAAAGCTTTTTTAATGAAACCTTTGACGCTATTTCTTTCTTTAAATGAAGAATAACAAAAATAACTTGAATGAAAAAAATTTTAAATTAATTTTTACATATTTTTACATTTAAAAAAACAAAAATTTTCCCAGCGTTTCATAGTGTCGGTCAGAAGAAATTAATATTTAAAACCAATTTTTTAAATTTAATACTTTATTTTGTACGGTCAGACTACATTAAATGATTTGTGACTTTTTATTTTTACTCTTTCTATTTTTTATCATTAAAAAGCAATTATTAGTATTGTTCTTTACTGTCCCTTCAACAATTTGACTTAATACAAAAAATATCTGTCTTTGTTCTTTTGTATATGGGTCGTTCTTGTACTTTTCGGTCATAACCGGTCGCAGGGGGTCAACCGTTTTCCTCGCTGATTTTTCCTGTAAAAGTACATATAAGAAAAGTGAGAAAGCCCCAATATTAGCTCCCCATATCCAATATTGCGACAGCTACATCGTGCTGAATTTCGAAAAATTGTCAAAAAATGGCTATTTTCGAAATATTCTGTACGGCTCGTTTTTTGATCGATTTGAATAATACAAGAAGGAATTTTTTTGCTAATTTGTCAAATTTTAGAAAAAAAATTTGTGAAATATAAATAACGCAATGAAATTTTTACACAGAGGAAAACGTGAATCTAAATATTTTTGTTTTTAAGGTTACCTTTCAACCTTTGTAGTTCCTCGAGATTTATAGATATTGAGATCGAATACAACCTATTTTCTTCCTCTTCATTTTCACTCGGTTTCATTTTTTCTCGGCCGACGATTGATTTGATTAACTGCAAGCAAACATACAGCTCTTTCAAAATGGTCGATTTTCGAAAATCGCAATGTTGGCACCCCTGTAACTTTTTTCTATCAACATCGATTGGGCTCGCATTGAGGGGAAAAAAAGTTTTGACCTTCTAGAAAAAGACCCAATTGGTTTCGTTCGATTTTTTGAATATTTGCAAAAGTTACGAATTCTTCAAAATAGGTGTTTTTCGTATACGTATCCATTAAGGGCGTATTACACCTAGTGGCTTCTGAGGCCAAAATCAGCTAAATCGATGGCTTTTCATGGCTCTAAATTACTTGAAATTCATGTATTTATTCTCCGAAGAGTTGAAAATATTAAAAATATTTGATTAAATAATTTTAAAATGCTAAAAACGACAAAGAAAATTACAAAAACTCTTAAAATTAAGCAATTAAAAGTGGTTTTTCAATTTTTTAAAATAATTAATCAAATAATTTTAATATTTCCAACTCTTCGGACCATTACTGCATGAATTTTAAGTAATTTAGGACTTGTCCCATGAAAATTCATTGAATACTTTTTTTTTTTAATTTCTCAGAAACCACTATGTGTAAGACCTCCTTTAAGGAGGTTCGATACCGAAATGAAAAAGGTTACGTCATTCCAAAAACTAAATATTGTTGTTCTTCAATTGATTTTCTATTAGTGTGAATTTCCAAGGCTGACTTGAATGTCGTTGCTTAGATATTGTTGTAAACAGATACATAACGCGACAGTTTCGATATATATAGATATATCTCCCATGTAATCCATGTAACTTTACACAGCAATTACTCAGAAGCTAAAAGATAAAATGCTCTGAAATTTGGATATGAAATTCGTTATGTCTTTATTGACCTACGCGTGTAATCTCAAGTATGTATTGAATCAACTCTGATCTCCAGGGAACCATCTTAATACGTAAAATATAATACACAAATCATCAGTTTCTTGTTTGAGCATCCGCAGCAAAACTTATATTTTGATACATATTTTTACTATCCCACTTCTTAAAACATTGTTTCTATATTTATAAAACCTCGTCTGCAATGGTTCTGTCTCTTTTTCCATGAAAGATTCTTGTATCCGGGATTGTATATCCATAGATTATGTTTTCTATAAATTCATTTTGTTTATTTGAAAGAACACTTTAAGCAATGAATATAGTTCGATCTATCAGCCTTTTACACTTTTTTGAGGAACAGATCCAAACGATAAAGCGGTCAGTACAATATTTTAAAAAATGGGATAGTAAAACTATTTATCGAAATATAAATTTTGCTGCGGATGCTCAAACAAGAAACTGAGGATTTGTGTTTTACGTATTAAGGGGGGTCTTACACATAGTGGCTTCTGAGGCCTTTTTAAAAAAGTATTCAATGAATTTTCATAGGACAAGTCCTAAATTACTTACAATTCATGCAGTAATGGCTTGAAGTGTTGGAAATATTAAAATTATTTGATTAAGTATTTTAAAAAATTGAAGAACCACTTTTAAATGCTTAATTTTAAGAGTCTTTGTAATTTTTTTTGTCGTTGTTAACATTTTAAAATTATTTAATTAAATATTTTTAATATTTTCAACTCTTTGGGCAATAAATACACGAATTTCAAGTAATTGAGACCCATGAAAAGCCATCGATTCAGCTGATTTTGGCCTCAGAAGCAACTAGGTGTAACACGCCCTTAATGGATACGTATACGAAAAACACCTATTTTGAAAAATTCGTAACTTTTGCAAATATCCAAAAAATCGAACGACACCAATTGAGTCGTTTTCGAGAAGGTTAAAACTTTTTTTTCGCTCAATATGAGTCCAATCGATGTTGATAGAAAAAAGTTACAGGTGTGCCAACATTGCGATTTTAGAAAATCGACCATATTGAAAGAGCTGTATGTTTGCTTGCAGTTAATCAAATCAATCATTGGCCGAGGGAAAACGAAACGTTTTTTTAAGAGGAAGAGAATAGGTTGTATTCGATCTCAATATCTATAAACCTCGAGGAACTACAAAGGTTGAAAGGTAACTTTAAAAACAAAAATAATTAGATTCACGTTTTCTTTTGTGTAAAAATTTCATTGCATTATTTATATTTCACAAATTTTTTTTCTAAAATTTGACAAAATAGAAAAAAAATTCCTTCTTGAATCATTCAAATCGATCAAAAAACGAGCCGTACAGAATTTTTCGAAAATAGCCATTTTTTGACAATTTTTCGAAATTCAGTACGGTGTAGCTGTCTCAATATTGGATATGGGTAGCTAATATTGGGGCTTTCTCACTTTTTCTATATGTACTTTCACGGGAAAAATGAGCGAGAAAAATGGTTGACCCGCTGCGACCGGTTATGACCGAAAAGTACAAGAACGACCCATATATGGGAGCGTCCAGCAGAAACGGGCCACCGAGCGCGCGCGGTGCCTTTTTTCGCGTAAAAGGCGCTCTGTTTAACTCGCTCATAATCGTATGCTTCGTCTTTGAAAAAAAAACCAAGGACCTATATCGATAGATTTTTTTCTGCTCTTTCCAACTGCGCCATTGTTTTTATCGCGAAACGCGTTCTTCTGGACGAAAACTCGAGTTGAATATTGAAAACCATTTTTCTCAAAGTATATCATGTTTTTTTTCAAAATAAACTACACCATTGGAAAGTACAACTCTTAAGCTTCAAAACCCTATCTTGGAAAAGTTGGAGAAATAAAGGGTTTAAAAGTAACAACATGAAAAAGACAGCGCCGAGGGTCCGCGCGAGCCCCTCGCGTCCGTGCGTACGGCACGTTTACTAAGGACATATATCGATAGATTTTTTCCTGCTCTTTCCAATGGTGCTATTATTTTTATTCCGAAATGCTTCCTTCTAGTTGAAAATTCCATTTTAATGTTTAAACTCTATTTTTTCAATAAAATATCAGTCTTTTCTTCAAAATGAATTATATTCTTCAAAAGTACAAGTCTTAAACTATAAAATATTATATTTTTAAGTTGAAACATGAAAAGTTCAAAACTAGTAAGATCAAAAAGACAGCGGCTTCCCGAACTTTTTACGCTATGCTCAAGGGCGGATTAATACACGCGATGTGTTATTTCGCCCTTTCTTTTTTGTAAATATAAAATGTTTTGTAACTTACAATGCCAATGCGTGGACATAATTTTGTGGATCTAGTTGTAACAGTTAGTATAATATTACAATGAACTTTGTTCATTTATATAACAAAATTTGAAAAACATAATATATTAAACATAAAAATATCCATGAACGCAATGAAAGCAGTGAAAAAGAAATTTAAAATAACCTTATAGATTGTTTAATCTGGCATAGCAATATTACCTTTTCCTTTAAATTCTAATTTTTTTACATCTTTTTGATTTTATAAGAATTGTCCTTTTTGCGACATCCGCTTCTTTCTTTCTTTGAGTTTTAAGTACTTTTTCTTTTTTGATCGGTGGATATAATTGAGAATCTTCTAACGCTGAAAATCTTTTAAGTTCTAACTTTTTGGCATAATTTAATAATTTAATACAATGAAACAATTGAGTTCCAGGCATCGTCTTAGCTGAGGATAGCCTGTTTTGTAGCTTTTCTGTAGCCTTTAAGTAATCGTCTTTTGATGAAAAAAAGCACTCAATATTTTTGAAATACTCAGTTGCCCATTTGTATAAATCTTGGGGCGTCAATATATAATTGTCGGATACTTTCCGAAAACTTTCTCGTCTGGCATTGCTTTTCATGGAAGCACCTATTCCATCACATGCATTTTTTCCGTGGGCTGTTGCATGAAAATGCCACTCAGCATCAACAGCAAAATCATCATAATGATGCAGAAGATTTTGGAAATTGCGTTTATTTTTAAAATTTTGCGCAGCTCCATCAGTAAAATAAATAACTTTTCTAACTAAATCGAAAGACTTTTTAAGGAAATTAATTATTATTTCTTGTATATAAACTATCTGAGAAAACTACCATGCTTTTGTGTTCAATTTTAGATTCTGATCCTTTATAGTAAATGACTATTGTAGCTAAACTACATTGATTATTATTATAATGAAATGATTGTGCTGCATCTTGTGCTATAAAAGCATAGTTTTCTGAAAAATCTAGAGAAATTAAAAACTCTCCTTCAGATAAGGATTCTCTCAAGAATTGAAAATAAGAAGACTGTTGTTTAGAAATAAATGAATGAGTCTTAAGTTTATACAAAAGAGGAAAAAAAATATCGATAAATGAAGACTTAGAAACGTTTTCAGTTTGCAATGTTGATCTATCGGTAGTTTTCCACATTTGAAACTTTATTTCATTAATCTCAGAGCTTTCGAATAATAATTCTAGATCATTTTTTAGAGGTTCAACACCAGGACAATTTTCGCACATATTTAAATAGCATTTCGCTGTTGGACTTTTACAAACTATTTCGGCTATGCAATCTTTATAAGTGTTCATTCTATCAAAAGAAACTCCTGAGTTTCTTAAACCAACTAACAGAAGTTTAACATTTTGATGATAAACGCAAACACACACTGAATGTGTCCCACTGCTACCAGCTCAAACACAATATTTAGGACGACATTTGGCAAATTTACTGAATCCTATTTTCGATCCAGGATACTGTTGCTTATATTTTAAATATAGTTCTCGAAGATTGTATAAAACAAGCCGTTTCTGGATGTAACTTTTTATGCCATCATCATTTTTTATACATTTGTTATCTTTATAGCCTGGCATAATTCTACTATTCTCATCACTTTCATAGAAGAGCTTTGCTTGATCTAAAGTATCACTTGATATTTTTTTATTTCCTCTGTTGTCATTTAATTGGGCTGGGTTATCAAATAATTTACATTTCGATGAAAGTCGACGAGACAAGTTCAAAAATCTAGCTACTTTGCGAGTGCTCCAGTTTTTAGGAAGTAATTTGAAAAGTAATATCTTTTCCATTTTTGTCAAATTTTGGTCATTCAACAATTTTTTCAATTTAAAAATAATTTCTTTAGAATCTTCTATTGAAATCTCACTCTCTTCTTCAATCTGAGCATTAGATTTTATTAGACAAGAATCGCATATTTTGTCTCTATAAGTTACATGCGGATAACAAGCTCTAAGTTTATCGGAAACAAACCTAAGTTTCGATGAATGCTTTATTTCATCAAATGGATTACAGCAACGATTTAAAATGTTAGACATTTTATTAAGCTTTTTTTTATTAAGGCAATAAGACAAAGGGGCAAAGTAATAAGGCATGTGCATAAAGCACCTGGCTAGTGGGCGACACAGGCCTCTATTTAAGCCCGCGGGGTGATGTTTTTCATTGAAGGTAGCGCGCTTGGTGCTTGCCATCTAGCGGGCACTTCGGGTACTAATCCCGAACAGAAGCATTTCGGAATAAAAATAATAGCACCATTGGAAAGAGCAGGAAAAAATCTATCGATATATGTCCTTAGTTCTTTTTTCAGAGACTTGATAAACGATTATTAGCGAATTGAATAGAGCGTGCACTTAAACGTGCCGTACGCACGGGCGCGAGGGGCTCGCGCGGACTCTTGGCGCTGCCTTTTTCATGTTGTTACTTTTAAACCCTTTATTTCTCCAACTTTTCCAAGATAAGGTTTTGAAGCTTAAGAGTTGTACTTTCCAATGGTGTAGTTTATTTTGAAAAAAAACATGATATACTTTGAGAAAAATGGCTTTCAATATTCAACTCGAGTTTTCGTCCGGAAGAAAGCGTTTTGCAATAAAAGCAATGGCACCATTGGAAAGAGCAGGAAAAAGTCTATCGATATAGGTCCTTGGTTTTTTTTTTTCAAAGATGCAGCATACGATTATGAACGAGTTAAACAGAGCGCCTTTTACGCGAAAAAAGGCACCGCGCGCGCTCGGTGGCCCGTTTCTGCTGGACGCTCCCATATATATCTTATATTCTCAATACTCAAAATGATAGCATTTATTTTTCAATAATGTCTATTTACGTGTATTATATTGTATGCTATATATAGCATATAACATTATATCTCTACCAAATTTCAGAACGATTAGTGGATTTTTACTCTTATTATCGTAAGACAACGGAAATTCTACTTTTTCATAAAACATTTTTTTTTTCTAAAAAACAAATGAAGATAATCTCTTTCAATTTCAACCATGAAATGAGTTTATTAAGTGGCTAAAATTTTAAGTCCATAAATCAAGTGAGTAAACACGATTCGAAAATTTTTAAAAAAAATTTTCAACTTTAAATATCTTTTGTCATAATGGACCGATTCTTTTGGGCAACGAAATCGATCTGTACATATATAAAAGCTACATCTGTACAACATTTCAGGAGGATTGGATAATTATTACTCTTGTTATCGTGCGACAATAAAACGTCAAATTTTTTCTAAAATAATTTTTTTCTAAAAAACCAATGAAGATAATCGCTTAAAATTTTAACCAAATATCGACGGCTGAGAGGAAGAAGAACGTATCTCGGCGCACGGATGAAGAACGACGTATCTCGGCGCGCGGATGAAGAATAGAATAGAATAGAATAACAATTTATTTGCTCAAGACAAAAATAAATACAGAAAGTATCGCATAGTATCACATAGTTCATTACAGACCGTTGGGCGACTCGGTTTATTTATATAATTCATCTAGAACACAGACTGGCTGGGGTATATCAACAATGTATCTCATATAAGTTACGTAATAAAATTGTTTCATATATAAAATAATCAGTCTCTGTATAACATTATTCAGTCAATATACCTATCACAACAATAAAAATCAGTCTCTATACTGTATACAGTATGTACATATCACAGAAAAGGTGCTCTATAACACTTATGCATACATATCGCAGACAAAATATCGCAGTAAAATTCGAGAACACAGTCTCACGTCACAACTAGAGCGTACAAGAACGCAGGTGCTCACGTATAGCTGACTTAAACCTAAAGAGTGAAGGGAGAGTACGGATTCTCTGAGGAAGTGAGTTCCAGAGGCGCGAGCCCTGAGCACGAAATGACTCTAAGCCAGTATCGGTTCTGGACACCGGGACTCTGATTTCTTTTGGGGCCCTACTTGACGTTCTTCCACTATTCTTAACTAGAAGGGCTGCGAGATAAGACGGGTGCCCCATCGCGAACGTTTTGTAGACCAAGACCGCCATAAAATAGTCTCTTCTCGCCTTCATATCTAACCAGCCCAGTCTCATTCTCTAACGAGTGATGTGCTCGTCCCATCGAATACCATAGACGTACCTCACACACGAATTTTGCAATTTTTGCAGTCGGGTCTGAAGCTCTTCTATCACGTTAAGATAAACTACGGAGCAATAATCAAGGTGAGAGACAATCAACGCATTTACCATCCGTTTGCGTAACGCCTCGGTGGTGCAAGATCTAAAAGATCTGAGTCCATGAAAGGCTCGGTTAACCTTTCGGGTAACGGCATCCACTTGTGGTTTCCATAATCCATGACAACACCAAGGTTCGTTACTGTATCGACAAAAGGAACGAACACGTTATCCTGTACCTTAATACCTTGCAAATTCAATCCCACTAACAGATTAACATTATAATCTGAACCAAAAATTATCGCTTTTGTTTTGCCAGTATTAAGATCCAGGGCGTTATCGGAAGCCCAAGTCGATACAGCTCGCGCCACGGCTGACAAACGATCGATGCCCTCACGGAGATTGTCCCTAGTAACTTGCGTGCAGATTTGCAAGTCGTCCGCGTAGAGCAAGTGTGCGACACCAGCAGTCAGATTTCCGTCCGTGATATTAAAAGTCGACAGTACCTCTTTAATGTCATTGATATATAAGCTGAACAAAAGGCGCCCAAGAACCGAGCCCTGTGGGACACCAAGATTAGTTGTGAGCCAATTCGAATCTCCATCTGATCTTGTAACCACTCGCTGGTTACGTCCCGTAATATATGACTTGAGCCACAGAACTACAGACCTAGAGAAACCCAAGGCGATAAGCTTACGAAGCAATTTGGAGGGGGAGATGGTATCAAACGCCATGCTGAAGTCGAACAATAACAGGATGGTAAGATACTGTTTATCGTCGTCAATACCAGCCCGAATATCTTTCGTCAGTCGTAGTAGTGCTGTTTGCGTGGAGTGGTGCTGGCGAAAGCCTGTTTGGCAGGGGTCAACGATTTTTTTGAGTTTAGGTACTCTGAGATTTGTTGATGGACGATTTTTTCCAGAACTTTAGAGAGAAAGCGCAAAAGGGCAATAGGACGAAAATCTGAAGCAGCAGATGGTATTGCTGTCTTCTTAAGGGGCACCAAATGAGCTTTCTTCCAAGCCCCCGGAAAGATTCCACTTGAGAGAGAGGCATTAAATACGGTTGCCAGATGGTGGCCAATGACTGGCAAGGACTTCGCGATGACGCTTTGGGTATACCATCCTCACCCTTTGCCTGTGACGAGAAATGGGCGACGGCTAGGACAACGTCAGAGAAAGTTATCTCACGAAAAGAGAAGCCATCGTCACTAGCCCTCAGCACAATGTCGTCCAAATCGGTCTCCTGCTCAGAGCGAGAAACGGAAACCCCAGCGAAGTGGGTGTTTAACTCGTCTGGTGTAAATCCGTGTAATTGATCTCTGGCTTTTGATAAAATACCGAGTTTCTTAAGTTCACACCAAACATTTTTATTATTATTCAGAGCATCAAAGAGTCTGTTCTGGATAAATACCTCCTTAGCATGAGCCGAACGCTGCTCGGCAACCCCGGCGAGTGAATTGAACTCCCCCCTTAGTCTCTCATCGCGAGTACGCTTGTAGCGTCTGCGGACCGCGTCACGCTGCTTAAGCAGGTTCCTAAGATCCGCAACTATCCAAGGAGGAAGACCTTTTTTCATAGGCCTAAATTCCGTTAACGGCGCGAGCCTATCTATAACAGACATAAGATTTTGGCTAAGATGTTCCAGCCGCCCGTCAACTCCACTATCGTTACGCAACATTGGCGACCCGTCACAAGAAGCAAGGAGGGGCTGAAGATCTTCAGCGCGAATAGATTTAAAGTCCCTATATGAAAAACCATTCAAAGTAGGTGGCCTAGCAAGCTGAAAATCTAGCTCGACGTCGATGACATTGTGGCTATTTGGAAAGGTCGCCAATAGGTTATTGGCGTCCAGCACTACGTTATCGTCGTCCGTGAAAATTACATCAATCCATGTATGAGGACTACTGATGTGGTTAGTGCGACTGCATTGTGATCCACTAACTTGAGATTTAACTCACATGCAAATTCCCGAATAAAATTCGCCGCCGGAGAAGTCGATAGCATGTTTGCATTCAAGTCGCCCATGACTATTCTGTAATCATAGCCCTCCGAATACTTCCTTAAGTTGGTAAAAAAATCCGAGTCTTTAAAACTGGAAAAGGAAACATCCGGGGGACTATAAACTAACGCTACAAACATCGGTGGCAGCTTACCCTGCTGCGCTCTACACATTAAATATTCCGGAATGCCGGTCTTACCTTCTACTTGCGTTGGCGACGAACAAAGTAGAGACGCTTTATAACTATTGTCAATGAAGAGGGCAATACCACCACCACGCCTATTGCGATCCTGATGTAAAACTGAATAACCCTCAACTTCGGCAAACATGCCATCGACTTCGTACGCAAAACGCGTCTCGGCGACACCAAAGAAATGGTAGATGGGACGAGCAGTAGTGAGAAACTGGCGAAACATCTCCATGTGCTTGTGGAGGGATGTCGCGTTAAAAAAACCCGTCTTTATCAGTCACATTCACATTGTATGAAGCTGCAATTGCGTGTAGATCCGGCGCCATGGTGAACTCGTGCGATTTGTCGCCGTCTCGCCTCTTAACCAGAAACCGACCGCCTCTATGTTTAAATCCTAAACCACGTGCAATCCTTTTTAAATTATTAAAACCTCGAAAACATTCCTTACTTAAAAGCTAGTTAATGAAAATTTTACCGTGTAACAGGCTATCACACGTTTCCTTATTAAGGTACGATACGTCGACATGCTTCGTACTGAACGCTGTAATTCTGTTTTTCGCGCACAAGATATCATCAACTAGGCCGTGGCGAGAAAGACGCACTACCCACGACGGCCGACGATGGTTCGGTTCCAAAACAACTGAGCCATCATCTTTCTGATTTTCGGACCAGAGCAAACGTATGGATTCGATCTCATTTCTGTCGACTGATGGAAGGACCGTTTTAAGGACTGCATAAACTACGTCTGCACGTTGCTCATCTGAGCCATCACAAATATTCGTAAGAATAATTTCGTTCGAAAATCCATTGTGGTTCATACCGTCCACAAGTGAACAACAGTTGCTCCTTCGATTCGGAAACGAGCATTCCGCGGAGCAATGACGCGATCGGCGCCGCGACGTAGGCTGACAATCAGCCGCTTGAAATCCGTCCGAGTCAGTTTCTGCACTCGTAAATTCCGGAGTCCTATCCCTATAGCCTTATCCCTATCAGCATATCCAGATGAATCTGAATGCGCTCCAGAGACAGCAGAAGAGCCGGAGAGGTTGTCAATACTAGGCGGAGGACCGCTGTCCAACTTACGTTCCAACTTAGAATCTAACTTAGAATTTAGGGCCTGGCAAGCACTATGGACACTCTCAATTTCACCGTGGACTTTCCGTAAGTCGTCTTTAAGACCCTCAAGGTAGCATCAAGCAACAGCCTCGTGTTAGTGCTAGTTTCATCCAACACACCAGAATGGTTAGCATGTCCTCAGTCAAGAACAGATACCCTGGCAGTTAAATTAGCCACATCGACTGCAGCGCCCCCAACTGATAACGTTGAAGATATGCTGCGCGAATCAGGGCTCTTACTCATACGGGATTTAAGCTCGTCCAGCTGTTGCTCGAGCATATCGAAGCGGCGAAAAAAGAGTTCCATTGTAGTCAACGGTATAAGTAGATGAGAAACTCCGACAAGACTCGCCTTACCAAACGGTGCATCGCAGGAGGAGTGATCCAGCAGGTCGTCGGCCGTTGGAGTGATAGTGGTGCCACCAGTAGTAACAGCAGCAGCAGCGACAGTATCAACAACATCAGTAGTAACGGCAGCGGCATCGATAACTCCAGTCGTAGCTCCTTGATCAGCAAGTACAGGCGCCTGTTGGATACTGTGCCGTCCAGCACTTGTTCCACTCGACGTAGGCGATATATCGTGGGCCACTGACACGGCAACCGGGTCTACAGCGGTGCTGGTGCTGAGAGTGGTACAGTGCGCGCCGTTCGCGCGTGAGTATCTTTCTGTAGCCGGCATCGACGTCGACGCAAGGAGGGGCGGCCGGTAGTGTGGAGACGCGCGAGACTTCGACGGCGTGTGACGCTGGAATGACGTAAGCGCGCTCACCTGACGAGTCTTGATCTCTGCTATGCTGTTTGACGGCGTGAGAGATTTAGCCGTTGAAACACGCTTCTGCTTTGGCTTCTGCGAGGTTGGTGAGTGCACGGCGCTGCGACACAGATTGCATGGTCCATCCTTCTTTTTTCCAGCACACTTGGAGTGGCAGGGCTGATTGCATTGGTGACATAAGCCAAGTGTTTGACTCGAAAACTCCTTGCACACGACACACCTGTTCGCCATCCTTCAGTACACAGCAACAAGATCACTTCTGCTGCGGATTGTTTATATTAGTGTCTCTCCATCCGTTGCCAACACAATGCAGGACAGGGCTCGAGAATTTAAAATTTGCCGTTGGACATGATGAACTCCTTGAGTTTAATTCCCGTTGCAGCCTTATTATGTCCAGGAGTCCAGTGCTGGGGCGAAACGTGATGGTTTTGGGGAGTGATGGCTTTAATCAAGGTGCACGAGAGTGATCACAGTGATGAGAGTTCACAGTCCCGTCGACATCCGCCCGGCCAGTCAACTTTGAGGTTACGTCAATCGTCATCAAAGAAAAAGTAGTTCCTGGCTCCTAGGGCACCATGCAGTTGATGGGCACTTAGGCGAAGAGCTTGAGAGCCGGTGGAACCACCTCCCTAAAAATAAAACACTCCCCGGAATGAAAGGAGTATTAATAAAAGCTCCAAACAACGCAAGAGCAGCAATAGATGATGTGACTTACCGGAGCGCCAGCGGCCGAAGAACGACGTATCTCGGCGCGAGGACGAAAAACGACGTATCTCGGCGCGCGGTTGAAGAACGACGTATTTAGCCGTATATACTAGCCGTGTACTGGCCATAAACGCGTCGAGATACGTCGTTCTTCAACCGCACGCCGAGATACGTCGTTCTTCATCCGCGCGCCGAGATACGCCGTTCTCCATCCGCGCGCCGAGATACGACGTTCTTCGTCCGCGCGCCGAGATACGTTGTTCTTCATCCTCGCCCCGAGATACGTCGTTCTTCGTCCGCGCGCCGAGATACGTCGTTCTTTACCCGCGCGCTGAGATACGTTCTTCGTCCTCTCAGCCGTCGATATAGTCTTCGATGAGTTTAATAAGTGGTTAAAATTTTAAATCGATAAATCAAGTATTCTCTGAGAAAACGGGATTCGAAAATTTTTTAAAAAAATTTTTACCCTCAAATATTTTTTTTCGTAATGGACCGATTTTTTTGGGCAACGAACTCGATTCGCAGATATATAAAAGCTAGATCTGTACAAAATTTCAGAAGGATTGGATAATATTACTCTTGTTATCGTGCGACAATGAAAACTCACATTTTTTTTAAATAATTTCTTTTTAAAAACAAATGAAGATAATCTCCCGAAATTTTAATCAAATATAGTCTTCAATGAGTGTAATATTAATATTAAAAAAAGAAAATATAGGTAATTTAAATACCTTTCAAGAAAAGTTCATTATATTATGTAATAATGGCTGAAAGATATAAAAAAAATCAAAATAACTAAAAAATCAAAACATTTTTTTGGTTATGAAAAAAAAGAAAATCTATAAAAAGTCTAATGCATGAGGGTACCGAGTTTTTTCCGCGAAACGAAGAAAATAGTCTGTCCGACGAAAATCGGTCGATTCGTTTCCAAGATATAAAGAGTTTACACACACACACGCGCGCGCGCGCGCACACACACACACACACACACACACACGTACAGGCACACACACACACACACACACACACACACACACACACACACACACACACACACACACACACACACACACACACACACACACACACACACACACACACACACACACGCGCGCGCGCGCGCGCGCGCGAAAGAAATACTTTCAAAATCAGCAAATCGTGGGCTAGGAGGAAACAGGTCACAACTCGGCCGAGCGCGTAAGAAGGTTCCAACTCAGCTCCGCGCGTAAAAAGGTTACAACTCGGCTTCGCGCGTAAGTACGTTACAACTCGGGCGCTATGGTTTGGGTGGAACGCTAAAAATAGAGATAGATAGATGTGTATTACTAGGGGGGGAGAGACAGAGAGAGTGAGAAGGAGAGAGAAGAAGGGCGGGAAGGAGGGTGAGAGGAAGGGTGGGAAGGAGGGAGAGAGGGAGAGAGATAGAGGGAGGGTGGGAAAGAGGAAGAGAGGAGAGAGAGAGATTAGATTAGTTCTTTATTGATGTCATGGGGTAAGACCCCGTCTGACGCTTGATAGTAATATACATTTGAGTAAAACAAATAAGTAGAACGCAGGAAAAATATAAGTAAATAATAAATTAGCAAGTAACAAAAGATAAAGATAGCGGAGCTTAACTCTTTGTGGCATACATTTTTTGTTCAAGTGTATTTCGATCAAATAAGGTAGACAGAGGTTTTTGTGGTCGCTGATTTCGAATCTGAAGTTAGTTTTTCAAAATTCAAAATGGCGGATCCAAGATGGCGAATGAGATTTTTTATATTCAACAAAATTTGATCTGAAATGGCGTCAAAATTGTTATTTGTTTCTATGTTAATTATTACCACTCTCAGCTAAACCCAGAGACACGACGAGGACGTGGTGGTTATAGTCTCCATGTTTTTTTTTTTAATTTTTTTTTTGTTTTTTTTATTTATTTTTTGTTTTTTTATTTTTTTATTTTTTTGTGTGTTTTTTGATTTTTTTATTTCTATTTTTTATTAGTTTTATATATTTTCTATTTTTTTTATATATATTATCAATATTTGATTTTTATTCCGTTGTGGTACAAATTGAAACAGTTACTTTTAGATTTTAGGCATAATGGTACATCACAAGCTTTGCATTTCCAAAGAGATTGCATTTCTTTATCATTTGTACTGCAATGGGCACAGCGCCTTGGCTTGTCTAACGAAATAGGTAAATGAGCAGCTTCAGATCGTCTTTTTTCGATTACTACTTTGGGCTTCTTACTACTTGTGAAACTTGCCAACAATTTTCTGCCTTTTTTAGTTGGGGATTTGCTAGCAGTCAGTTGTTCCACTAACCTAAGGCGAAATTCTTTAGAAGTCAGTTGAGGTTTCGAACCTACTTTGTTGTATAAAATAAATGAATTTATAATAGTAACATCTACGAAATGCCAAAATATACGATGCCACCATTTTTATGACTTACGGTCTATTTTATACGTCGAAACCAGATGATCAGATTTATCAACATAACCATGTACTTATTATAGTCTGAGCACATTACTGGCGAAGTTATATTCAACAAAGATTCATCTTTTTGTCTGCGCTGTACCATGGTTGTTTCACAAGGATCATGATAATTGGATAAAAAAAGTACTGACTTCTTATCCATCCATTTTATCCATCGAATACCAGTATTTGATGTTTTATACTCGTAATCACCACGTTTCATTTTTTTATCCGGAATTTCACTCTTTGGCAATCTTTTGCGCTTTTTACGAACGGTTCCACAAGCAGAAATGTTACCATTTTTTAGTTCAACCACAAGGTTTACGCTTGTGAAATAGTTATCAAAGTAAACGTGATAATTTTTACCAACAAGTTCACGAGTAAGATCTTTCACAACTCGTGGTCCAAGTTCCTTCTCAGAATTTTTAGATTTTCCTCTATACACCTGGAATTCGCATACATATCCAGACTCATCCGCACGAACCCAACATTTGTACCCTCGTTTGATCGGTTTTTGAGGCATGTATTGTTTTAGGCTAGAGTGACCTTTGAATTTTATCATAGATTTATCAACCGATTGATAGTTACGTGGCTTCAAAAATTTTTTGAAATTTTCATTCAGTGTGGTCAATATAGGACGTACTTTGTACAATTTATCATAATTGGGATCGCTTTTTTCTGGTTCATTTCTAGTATCTGAAAGATGTAAATTACCTAGAAAGTATCCAAAACGGTTCACTATCATCAATGAGCTTATAAACGGATCACTCAGTTTAGGATCAACAGACCAATAATCACGATATGACGGTAATTTCTTTATCCCCATTAGAATATTGATCCCTAAAAAATGAGTAATTCATCTTTTCTAATTGGTTCTCCTTTTCGTTTTTTTTGTTGTGCGTAGAGATTTGTCTGAGTCACTATAGAGTCCAAAAGATCAGAAGAAAATAAGGACAAAAAAATTTCTAAGGGTGTTCTAACGTTTTCAGGAAGATTAGGACCGACATTTTCAGAAAATGGAGTATCATCTCTCGCTTTTTTTACGGCCTTCCATTTTTCCGTTGTCTCTTCTTCTATTTCATCTTCTTCAGATTCTTCTTCTTCTTCTTCCTCATCGTCAAATGATTGGCCTTCAGACGAACGTAGTACCTCATCATCGCTAGATTGGCATAATCCATCAATAGACTCAGGCTCAGAATCACTAAGTATATCTGTTACAACCAACCTTTATCTTCTACCCATTTTTAGTTTTGCAAATATGGAACTAAAATTATTGCAATCCAATGCAAGTAATCTCACCTAAAATTACTCACAAAAATACACGTCTATTAAGCTAGCACGGCCACTCTCCAACGCCCTCTAGAAAACTAGTTGTTAATTTGTTGCTAATTTGTTGCTAATTTGTTACGCTAATCCCGATTTCGTTGCTCGAGCCGTTTCCGAGTTATGCAGCCATGCTACCATAAGACTTAAACTGGCACGGGCACAGTTATAACTTTTGAACGACAAAACATTTGTCGACGGGACAGGTGGCATAATTTGTTGCTAATTTGTTGCTTCAAGATAGGACAGGTCCCAAATCTTCAAAATCAAAATGGCGCCTAATGGCGGTATTAAGCCATTACCCGACTTACATAATTCTTTTAAATCTTGAAAAATTCAACAAACTACTGTGGGATATTTTGTTGCTAATTTGTTGCTAATTTGTTACCCTAATCCCGATTTCGTTGCTCCAGCCGTTTCCGAGTTATTCAGGCCGTGCTACCTTAAGACATAAGCTAGCACGGCCACAGTTATAACTTTTGAACGACATAATATTTTTTGACGGGACAGGTGGCGTAATTAGTTGCTAATTTGTTGCTTCAAGATAGGCTAGGTCCGAAATCTCGAAAAACAAAATGGCGCCTATTGCGGAACATGGACATACTACGGATTATGTAATTTTCTTAAATCACGAATAATTCAACAAATAATTATCGGATATTTTGTTGCTAATTTGTTGCTCATTTTTTACGCTAAGCCAAAATTTTTTGTTAGAGCCGTTTCCGACATATCTTGGCGGTGCTAGCTTAAAACTTAAGCTGGCACGGCCACAGCTGTAACTTTTAAACGACGAAACATTTTTTGACGGAACAGGTGTCATAATTGGCTGCTAATTTGTTGCTTCAAGATAGGCTAGGTCCCGAATCTCGAAAAACAAAATGGCGCCTATTGCGGAACATGGACATATTCCGGATTACGTAATTTTATTAAATCAGGAATAAATTGACAAACAACTATCGGATATTTTGTTGCTAATTTGTTGCTAACTTTTTACCCTAAGCCCAAATTTGTAGCTCGAGCCGTTTCCGAGATATCCTGACGGTGCTGCTACCTTAAAACTTAAACTAGAACCGCCACAGCTGTAAATTTTGAACGACGAAACATTTTTTGACGGGACAGGTGACATAATGTATTGCTAATTTGTTGCTTCAAGATAGGCTGGGTCCCAAATCTTCAAAATCAAAATGGCGCCTAGTTACAGTATCAAGCCATCACCCGGCTTACGTAATTTTTTTAAATCTTGAAAAATTCAACAAACTACTGTGAGATATTTTGTTGCTAATTTGTTGCTAATTTGTTACGCTAATCCCGATTTCGTTGCTCCAGCCGTTTCCGAGTTATTCAGACCGTGCTACCTTAAGACTTAAGCTGGTACGGCCACAGTTATAACTTTTGAACGACAAAACATTTTTTGACGGGACAGGTGGCGTAATTTGTTGCTAATTTGTTGCTTCAAGATAGGCTAGGTCCCAAATTTTGAAAAACAAAATGGCGCCTATTGCGGAACATGGACATACTACGGATTACGTTATTTTCTTAAATCGCGAATAATTCAACAAACAATTATCAGATATTTTGTTGCTAATTTGTTACTAATTTTTTACGCTAAGCCAAAATTTTTTGCTAGAGCCGTTTCCGAGATATCCTGGTGGTGCTGCTAACTTAAGACTTAAGCTAGAACCGCCACAGCTGTAACTTTTGTACGGTGAAACATTTTTTGACGGGACAGGTGGCATAATTTGTTGCTCATCTGTTGCTGCGAGTTAGGCGATGTATTCGGACAAAAAATCAAACGACAATGCAAGAAAACGTGTTCTGGATGATGAAAATGGTATTTTATCTCGTAAAACATTAAGCAACAAATTCATAACGATGCAAAATATCGCCTATTATATGTTGCTCAGATTTTACAGTATTCTAGGATTTGTTGCTTCATGTTAGGTTATATTTATTTGTCGAAAGTCGATCGAAATAGCTAAAAAAAACGCGTTTTTGAAGCGGTAAATGTGGTTTTATCTAGTACAACGGTAAGCAACTAATTCGCAACTGCACAAACTGATGACTCTAATAGGTTGCCAAGATGTTACAGTATTCTTGAAGTTGTTGCTTTATAATAGATTATATCCCGGAGTCAAAAGTCGATTAAAAACGGTAAAAAAGATGTTTTGGAGACGGTAAATGGGGTTTTATGTTGTAAAACAGTAAGCAACAAATTGATAACTGTGCTAAATATCGCCTATTATATGTTGCTAAGATGTTACAGTATTCTTGGATTTGTTGCTTCCCGTTAGGTTATATTTATTTGTCGAAAGTCGATCGAAAAAGGTGAAAAAACGCGTTTTGAAGGCGGTAAATGTGGTTTTATCTAGTACAAGGGTAAGCAACTAATTCGCAACTGCGTAAACTGATGACTCTAATAGATTACCAAGATGTTATAGTATTCTTAAATTTGTTGCTTTGTAATAGATTATATCCCGGAGTCAAAAGACGATTAAAAACGGTAAAAAAGGCGTTTTGGGGACGGTAAATGGGGTTTTACGTTGTAAAACAGTAAGCAACAAATTCATAACTGTGCTGAATATCGTCTTTTATACGTTGCTAAGATGTTACAGGTTTCCTGAATTTATTGCTTCTAGCTAGGCGATATTCAGGGTAAAAAAATCGAACGCATATATAGCACGATATTTTGCACCGTTATGAATCGCATTATAGACGATATTTTGCACGGTTAAGAATTTGTTGCTTAATGTTTTACGAGATAAAATACCATTTTCATCACCCAGAACACGTTTTCTTGCATTGTCGTTCGGTTTTTTGTCCGAACACATCGTCTAGCTTGAAGCAACAGATTAGCAACAAATTATGCCACCGTCCCGTCAAACAATGTTTCGCCGTACAAAAGTTACAGCTGCGGCGGTTAAGTCTAGCTAAAGTCTTAAGGTAGCAGCACCGCCAGGATATCTCGGAGACGGCTCTAACAAAAAATGTTGGCTTAGCGTAAAAAATTAGCAACAAATTAGCAACAAAATATCTGATAATTGTTTGTTGCATTATTCGCGATTTAAGAAAATTACGTAATCCGTAGTATGTCCATGTTCCGCAATAGTCGCCATTTTGTTTTTCGAGATTTGGGACATAGCCTATCTTGAAGCAACAAATTAGTAACAAATTATGCCACCTGTCCCGTCAAAAAATGTTTTGTCGTTCAAAAGTTATAACTGTGACCGTGCCAGCTTAAGTCTTAAGGTAGCACGGCCTGAATAACTCGGAAACGGCTGGAGCAACGAAATCGGGATTAGCGTAACAAATTAGCAACAAATTAGCAACAAAATATCTCACAGTAGTTTGTTAAATTTTTCAAGATTTAAAAAAATTACGTAAGTCGGGTGATGGCTTGATACCGCCACTAGGCGCCATTTTGATTTTGAAGATTTGAGACCTAGCCTATCTTGAAGCAACAAATTAGCAACAAATTATGCCACCTGTCCCGTCAAAATATGTTTCGTCGTTCAAAAGTTACAGCTGTGGTGGTTCTAGCTTAAGTCTTAAGATAGCAGCACCGTCAGGATATCTCGGAAACGGCTCGAGCTACAAACTTGGGCTTAGGGTAAAAAGTTAGCAACAAATTAGCAACAAAATATCCGGTAGTTGTTTATTAATTTATTCGTGATTTAATAAAATTACGTAATCCGGAATATGTCCATGTTCCGCAATGGGCGCCATTTTGTTTTTCGAGATATGGGACCTAGCCTATCTTGAAGCAACAAATTGGCAACAAATTATGCCACCTGTCCCGTCAAAAAATGTTATGTCGTTCAAAAGTTATAACTGTGGCCGTGCCAGCTTAAGTCTTAAGGTAGCACGGCCTGAATAACTCGGATACGGCTGGAGCAACGAAATCGGGATTAGGGTAAGAAATTAGCAACAAATTAACAACAAAATATCCCAGAGTAGTTTGTTGAATTTTTCAAGATTTAAAAAAATGACGTAAGTCGGGTGATGGCTTGATACCGCCATTAGGCGCCATTTTGATTTTGAAGATTTGGGACCTATCCTCTCTTGAAGCAACAAATTAGCAACAAATTATGCCACCTGTCCCGTCGAAAAATGTTTTGTCGTTCAAAAGTTATAACTGTGGCCGTGCCAGCTTAAGTCTTATGGTAGCACGGCCTGAATAACTCGGAAACGGCTAGAGCAACAAAATCGGGATTAGCGTAACAAATTAGCAACAAATTAGCAACAAATTAACAACTAGTTTTCGAGAGGGTGTTGGAGAGTGGCCGTGCTAGCTTAATAGACGTCAAAAATACCCATATACGTGAATCCAAAAAGAAAATTCTCATGCAATTATAACGCTCTGATATAACACTTCAACTTTCAATTTTTCATTCTGGTTAGCAAAATCGCCCTTCGCCACCTAGTGGTAGAATCAGTAATTACACCTATAAAGCGAATCCAATAAAGAAAATTCTGATGCAATTATAACGCTCTGATATAACACTTCAACTTAATTTTTTACTGTGGTTAGCAAAATCGCCTTTCGCCACCTAGTGGCAGAATCAGTAATTACACTTATAAAGCATTATATTTAATTTATTTGACGAGACACACACAGAAACCCATACATATACGTATGCGCGCATACTTCTTTAGATCCACAATCAATGATTTCAGATTTTGTTCGCCATCTTGGATCCGCCATTTTGAATTTTGCAAAACTAACCTCAGATTCGTAATCAGCGACCCCGAAAATCCACATATACCAAATTTAACTTACTTTGGATCGTATGCACTGTCTATAATGCATTTTTTCCGAAAAAAGCCATTTTTTAATAATATTTAAATTGTTATTAACAAATTATTAAAAAATTAAGTTAAATAGCATCCTTTTATATATACTTCAACCCTACAGTGACGTGAAAATGCAAAAATCCCCATCGAAAACGATTTTTATAGTCTAATATAATAAAAAAAATTGATTTCATTCAGGTAGGATATAATATATCCCGCTGTGCCGCAAAGGGTTAACAAAAGGTGACAAAAATTGGAGCAAGCAAGTAGAGCAGTGAATAAGGCGCAGCGAAGCAAAAAATGAATATGGTACAAATAACGATGTGTATGATATATGAGGTATAACGGCAGAGTAAAATAAAAAAAATAAAAATGGAAATAACAATATAAAATATATAAGAATAACAGTGAGTGTAGTACAATAACGAAGTCGCAGGGGGCCGGATAACAGAATAAGTTACAATCTGCGCGGACGAGGCTCGCCGGCGCTAAAGGTGAGGGAGCGGCGCTACCGCCGGTGGCGGCAGATGGTAGAGAAGTCGGGTCGGCAGGCCTTCGTTGCGGACGCGCGCGTTCTAGTCGGCGACGTTCCGGCTGAACAGGGCGGCACGCAACGTTCGTTTGAAGAGTGTATGGTTAGCGGGGGCGAAGTTACTAATATGAATGGAATTGAGTAGGTCCATCGCTTCGAGCGAAGGAATGTATAAACATTCTGAGGCCTATAAAGGTCTCGGTTCATCGCCGGGGTGGCTCGAACGGTTGAGGTGGGTGGCGATCTGATCGACGCAAGACAAGATCCACATTCAGCCTGCAATTAAACCGCTCAGTAAGGTACGAGGGGTGGTCGTTGGCCACTACTTTGAAGGTCTGCTGATGAAGTATTGGCGCCTTCGGAACGCGTACAGCCAGCCGAGAGCAAGCTTGTAAGGCGTGATGTGGTCACGGCGTGGTATTCTGCCAACCACCAACCGCACACAGGCTTTGAGTGCTTTCTCCAGTTGTTTTGTTCGCTCTTTGTCGACATGGTTATAAACAGGGGCAGTGTAGTCAAGCTGTGGGAAGACGAGCATCTCGGCGAGGTGCTTTCGGATGTATCTAGTTAACGCGTGACGGAAAAAACGCAGGGTGTAGAGAGAGTCAAACACTTTGCGCGTGACATGTTTGGCGTGATCTTGCCAGTCGAGGGTGCTGGTAAAAAACACTTCGAGACTCCGCGCTTTCAACGCATAAGGGATGCTTTTGCCATCTATCATAACGCAAGGCAGGATTTCGAGGTCTAGCTTGCGAGTGTAGGCGTCGCTGCCAAGGATTATGACCTGGGTTTTGCCAGAGTTAAGGGTGAGGCCTTTTATGCGAGCCCAGTCCGCGACCGCTTGGGTATCTCGGGTGACACAACCGACAGCAAGATGGAAGTTAGTCGGAAAGAAATGATGGTAAAGTTGCGTGTCGTCGGCGAAGATCATGATCTTGGAGAAGCTGATCACTGCCGGGAGATCATTAATATACGAGGGGTGTTCAAAAAGTAAGTTTCCCTGCTCCGGGAAAAAAGCAAAACACAATTTTTAGGTTAAAGTAACATATGTATTTATTGTTTGACTTATAAACTATTTTTCTACATAGTCCCCTTGGGCTTGAATACATTTTTTATATCTGTTCTCAAGCTTTGACAAACCTTGTTTATAAAAATCCGTGCCCTGTTTTTTAAAGAATAATTTAACGATGTCTTTCACTTAATCATTTGAATTGAAGTGATGGCCACCCAAACTTTCCTTTAATTTAGGAAAAAGAAAAAAGTCACTTAGTGCGAGATCTGCAGAGTAGGGTGGGTGTTCAAAAATTTCCCATTTGAATTTTTCCAGTAAGGTTTGTGTTTTTTTTGCTGAATGAGGCCGTGCATTGTCGTGAAAAAGCAACACTTTTCTCGATAATTTTCCAGGACACTTTCGTTTAACGGCACTTTTAAGTTTATTTAGCACTTCACAGTAACGATCTGCATTTATCGTGGTATCGGATATGCACTCATTCAGTGTGAATTTCGTTGCCATTAAGCCCTTTTGCAGTTAAAAAGCGAATAACTGCACGCAACTCACAGGTGGACACGTTTTTCACAGGTAGCTCCATGGTTTCCGAGCCGGTACTGATGAAAAAAATTTTTTCGCAGTTAAGACCGGTTCCGCTCTTAGCGGTATATCCTAAACTAAAACTATGTTCGGTCCCAGCTCGCTAGATGGCGTTGGGGCAAAACGGCAGACTAGGGAAACTTACTTTTTGAACACCCCTCGTATATGGCGAAAAGTAGTGGGCCGTGAACGCTCCCTTACGGAACCCCGGACTCAGCGCAAAGCCAGTCCAAAATTTTCCCACCTGAGTCGATGATGGCCTGTAACCTGTCCGCGAGATAGGAGAAGAACCACTGCAGGGCGTGAGTCGAGAAGTTTATTGACCTAAGCTTGGCGAGTAGTGTGGCGTGAGGGATCGAGTCGAAGGCCTTCGAGAAGTCGAAGAGTATAAGAAAGGTGAGTTGGCGCGCGTCAATGGCATGGCGGATGTCGTCAAATACCCCTAAAAGGGCTGTTTGAGTGCTGTGCCCGGGGCGGAAGCCTGCCTGCGAGGATGAAGTAGTCGGTTAGAGTTGCCATTCACAAAGCGAACACAAGCTTTCAGGGCTTTCTCGAGCTTACTTACGCGCTCCTTATCGAGATGGTTATAAACCGGAGCGGCATAGTCGAGCAGCGGAAAAACGAGTGTTTCGACAAGGTGTTTTCTGATCTCTCTCGATAGGTCGTGGTGAAAGACGCGCAAGGTATAGAGTGTACCAACCACCTTGCGCGTGACGTGGCTTGCATGGACTTGCCAATCGAGGGAGTTGGAGAAGGTAACGCCGAGGCTCCTCGCTTCAGTCACGTAGGGGAGAAGCGGCTTGGTTGGCGCGGCGGTTTCGATGGTGAACCTGATTATTAGAATTATTATTCAGATTTTCGGCATGCAAGCTAGTTTTTCTTAATTAAAAATACAAAATTAATAAACACACACAAAACCATTAATATTGGAGCCTATTCTGATAAAATATTAAGAAAAGTATTTTTGAGTCACTTTTCATGTGGTTAGTATCATGTTCGAAATTGATCAATTGACAAATCTGAAATACTATGATAATAACAACAAATACGCCATAACATAGTTTAATTTATTCACTTTCATATAGTAAAACTCGATTATTACATTTATTTATTTATAATTAGGAAATAAGTTGAAATACTAAAAAAGTCCGAAGCGCCTTGATTGGCGCAGGCATGAGAATACACCGTCTAGTTTTTATTTATCAAAATGAGTGCATTCTTATATTCTCTTGTTATAATGTTTACGCATTAAGTGCATTATTTGATATTTTTACTCGCGCTGCAAGTGTGTATAAAGTAATATCGTCCTTGAGAAAATATTTTGAGGGTACAATTATTTAGATGGGCAAGATTTCAAAAAAATACAACCAATTGGAACAAAGATAAGTTGGAAAGTGCTATAAATGATGTTAAAGATGGAAAGTCTATTCGGGCAAGTGCAGCACATTAGTTTGCGCAAGAGATCTAAAGCTATATACGTGTGCGCTAATCAATCAAGCGGCTGGTTGAATGGCGCAATTTTTTTTTTTTTATAAATCGTTTATATTCAATAAATTGTAAATGCTATGCTGTAAAAAAGTTTTTAGTTCGATACAGTAGATGTTTAGCTATCTTCACGTATAGTTCATTTTATGTTTTAACTATTTTTTCATTTAAATAATTAAGGAAAAGGTTAGGTGCGCCAATCATGCCGCTTCTCCCCTACGGGAGGGCGCATCCATCAACAATGACTCGGGGCAGGGTTTCAAGATCGAAATCGCGTAGGTAGGCGGTGCTGCCGAGGATGACAACCTTAGTTATGCCGGAATTGAGAGTAAGACCATTAGTTCGGGCCCAATCGGCAACCGCTTGAGCTTCTCGGGTAACGCACCCGTGGGCGAGATGGAAGTTAGTCGGAAAGAAGTGATGGTAGACTTGAGTGTCATCGGCGAAAATCATGATCTTGGAAAAAGTGACCACTGCCGGGAGGTCGTTGATGAAGATGATGGTGAAGAGAGAGAGAGAGAGATAGAGAGAGAGAGAGAGAGAGAGAGAGAGAGAGAGAGAGAGAGAGAGAGAGAGAGAGAGTTTCGTATCATTCGCACAGTTTCGTAGACTTCAGCGGTGGTTACTTCACGAAAAGATAATGTACTGTGATCAATATCCCGGATGGGTGCGACTATTGCATGAAGCGAACTTGAGTAGCAAGGGGAGTATGCACAAGCAACTCAGCTGTTGAACGAGTTTAACTCATATGCAGTAAATTTATTCCAACTCAAATTATTTTTATCAGTAGTTAGTTCCTCCTTCTCAAAATATACCAGATGCGAACATTGTTATTAGCCGAGGCTAATTCATTTCACAAATGCACTTGCCTTGAAGATAACATAGGTTCTTTTAATTCGCCACGATTGGTACGATACTGGGTAAGCAATTCAGCTGAACTTAGACGCCGTGCACGCTTATATAATACATCTGTCTTTTAGAAAACTTTTTTATATTACCTGTTATCCATGGCCCTGAGCGTCTCAAAATAGTACGAGTGACATACGGGCGTAACGATCAAGGCTATGCTGAAGTACCTCACTAAAATAACTAACAATACTACATTCATAACAGGATTATATGATAGCGCACTAACAATATCTTCGGACACTTTTTTTATCACAGTTTTTAAAATTGCTGTATGATACAGTTTTATTACTAATATTATCCGTTACGAACTTATAGACTAAATGATGGCTAAATACCCTGCCGCAATCGGAGAGACGGTTTTATTAAATGAAACAAGCTTAAAGGAACTATCTATAATCGCGAGTTCAATAAACGTAGCAACATTATTGCTAAAGTTAGTGGCTCCATACGGGACTAAATATAGAGAGAGTTCATTAATAGCGTTTATAAGATGTCGAGAATGGAAAGAACTCATAAGCACATTAACATTAAAATCTCCTAAAATGATAATATTTTTATATGATTAGCTAGTTCATCGATTACATTAAAAAACCGCTGCCAATTCATTGGCACGTAGCTTCCTCAAACTTAATTTATTGATCCCTTTAATTAATTTTTACTTCTAATATTTAAAATTTAATACTTTATGTTGTACAGTTAGACTAACTAGGAGAGGGTCATGGGTCCGGATTCAGCTTAAACTGTGCATTATATCTTTTTTCGTAATGAACCGATTTTTTTGGGCAACGAACTTGATCTGAAGATATATAAAAGCTACATCTGTTCCAAATTTCAGGACGATTGGGTAATTTTTGCTCTTGTTATCGTGCGACAACGAAAACGCAAATTTTTTCTAAAATAATTTTTTTCTAAAAAACAAATGAAGATAATCTCCTGAAATTTTAACCAAATATAGTCTTCTATAAATTTAATAAGGGGTTAAAATTTTAAGTAGATAAATAAAGTATTTTTTGAGAAATTAATTTATGAAATATAAAAAAGTTTTCCTTAATAACAATTGACAGAGTGAAGATATTTTAAATTTTAAAAAAGGAAAATATAGGTAATTTAAATACCTTTCAAGAAAAGTTTATTATATTATGTAATAATGACTGTAAGATATGAAAAAATAAAAAAAAATAAAAATTTAAAATCGTTTTTTGGTTATAAAACAAAAGAAAATCAATAGAAACTCAAATCTATCAGGGTACCTTTCTTTTCCCGCCAGACAAAGAGAATAAGCTTTACCCGACAAAAATAGGTCGATTCGTTTCGGAGATATGAAGAGTTCAAATACACACACACACACACACACACACACACACACACACACACACATACACCCACGAAAACAAAAATGATCAAAATCAACTAATATACACATATATCGCCTTAAAACATCTTTTTGAACATTTTTTTTTTCGAAATTTTTTTTCACCGTTACAAAGCTTCCTCTATGAGGAAGCAAAATTTATAGCTATCATTGTTCTTTTGTTATTAACAAAAACGTATTTTTTTAAAAAAGTTCACAACTCACAAATAAATTATAATAATGCAGAATATAATGCATTCATAATGCATTGTATGCAGTACTGCGGGATTCGTGACTAACCCACAGCTTGTTGGACCCTGCCGGAATACACACTGCACTAAACGTTACCCCGATTGGAGCGCCACCTACTCTTATACTATTTTAATTATTCATCAGTTTTGAATACTTAAACTCAAGAATTCAATCTTGAAAATTCAAACATATTACATTTTGACGCCAATACTATATACTTTTATAATATACTAATGATAACATCATTGGAGTTATGAGTTTTTAAAAAAAACACGTTTTTGTTTTTGATGATAACTAAAGAACCGTGATAGATAGAAAATTAATTTTTTTTAGAAAATATAGGTATTTTAATTCTCTTTCGAATTCCATCCACCCCATTTAGATACATAGAGCCTTTCTCAAGAAATTACGACTTTAAAAAAATGTCAAAAAATTTTTAACCTCAAATAAATTTGAAATTTATGGACCAATCATTTTGCCCAAAGAACTCGACCGAGAACTATAAAAAATCTACCTCTAAAAGGAATTTTGAAGTTATTAAGTCAATTTTACTCTTGTAATCGTTGGACATACAAAACTGATTTTTTTCATTTTTCAATTTTTTACTCAAAATCTAGCCTACAGAATGTATTCAAATTTTAACAGATTATAGATATTTATATTCTGTATTATCATGATTTTTCTCAAAAAAATTGACCGTTAAGTTTAGGAGTTATAAGCTTCTAAAAAAAAACACGTTTTTGTTAATAACAAAAGAACCGTGATAGCTAGAAACTTTTTTTTTTTTACAAAATATAGGTATTTTAATTCTCTTTCGAACGCTACCCATCAGATTCGAATAACTCGATCCTATCATTTAAAAAAATTAAAAAACAGTTTTGAGAAAATCGCAAATTTAAAAAAAAACAAAAACGCATCGCCCCAATCAAAAAACGGATTTTTGACCCGCCATCACGCAAAAAAAAACAAAAAAAATGAGACCTGTCCGGTCAAAATCGACCGCGTAGAAGCTGAGATCCAGGCGTACACACACACACACACACACACGCACACACTCACACAAAAACACACACACACACACACACACACACACACACACAGACACACACACACACACAGACACACACACACACACACACACACACACACACACACACACATCTATACAGACATTTTTCAAAAACCATGTATTTTGATTCTTAACACCTCGGAACACAATTATAACATGTTTTTACAACAACTCAAAAATTTACTATCACAAAGCTTCCTATAGGAGGAAGCAACAATAAGTACATGGCCTTCCTCATGTCTATTTACAACTGCTAGCAATAATTTCGAAGCGCCGGGTGTAGACGAAGACGCTGTTTCCAATAGAAGGAACTCTGTCTCAGTAATATATGAAATATTTTACATAAATAGGAGTTGAGAAGTAAGGGACCTATGAATGTAGCAAGCTACTCCACCTGCCTGCATGTATCGAGTCTTATTTTTGTTTTTCAGGCCGCGATTATTTCTTACCAGATTATAATTATCAATTTGAACATGTGACGTGGGAAATTCCGGGTCGAGCCACATTTCCGAGATGGCAATTATCAGTTGCTTAAAATCTTCGATGTATTTAGTAACGACATCGCGCTTTCGCCTTAGTGAATTTATGTTCATATAAGAAAATAAGAGGTGATCAGTGCTAGGCGCTGAAGAGAATGACGAGGTTGACGACGAATCAATTTGACGTCAAATCAACTTATTCAAATGTGTGAATTTCGTCTCTGATGATCAATTTTCTACCAGGGTTTTTTAAATAAATGAAACAACATATATTTTTGAAACGACGTTTCGGACGTTTGACGAAGCGGATTGTCTCTCGCAAGTACGCTTACTTGACTTAGAAACAAAATTACCTGAAGAGGAACACAAAAAAATGTCTCCGAAACATCATTTAAAAAATAAATATTGTTTCATTTATTTAAAAAGCTCTAGTAGAAAATTGGCCATCAGAGACAAAATTCACACATTATCCTGACGTCTACCATAAGCTGCACCATCAACCAACTTACTCAAATCTGACCAGGATTCGAAAAATATTTAATTATCCATTATATAATTAACAATTACTCTTCTAATCTTTAATTAAAGCTCTTTTAAGTCATAATTAAATTGTAATATTTAATTATAGGCATACTTAATTAAGAGATTACTTCATAATCTATAATTAAATACTCATTTAATTAAGCATTAACTTTTAATCTTTAATTATAGGCCCACTTAATTAAGAATTAACTTTTCAATCTTTAATTCTACGCACGATTAATTAAAGATTAAAAATCTTGAATTAAAGGCTCGTTTAATTAAGAATTAACTATTTAATAATAATTATAGATCCATAGAGAAGAATTAATTTGCCAAATTTAATTATACGACGTATAATTATTGGGTCCTTGAATAATTTCCCGCTGTTTCTCAACAGATGACGTTACCAGGACTAAGTGTATGTAATTTCAGATGCTACTACATCTATATGGAAGTACGTCGGTAAGCTTGAACTTAAGTCTATGTTAGTTCGCCATAGTGTAAACAGCGTTTTTTGTTTTTACTACTAAAAATGTCAAGTTTTGTGCCAAGTAAAGAGTATTTGCTGAGAATTTTATTGAACTATTTTATTAAAAAAAATCTGCAGCTGAAGCGCACAGGGTTCTTGCTGAAACTTACGGTGACCATGCTCTGTCGAAAACGACATGCAGAGACTGGTTTTGACACTTCAAAAATAACGATTTTGATCTTGGAGACAAAGAACGTGCTGTGCACCAAAAAAGTTTGAAGACGAAGAATTGAAGGAATTACTAAATGAAGACTCATATCAAATGCTAGCTGGACTTGCAAAGTCATTACGAGTAGATGAGACAACAGTTTCCAAACGTTTGAAAACGTTAGCAATGATCCAGAAGCAAGGATGTTGGGTGCCGTGTGAATTGAAGCCGAGAGACGTCGAACGGTGTTTTCTCACATGTGAAGTGCTGCTTCAACGGCAGAAAAGGAACGTTTTTTTGCATCGTATCGTAACTGGCGATAAAAAGTGGATACAGTACAAATATCCATGGTTCGAAGCTTCTCCTCTGCATTTGGTGGGATCAGCAATTTTTAATTTATTATCAACTGCTGAAACCAAACGAACCTATCACGGGAGATCGCTATCGACTGCAATTGATGTTTTTGAGCCGAACCCTAAAGGAAAAACGGCCTCTGTACGAACAGAGACACGACAAGGTGATTTTGTTACATGACAATGCTCGGCCACATGTTGCAAAAGTCGTCAAATAAACTTTGGAGATACTTCAATGGGATGTCCTACCTCACCCGCCATATAGCCCAGACTCTGCTCCTTCCGACTACAACTTGTTCCGGTCGATGGCTCATGGCTTGACTGAGCAGCACTTCCATTCCTATGAAGATGCTAAAAAATGGGTCGATTCTTGGATAGCTTCAAAAGACTAGCAGTTCTTCCCAGATGGAATCCGTAAATTGCCAGAAAGATGGGAGAAAGTAGTGACTAGTGATGGGCAATATTTTGAGTGACATGCTTTTTACTACATACTTTAAATAAAGCATCAATTTTCACAAAAAAACAGCGAGAACTTATTCAATGTCCCAATTAATTCCCTGTTAATTATACGACGTATAATTAAATTTCCTGTTAATTCAGCGATCTATAACTAATTAATTAAACCTTCCTCAAGTATTTTCGTATATTTGAGCAATAATATAATTAAATCTCAGGGTACCTGGGGGATTTTTCGACCCTCTGAGCACGTTTTTGAGGACTATTTCAGTGTACGACTACACTCTCATGCCCAGGGGATGATTTTCTCGTAAATCGTAACCTGTATCGTAAATTTCAGTGAACCTGGGGGTTTTTTGACCCGCTGAGCCCGCTTTTGAGGACTATCTCAGTGTACGACTAGACTCTCATGCCCAGGAGACGATTTCCTCGCAAATCATACGCTATAGCACAAATTTCAATGAACATGGTGGGTTTTTTTTTTGAGCCGCTGATCACGTCTTTGAGGACTATTTCGGTGTATGATTACACCCTCATGCCCAGGAGATGATTTCCTCGCAAATATGATGGTACCTGAAGGGTTTTTGTACCCGCTGAGCTTGTTTTTAGGCACGACCGCTGCTCGGAAGAGCCTTATAGTTTCATCAGGGCGAAAATTGTAACACTTGAAATTCTGAAAATTTACAACATAAAAACTATTTTCCACCCAATATGACTCCATTTTAAGTGTTTTCCGAGATGTATGTATGTCTGTACGTACGTATGTAAGCAAGTTTCCAGATTATGTCATTATAAGTAAATGACAGTTCTCAACCGGGCCGAATCGATCGACAAATAAAAAAATGCCAGAGGAAAACAACATTTGAAAAATTCGATTTTTGGACATAAGGTGAACACAATTAACTTTGAGTCAAAAACAACAATTGCATCTGCTAAAACAAATTAAAACACGACTTTTTAACATTGAACATTGTTTTCTACGAACAATATTTGAAAATAGAATAGCGAAAAAACCGCTAAAAACATCAAAAATCGTGGTTTGTTTGCTATTACTTTACAGGATTTGACTTTACACAAAAATGTTAAAGGTAAAAGTTATAGATAATATTAAAACAACACTTTTTCCTATTCAATATTTTTTTGTACAACGAATTCCTAACGAGTTAAATCCAAGAAAACGATTTTTAACGCCTGGATATACCTAAAATAGTTAATATTCGTTTATAACTTAGCAGGATTTGATTTTATACAAAAATGTTAAATATAAAAGTTATAGATAATATTTAAATAAAACTTTCTCCTATTTAACATTTTCATCAAAAGTCAATACCTGACGAGTTAGACATATAAAAACGATTTTAAACTCCTAAATAAACATAAAATGGACAATTTTCGGCTATAACGTCACAGGATTTAACTTTACACAAATATGTCAAATGTAAAAGTTGTAGATTATAATAAAATAAAACTTTTTCCAACTTAACATTTTTTTGTACAATCAATTCCTGACGAGTTAAACTCATAAATATACCTGCAACAACAGAAAGTACCATCAGCTCACCCATCAGAGAGGTTAGAAACGGGAAAGGGCTCACTAAATCTGCTCTCGCCGTTGACACACTGCCTTCCTGTCTACGACGAATTATCATCAACCGGCGAGCACGATGAAAGGGACGAATTCACTAGGGCGACGAACTACAGCAGCCGCTGTCATCGCTGGGGATGCCAAGAGCCAGACATTGCGATTGTTAACATCACACACCATGGACACATGCGCACACGCAGCACGCCGCACTAAATACACACTAGGGCTATTCGCCTTGAGAGCAGTAGCAGAAAGCGCGCGCGATCCATATATATATATATATATATTTATCTTATACACAGGCGCTCGCGATCACGCGGGTCGCATGCGTTTTTCCGCCGTACTTATGTGCGCGAACGCAGCCTAACCGAGGTAGCCGTTACGGCTGCTGCAAATGCAGTAATACTCAAGCACGCAGCGCAATGCCAGATTGTCGTTGCCGAATGCATCAATGTGCATTGCTTTTTTCTTCTGTTTTTTTCTTATGGGGACATCAAGAGCTTTCTCTCAGAGTTGACCTATGTTAACGTGACTAAAGAAATATGGACCCTCAGGTTATTGACTATAAATTTGTCCCCGAAATAGTGGATTCACCCATTTTATTATGGTGACAGTCCCCATATTATTGCAATGTCCCCGAAGTATGGTGAATGTATACGTTTTTGTCCCCGCAAATGTATATTTATATATTGGGTGTATGACTTAATTTTTACAGATGTTTCAGCAAATTTATTTCATATAAAAAAATAGAGAACAACGAACTTAATCTTTCGCCATCTCTCAGGTAACAGATGAATTGGGAACTTCCCATCCTAAGTTCAAGAGGGTCTTCTGAGTCGCGCGAGCAGCGTGAAGTCGAGCGTTGTCATGCAGCAGTATGACTTGCCTGCTTCCGTGCCCAGTAAATGGCCTTTTCTGATCAAGTCCTTCGCTCAGTTTGTTCAATTGTCGGCTGTAGCGTTCCGCAGTCACCGTCTGACCAGTTTCCAGGAGTTCGTAATAAAGCACACCCGTCATATCCTACCAGATACACAGGAGAACCTTCTTTAAGTGGATGTTCTGTTTCGGCGTCGATGTACTGGGATTCCCGGGATCTGCCAACGACTTTTTACGTTTGGGATTCTCGTAAAAAATATACTTTTCATCATCGGTAAAAATTTTTCACAAGAAGTCCTTTTTCTGTTGCCGGGCAAGAAGTGAAAGGCACGTGTTCATACGTTGACCTAGGTTATGTTCAGTCAACACATGTGGGACCCACCTTCCAAGTTTTTGAATTTTTCCCATTTGGTGCAAACGCCTGGAAATAGCTGTTTGGGCGACTCCTAGCTGAGCTGCAAGCTCTTGCTGCGTTTGCGTTGAGCCTTCATCCAGTAGAGCTTGCAATTCCGCATCTTCAAACTTTCGAGGTTGTCCAGAGCGCGGCTGGTCACTGAGATCGAAATCACCACTTCTAAAACGTTTGTACCAATAATTACACGTTTCATAAGACACATTGTCGGCACCGAGAACACTAAAAATTGATTCCCGTGCTTTAGAAGCATTTTTGCCTTGTTGGAATTCGTATAGAATGCAGTGCCGAATGTGCTGTTTATCAGTTGCCATCGTAAATTCTGGTATTCTGAGAAGTTATGTAACTCACGTAGACTTGTCGTTCGGTGTTCTGAAACCTTGCATCCAATTCTTTTAAAACCACAAAAGACCACGAAAATTTTTCCATTTTAAATCTAATTTTAAGCTCGAAGAAAAAATCTGTAAAAATTAAGTCATACACCTAATATATATATATATATATATATATAAAACTATATTATATAGATGTTCGTGTTGTTTTTGAACAACAGCCGCCCCTTATCCGCTCCTCACCCCCCTCCCTCTGCCAGCTCCTCCGCCAGCCTCTCAGCCCCCCCCCCTCAAAATAACGTAAAAATCAGCGTATTTCTATGAGTTTTTTTATATTAAAATAGCCTCTGAGCCCCCCTCACCCGCTCCTCACGAACCACTCAGGTGCCCCTCTGCCCCCTCCTCCGCCCGGCCCTTGCCCCCCCTCTTACCACCCCTCATATTCACTTTTTTCTTTAATCCTATTTATCATCTCGGTATACATGCGACAAATATCTTTTTTTCTTACACCACGCGTAATGTATTGTGTTTTCACATTGACATCAGGAAGTCTTGCTTTGCTCGGGCCGTAAATAATTATAAACGGCACTAATCATCTGAAAAAAACCGCTGCCAATTCATTGGCACGTAGCATCCTCAAAATAATTTTTTGATTCCTAAATTTAGAACAAAAGTATATTTTTGAGAAATTATTAAATAATGAACATAAGATTCATTTTATAGACGGTCCTGGTGGTTCAGGTAAAACATTTTTATACAAAACATTAATTTTTTACTTTTTGTCTAAAGAAAAAAAAATGTTATCAATGGCTTGGACTGGTATTGCGTCAATACTATTACCAAAAGGAATGACAAGTCATAAAACATTTAAATTACTTTTAGATTTAGAAAGTATAGAAAGTGCATTTTTAAAATTAGACTCTGTTAAGAAAAAATTACGGGAAGTAGATGCAATAATTTGGGACGAAGTATCAATGATACCAAAAAAAGCTTTAGACATTGTAGATAAAATATTAAGAGATATTTGTAATAATAATTTACCGTTTAGGGGGAAATTAATTGTATTAGGAGGAGATTTTCGGCAAATTCTTCCAGTTATTAAAAACGGTTGTAGAAACACAATTATACAAGAAACAATAAAATATTCAGATATTTGGCCACTTTTCAATATAATTAAGTTAAAAAAAAATATTCGTTCTAACAATGAAGAATTCGCTTCAGTTTTATTAGATATTGGAGAGAGAATAATTAATCCATTCAAAGTACCAAACAGTTGGAAAACTGACGATGTTTGTGTGAAAATATATAATGATATAAATTATAATTTATCTATGAATAATGTCATTTTAACGTCTCATAATGAAGATTCAACTATTCTGAATAATAAAATATTAAAATTGATCGATAGTGATGAAATGACTTAGTATAGTATAGATACTGCTACATATAAAGGTGTTGATCTATCAGATGGTAATATTTACATAAATTTTTCTATTGAATATTTGCATAATATTCGTGAACGTTTACCTCCACATAAATTAAATCTGAAAATTAATGCGATAGTAATGTTAATAAGAAACTTAAGTATAAATGATGGTTTATGCAATGGAACGCGATTAAAAATAACTAGACTATAGATGTAGGAATCCTAATAATATATTTATTCAAAATGATTCGGAAAATGCAGAGGAAATTATCAATATTGTTTGGAAAGAAATTTTTGATGAAACATTATAATTATTCTTATATTTATTATGTAATAAAATTACAAATTATTTTTGTTGGGATATTGCTATGCGCAGGTGGAGAAATAAATAATACAATAGTCTAGATTGCAAATAAATGCAACTTTATTTTTCCTCTCTTTATCGTCTCTGTCTCTATTTTATCTATACTTCTCTTAACAAAACGTGACTGTGCACAAGTGCTCTCATTACCCGACTGACTGTCGTGCACGCTCGCGCTCGCGCAGTAGACTGAGAGAGTAGAGGGGGAATGGTCGCTGACCGGAGTGAGCTTCCCGCGCTCATATATCTATATATATATATATATATATATATATATATATATATATATATATATATATATATATATATATATATATATATATATATATATATATATATGTTTTATGTTAGTTTCCAGGACATTCCAGATGTTTAACGTTGGTTTCGGGGACATTTGTTAGTTTTGGGAACAGTCCCTGAATCTACACATGTTTAACGTCAGTTTTGAGGACATCGGCCCCCATAAGAGACATTATTTCTTTAGTCACGTATAGGTATACAGTAACATGGGGTCCTGGGAACTAACGTTATACAAGTTTATACATATCCAACACTCCCTCCCGTGGGAAGTATCCTCTATCTTAATCTATCTCGTCTTCCTAGTGCCTGTAATCAAATAGAATAAAGATTAGTTAAATGATTTCTATATTGTTTCTTTATCTATATTCATAATTTTATTTGTCAATCTACCATGGCTTTCTAAAGGAAGTGCTTTGGTGAATATGTCTGCCAGTTGTTCCTTTGAAGGAATCCATCTGACGGTAATCAATTTTCTCTCTACACATTCACTTACATAATGCTCTCTAACCTCAGGCATGTGTCTTAATTTATTACTGACACTTATTTTTGTGCTCGATTCTGCTGCTCTATTGTCACAGTATAATATAACCGGTGTTAATTCTTCTTTAGTAAATATTTTTAATGAGTTCATTAAGGACATAGTTTCTTAACAAGCTTCACTCATTGCTACGTATTATTTGAATCTTTATCATCTTCTCTATCTCTTCTGTCTCTATTGTTTACTTGATTCGTTACCATAGGAGTTTTCTCTGGATGCATCTCACTGTAGCCAAATCTTTTTAACATTTTGTCTATGTATTTGTCCAATGTTATCTTCAATTCTTTGTCTTTTCTATTTCTCTCTATTTTCATGCCAAGAAAATTCTGTGGCTCACCCAGATCAGTCACTTTAAATTTTAGTTTTAGTTTCCTTTTAATTTCATCTAATTCAACTCTACTGTTGCTTACTATAAGTATATCATCTACATAAAGCACAAGTATTAGTATAATATAGTCTTCCCTTTTCGTGAACACACATGGTTCTATGTCATTACCTTTTAAGCCTATTTCTTTTGATACTTCAGAGAATTTCTCGTTTCATTTCTTGGGACTTATCTTGAGGCCATATAATGCTCTTTGTAATTTACATACTTTGGAGTTTCTGATATCATCTGAGCAGTCGAAACCTTCGGGTATCTCCATATAAATTTCTTCATCTATAGAGCCATTTAAGAAGGCTGTTTTCACATCTAATTGGCACATCTCTAAATCGTGTTTATTAGCATAAGCTAATACAGATCTGATCAACGATAGTCTTGATACTGGTGAGTAGGTCTCGCTTAAGTTGTAACTATTCCGGTCCTTGAAACCTCTAATTACCAGCCTGGCTTTGTATTTTATTTTGTTTTCTATTTCTTTCTTTTTCTTTAAAACCCACTTAGAATCTATAATGTTGGGTTTCTTTCCGTCTACTATTTTGGGTCTTTCTACTAGTTTCCAGACTTCGTTTTCTTTTATGGATTCTAGTTCTTCTCTAATTACAATTTCCCAGTGATCTCTTTCACTTGTGCTCATTGCTTCTCTATACGAAACTGGGTCTTCATTCAGTCGAGCAAGAAATGCATTCATTTTTCTTTTCTAATCCTATGTTTTCTTCTTCTAACTCCTCTAAGTGTTGTTCCTCACATGTTGTTTGTATTTTACTCGGTCTGCCTCTTTTCCTTTTAGGCTCTCCCTCCGTTTCTATTGTTTTCTTATTGTCTTTCATCTTTTCGTCAAATTTTATTAACCAACTTTCTTTATCTATTTCTTTATCTAATAGCTCCTAGTTTTTAATTTGACTCTTACTATGATTGTCTCCAAATACCAGTTTGTCATTAAACTTTACATCTCTACTTTCATAATATTTTCCTTCTTTCGGTCAAAGTAAGATATATCCATCATATTTGTATCCTATTAGTACTGCTCTCTTGGCTATTTGACTAAATTTAGGGCCTGTTTTTCTCTGTATTTTGAAATATGCTAGTACTCCAAATCTTCTTAACACTTCTACTATGTGACCTCCGGTAAATTCGGTACCTTGATCTGTTCTAAGATAACTAAATTTTTCATCCTTTTCTATTAGGAATAGCCTATTGGTTTCTTTCAAATGTACTTCTCTATAAGAGGTTCGATCTTCATTTAATGAGACAAGCAGTGTCTGCATCTCATGCTTCTCTAATTCTGTATTCTCTTTATCTGACACTTCTAATTGTTGCTCTTTACTAATTTATTTTATTTTTGCTTGATCGCTTTCTTTGAGCTCTCCCTCCGTTTTCTATATTTCTTTACCTTCATCTAAGTTCTCGTGAAATTCTGATTGCCAGCTCTTTTTGTTCGTTTGTTTAGTCACTCTCATTTCTCAATTTTCGTTTTGCTGTATTTATCTTCAAACACATATTTTTCTTTCCAATTTTACATCTCTACGTTTTATTATACTTTCTTTCTTCAGGACAACAAACACGTCAATCTAATTTTTATTATATTAGCCCTGCTCATTTTGTTATTTTGCTGTACTTGAAACACAGTTTTCTTCGATCTTTAAAATGTACTAATGTACCAAATCTAGTTGTTTCGTTGTAATAACCTTTTCTAACATCTCTAGAGTAAAGTTACCAATAAAGTCACTGCTTTGATCTGCTCTAACTTTTCATCTCAACCCATCTAATCTCTTGCGCTGATAGTAAGTGTTTCTGCTTGGTCGATCGTTTATTTCATCTATTGCCTTCATTGGATATTACACAGTTATTCGTTATTAAGGTTTTGTTGTTTCCACTCTAGTCTTGTTAATTGGGACCTTATTTAATTTGAACACCAGAAATACTTCACAGTGTAAAGTCATCTTATCTAATTTAATTTTATCATGCTACTCTATGTTTTACATTTAGACTGTATTTCTTTTACATATACCTCATGTCGAAGTCTTGTATGTTGAAGCTAAATAAATGCAACTTTATTTTTCCTTCTTACACTCTATCTTCTCTCTCTCTATTTTATCTATACTCCTCTTGACAAAATGTGACTGTGCATAAGGGCTCTCATTACCCGACTGACTGTCGCGCTCACTCGCGCTCGCGGAGTAGACTGAGAGAGTAGAGGGGGAATAATTGCTGACTGGAGTGAGCTTCCCGCGCTCATATATCTATATATATATATATATATATATATATATATATATATATATATATATATATATATATATATATATCAAACAATTTTTTATAATATTTATATTAATTCAAGGTATATTAAATTAAAATATATGGCAGACCAAGGTGATGTAAAGCCAATACCATTACGTTGGGATCCAAAAGAAAAAAAATTTATAGAAGTTCACACCATTGAACAAGCTCAAATGTTAGACGATTTAAATAACAGTTGTTAGAACATGACCACGAGGAGAATAATTATATGAACAATTTAATAGATGAATACAAAATCATTTAAATCAAAATAAAACAGAATTTCCAGTATTATGGGATCCAGAAAAAAATATATAGAAGTGTATACATTGGAAGAAGAAAATCAACTGTCCGAATTAAATACAAAATAGAAGAAAATATAAAAGAAACAAATAAGTATAATAAATATTTAGAGGAATCATTGAAAGAATATAATTTAAATTATATAAAAAATCTAATTGAAAACCTTAATAGATAATTGATCTGCTTTCAGCGACCTTCAAAATTGGTCTACCTTTATTCACTTTAAAATTTTAAAAAATGTATTAAAAAATATCTTAATTGGTCTGCTATCAACGACATTATTAAAAAATGTTTTTAAAATCGGCCTGCTATCAGCGACCTTTAAAATTAGTCTCCTATCAACGATCTTCAAAACCAGTCTGTTATCAGCGACCTTCAAAATTGGCCTGCTATCAGCGACTTTCAAAATAGGTCTGACATATACATGTCAGTATTCATTAGCTTTCAACAACCTTTAAAATTAATATATTTTCAATGACTTACAAACTGATCTTTTGCTTAACCTTCAAAATCGATCTACTTTTAGAATTCAACAACGGTTTCGATTTAAGTTTCGGTCTGCTTTCAGCGACTTTCATAACTAATATTTTTAGCGTCATACTTTGAGCGACCTTTGAAATCAATATGAAGTTCAAAAGCTTTGAATAACTTTCAAGCTTAAAATTTATGTTATCTAAATAACTATAAAAATGTTTAAAAATATAACATATGTTTATTTAATAGAATAAAAGTAATACTTGAAAATTATACATTTTTTTTAACAGAGGAATAGGCCTTATTTTACCAACTTTTTATTACGGAAACAAAAAATGACATATTTAATGGAAAATGCATTCAAAAATAGTAAAAAAGGCGAAACCTCTATAAAAAAAAACGCGCCTATCTATCTACCTCTTGGGTGGCGTGGAAAAGATAGACTTTTTATATCTCTATATATTATATAGAGTCTCTGTCACTGTTCAGCCCATATATTACCTTTACCTAGAGATATGCGATTTCCTCATATGTCGTGAAGAAAGTTATTTGTGCTTATCCATAATTTCAGGATCAAGCGAAGCGAAGGGCCAACTCGCGTGCGTTCGTAGTCCTCATTGCTAAGGCAATATACAATTTTTCCACTTACGGTACAGAAAGTTATTTGTACTTAATCATTGATTTCAGGGTCGGTAACGTCACATAACCTCACTCCTAGAAACTGTGATGCCTATGCTCCTATGTTAAATTTTTTTTTAGATAAAGACTTATAATCCTTATTTATTTTTAATAATATCTATATAATAATCTCTACTATTTTTTTTAATTCTAGAATAAAAACTGATAAATAAAAAGTCCATTTACTAATGGGGGGTTGGTGAGCGGAGCAAGAAGGGGGGTACTCCCTAATATAAATATATATATATATATATATATATAAATATCATTGTACGGTATTTTGAGGATTTCATAAAGAATTTGTACAATAGTGGTGACACAAATATAAACATTGTTATAAACAACCAATAAACAAGCGCATGACTAAAGAAATAATGACCCTAAGGTTATTGACTAACACCACGACGCCTGCGGCGCTCGCTTTTACGGAAAAATATCACGGAATTTCTTAAATCGATGTATTAACACACTATTGTGGAAACCGCTGAAAAATCCTCAAAATGCCTCTCGAGTGCTTTGGACTTTTGAGGAGACTCCTCAAAATGCCTACAAAATCCTCAAAATTCGGTATATATGACTTATATAATCCTCAAAATGCGTCCCAGATGTGAATATATATATATATATATATATATATATATATATATATATATATATATATATAAATATATGAAACGCTAGTTATGCAGACACTTTCCGAAATTTAAATAGACTTATGCAGACAGAGACCGACTTATGCAGACGTCAGCATAAGTAGAGGGATTATTTCTTTAGTCACGCTAGACTTGTGCAGACACTTGTATAAACGGTACTACACTTATGCAGACAGGTCACGTGGTCTTATACATTGGTGTCAGCATAAGTCGATGTTCATATGATTATATATATATATATATATATATATATATATATATATATATATATATATATATATATATATATATATATATACACGGTGACCCATTTTAATCGCTACACCCGGATTTTTCGGATCCTAAGACAGATAGGAAAAAATGATTCAGACAAAAGTTGTAGGGGACGAAGGGGGCCAAACGATGGTCCTAACAGCTTTGACCTTGAACTTGACCTTCAAGGTTATTTCAAGGTCAAGTGTTTTTTTTTAATAGGAACACCTATTTTTGACCCCGGATTCGGAAAGAGCGGGAAATTTTACGTTCAAAATCATATTGAGACATTTTTTTCAAGGTCATTTCAAGGTCATTTCAAGGCCAAATGAAGGTCGAACTCCGAAAAATCCATTTTAAGTCGTTTTTTCCATGAGTCACAGGCTTAAGTGGTTCAAACTGATCGTAGGTTTAATAGGGAAACCCACACACCCAAAACTTTCACATCCTAGTAAACAAATATCAAACTTGCACATCTGAACCCCATGCTCTTCATAGCCTCACATGCTAAACTGTTACACCAGACATCCCCCAGTCCCACACATCTCTACCCCATGTCTGATGTTTGTTTAACGGAAACTTCAAGATCATTAAAGCTTCTGTTGTAAATGTGTCAACCTTACGTTTAGCGCTACCCAGAAACAACGATGTGGACGTAGTAAGGATTGTTTCCTTTGGGGTGCTTGATTAAAGTGAGTCCCCTTGCCTCTCACTGTTCAGGGTGCTTGATTTAAGTGAGTCCCTTCGCCTCTCACTGATCGGGGTGCTTGATTAAAGTGAGTCCCCTTGCCTCTCACTGTTCAGGGTGCTTGATTTAAGTGAGTCCTTCGCCTCTCACTGATCAGGGTGCTTGATTAAAGTGAGTCCCCTTGCCTCTCACTGTTCAGGGTGCTTGATTTAAGTGAGTCCCTCCGCCTCTCACTGATCGGGGTGCTTGATTAAAGTGAGTCCCCTTGCCTCTCACTGTTCAGGGTGCTTGATTTAAGTGAGTCCCTTCGCCTCTCACTTATGTGTTTATCTAACCTCGAAGAAAATGTTCGAAATTACGACCATTTGCTTCCAGGCACATAGTCAAACGCCTTTGGAAGTGGCGAACGGTGTTTAGCAAAGTTTGCCTTGGAATGGCAGCGCATGCTCGACGAATTCTGTCCATCATGTCTACTCTTGTGGTGGGCCTTTCCTCAAAAACGGCATTTTTAAATACCCCCATAAGTAAAAATCTGGTGATGTAAGATCTGGTGAGCAAGCAGGCCATTCAACCGGACCACCTCGACCAATCCATCTGTTACCATACTGCTCATTCAAAAAAGTCCTGACAATTCGAGCGAAATGTGGTGTTGCGCCGTCCTGCTGGAGCCACATTCTTCGTCGCGTTTCTAAGTCAACATCTTCCATCAATACAGGTAGTTCATCTCTTATTAGCGTTAAGTACGTGTGTTGATTAACATTTTCTTCGAAAAAATAAGGGCCAATCACACATCCATTAATAATCCCACACCATACCATAATACTCCATCGTCTTTGATGGTTTACAGTTCTGACCCAATGAGGATTAACATCAGACCAGTAATGACAATTATGTCTATTCAATTCCCATCACTTTGAAATTTTGCCTCATCAGAAGAAAGAACAAAATTAAAAAAGTCTGGATCATTTTCTATCATTTGTAAAGCCCATTGGCAAAACACAATACGCTGTTGAAAATGAGCAAACTGTAGCTCTTGGACCAGAGTAATATGATACGCATGATATCTAAGCACCTTCATAATTCTTAAAAATGTACTTTTTGAAGACCGATTTCCCTTTCGATTCGACGAGCGCTTATCTGTGGGTCAAGATGAATTATTGCCAGAATAGTCACAACCCGATTATCATTTTCATCATATTGATGGCGCCTACGTTGACGAACCATGTGTCCACCACGAGCTCTTTGAGTTAAACGTCTGATAGCCATAGCGTCAGGGTGTCGTCTGTCTGGATAGCGTTCAGCATAAATTCTTGCCAGCACGATAATTACTTCGGCTTTCTCCTAAAGCCAACATCATGTCAACGATCTCGTTGGGCGGATAGTCAGCCATTTCAGAGCCAGCTATTAATTACTATTAAATTTGAATAGTGAAATGGTATAAAAAATATTAATAATTATAATATTTGCCCGTATACGGTCGCGACCAAAAAAGAAAAATATTCCTAAATTATGGTAACTTTATCTGACTAAGTGTATTTGCCAAAAGTACTCCGATTGTCACACTTTTGTAATTGTAAGTTTTATAATAAAGTAATAATCATTAAATTATTTCTAATTTGAACTGCACATAATACTAAAACTTGCTTTTATTTTAAATATTGTGAATTATTGCCGTTCAAACTTGAGAAATACTAATATTGATAATGTAATCATTAAAGGCACATTTACAAATATAATTTCTGTTCCGTCAAGATTTTTGTACAAAAAAGAAATGTTGTATCTTTATTCTTTTGACTTTTCTTTTTAAACAATGACATTTTTTTACAGCTCATATCTTTAATTTACTCATAACTTTCAAAAGAATAAAGATACAACATTTCTTTTTTGTACAAAAATCTTGACGGAACAGAAATTATATTTGTAAATGTGCCTTTAATGATTACATTATCAATATTAGTATTTCTCAAGTTTGAACGGCAATAATTCACAATATTTAAAATAAAAGCAAGTTTTAGTATTATGTGCAGTTCAAATTAGAAATAATTTAATGATTATTACTTTATTATAAAACTTACAATTACAAAAGTGTGACAATCGGAGTACTTTTGGCAAATACACTTAGTCAGATAAAGTTACCATAATTTAGGAATATTTTTCTTTTTTGGTCGCGACCGTATACGGGCAAATATTATAATTATTAATATTTTTTATACCATTTCACTATTCAAATTTAATAGTAATTAATAGCTGGCTCTGAAATGGCTGACTATCCGCCCAACGAGATCGTTGACATGATGTTGGCTTTAGGAGAAAGCCGAAGTAATTATCGTGCTGCGGCAAGAATTTATGCTGAACGCTATCCAGACAGACGACACCCTGACGCTATGGCTATCAGACGTTTAACTCAAAGAGCTCGTGGTGGACACATGGTTCGTCAACGTAGGCGCCATCAATATGATGAAAATGATAATCGGGTTGTGACTATTCTGGCAATAATTCATCTTGACCCACAGATAAGCGCTCGTCGAATCGAAAGGGAAATCGGTCTTCCAAAAAGTACATTTTTAAGAATTATGAAGGTGCTTAGATATCATGCGTATCATATTACTCTGGTCCAAGAGCTACAGTTTGCTCATTTTCAACAGCGTATTGTGTTTTGCCAATGGGCTTTACAAATGATAGAAAATGATCCAGACTTTTTAATTTTGTTCTTTTTCTGATGAGGCAAAATTTCAAAGTGATGGGGAATTGAATAGACATAATTGTCATTACTGGTCTGATGTTAATCCTCATTGGGTCAGAACTGTAAACCATAAGACGATGGAGTATTATGGTATGGTGTGGGATTATTAATGGATGTGTGATTGGCCCTTATTTTTTCGAAGAAAATGTTAATCAACACACGTACTTAACGCTAATAAGAGATGAACTACCTGTATTGATGGAAGATGTTGACTTAGAAACGCGACGAAGAATGTGGCTCCAGCAGGACGGCGCAACACCACATTTCGCTCGAATTGTCAGGACTTTTTGAATGAGCAGTATGGTAACAGATGGATTGGTCGAGGTGGTCCGGTTGAATGGCCTGCTTGCTCACCAGATCTTACATCACCAGATTTTTACTTATGGGGGTATTTAAAAAATGCCGTTTTTGAGGAAAGGCCCACCACAAGAGTAGACATGATGGACAGAATTCGTCGAGCATGCGCTGCCATTCCAAGGCAAACTTTGCTAAACACCGTTCGCCACTTCCAAAGGCGTTTGACTATGTGCCTGGAAGCAAATGGTCGTAATTTCGAACATTTTCTTCGAGGTTAGATAAACACATAAGTGAGAGGCGAAGGGACTCACTTAAATCAAGCACCCTGAACAGTGAGAGGCAAGGGGACTCACTTTAATCAAGCACCCCGATCAGTGAGAGGCGGAGGGACTCACTTAAATCAAGCACCCTGAACAGTGAGAGGCAAGGGGACTCACTTTAATCAAGCACCCCGATCAGTGAGAGGCGAAGGGACTCACTTAAATCAAGCACCCTGAACAGTGAGAGGCAAGGGGACTCACTTTAATCAAGCACCCCGATCAGTGAGAGGCGAAGGGACTCACTTAAATCAAGCACCCTGAACAGTGAGAGGCAAGGGGACTCACTTTAATCAAGCACCCCAAAGGAAACAATCCTTACTACGTCCACGTCGTTGTTTCTGGGTAGCGCTAAACGTAAGGTTGACACATTTACAACAGAAGCTTTAATGATCTTGAAGTTTCCGTTAAACAAACATCAGACATGCGGTAGAGATGTGTGGGACTGGGGGATGTCTGGTGTAACAGTTTAGCATGTGAGGCTATGAAGAGCATGGGGTTCGGATGTGCAAGTTTGATATTTGTTTACTAGGATGTGAAAGTTTTGGGTGTGTGGGTTTCCCTATTAAACCTACGATCAGTTTGAACCACTTAAGCCTGTGACTCATGGAAAAAACGACTTAAAATGGATTTTTCGGAGTTCGACCTTCATTTGGCCTTGAAATGACCTTGAAATGACCTTGAAAAAAATGTCTCAATATGATTTTGAACGTAAAATTTCCCGCTCTTTCCGAATCCGGGGTCAAAAATAGGTGTTCCTATTAAAAAAAACCACTTGACCTTGAAATAACCTTGAAGGTCAAGTTCAAGATCAAAGCTGTTAGGACCATCGTTTGGCCCCCTTCGTCCCCTACAACTTTTGTCTGAATAATTTTTTCCTATCTGTCTTAGGATCCGAAAAATCCGGGTGTAGCGATTAAAATGGGTCACCGTGTATATATACCACTCCTACTACTACATTATTATTAATGTTTATACCTACTCTATACAAACTTTGTTTATGTATAATTACCTTATACTGTGCACATGTCGTTGCACTATTTTGATATATAATGATGAAACGCATATATATATATGAGAAAAACGCGCGCGAATGCGGACCGTTCCCCTTCTCTCAACGCTGTCGCGCCACGATACCAGAGATGGGGGCCTCAGACGTCCAAAGTGGAATCGCTACAATACCGGAAATCTCGAAGTCTGGGGATGACCGAATTGGAGTTCAGAACATACGTTTTTGAATCGTGAAGACTCCGAAGATATTGGATTCTTACAGATTCAACTTTGGATGCGCCTTAATTCCAAATTCGTCATAAATTAAGACGATCGATGGTATTGCACGGAGTCCATATATACCGGAGGTCTGGAGATCCTAAATTTTTTTCCGTGTAGTTATGTTCATATGATATACTATGTTCTAAAAAGCAAGCGACTTTAAATAGTAAAGATGTCAGTAGAAAACTGAAAATAACAGTTCTATTCTGAATAAAATTCTTGAAAATTGAAGACGAGAGTTATATACGGATCAAAACTGTTTACAAATGATAATAAAAATTGAAAAATTTGGTGATATACAATTTAATTCGGAAATTGAACATAACAGTTGATAACTGGAGAAAACTGATAATAACTATTACCGAAAATAGATAAACGAACAAAATAGTTTTAAACGGTTTAAAAGTGAACAAAATTTTGAAGAAAAGTGAAGAAAAGTGAAATGAATATTTTATTTCAAAATTTTTTTGCGATTGGAATTTGAACATAACAGTTAATAACTGAAAGTAACTGATGAAAACTGTTGATAACTGTTGTCTTTGTCTCAATTCCGACATTTTCCTGCAGTTATCTGCAGTGAATAACTGTTTTTTCCAGTTTTATTCAATTGTCTTTACTTTTCTTTTTCGATGGGGTATGAATATAAATAATTAATGTAGAGAATTATATATAAAATGAAATTTTACTATAAACGAAGTAGCTATAAATAAATTTCGTCAATTATATTATATTTTGTAAATAAATTAATTTAACACGAAAGATATAATTGTCAACAATTTAGTAAAATATTTAAGCCTCATCTTGGAACTAAATGATTTTCTTGTCTTTCAAATAGACGCTTGTATTAGATATTAAACAATGCTGTCTCTCCAAAGAACAAACAATGAGTGAATTACAAAGATACAATAGAAGCAAAACCGGAAGTGATATTGGTGACAAAAGCGGAAACGTTGCACGCACACTATAGCACGTTTTCCTATACAGACTAGAATGGTCATTGTTATTGTTTTGAAAAAGATATTTCACTTATTCATGTGTGAACTGCACTTATTTCTTAGGGACAGGATGAGATTAATTTATTTTACTTCCAAAATAAGAGAAAATTTAACTTATTTATTAGTTAGATAAATTTTCACTTGATGGAAAGGTGAAATTTTAACTTATTTATAAGTGAAAAAAATTCTCACGTGTAGAATAAGTGAAATTGTTACTTATTTATAAGTCAAAAAACTGTTCACGTATGAAATAAGTGACAATTTCACTTATTCAAACTTAGAGAGAAGTATAGCAGCTGCACTTATCGGAGAAGCAGCTATTCTGTTTGAAAGCACAGACGCTACAACCCCAAATCAGCACTTTCTGTAGACCTCGTAGAAGCTGCACCGAATTTTTGTCTGGGCACAAACGTCCACACAAACATACAAACACGAACATTTTTTTGCTGAAAAAAGACGAATTTTAGTGCCAAAAGTCTTAAAGCATGTTTTTAAGCATTTTTTGTCTCAAAAATTTTGTTCACTGTTTCACTGTCTTCTTCTTTGAGGAAGCAAAATTATTTCTATTATAATCATTATAATAATATGTTTGAAATATTTATTACCACGAAATTTTTGCTATATTCCGTAATAATATAATGGGCGTAATCATTTTTATAAATTAACTGTTAGGCAAATCATTTCGAATATATTAATTATTTCTATTATTATAATGAAAATTCCGCAAAATGCATGTTTGTCCGTCTATCGCTACAAAATATATTAATTTTTTTAAATTTACAGTAAATTTTCTTACAACATTCCTCTAAGTGTAGTATCATGTTTTTTGTTCAAAGATGAAGCGAAGAATGTTAAATTACTTTTGCATTATCGAAATTCTGAAGTTAAGCTGAATTCTTCCTTAAATGGTCTTATCTGATCATCATTAATTGAACAATCAATGGTATCCTAATTGCTAAGATTTAACTGTACAGCAAAGTTAATCACCTTTCACTTCGTATACATTATTTCCCTTTAATTAGCTGTCTGAGAAGAAGGGAAGATAATTAATTCTAATGCAATTACTCAACTTTATCAAGTAACGGAAACAATTGACTTAAATTAAATGAATATTTATTTGGATAACATAACCAGAAGGTATTCCAAGAGCTGGTTGCATGAAAAATTCAAACTTATGGCAAGTTTTTTTTATCAAGAACGTTATTATAAAAAAAAAAAGTTTCCAATTCATTGGCACGTAGTTTCCTCAAACTAATTTATTGATTTCTTTTGTTAAATTTTAATTCTTAAAATGAATTTATCACAACAAAATTTTTTTTATGAATATCCGCAAAAAAACTATTATATAAAATACAAATAAAATCATTCTGGAATCGAATATTATCTGTTGTTAAATCTTTTGTAAAATTATGTAAAACAATTCAGAAAGAACACGAACCAAATAAGATTTTAGGAAAACGTAAATGGTTAATTTAGAAGTGTTCGCAAAAAAAGGTTAATGCTTTAAGAAAGTTTATCACTCAATAAATAAGTATAGTAATGATCAATATAGTACTTCCCGTCAAGATAAAATCGCCTGTCATTTTACTAATGAGCCTAGTAGAGGATTTGGGGCGAAGCGCATGATTTTCTTTAAACATTTATCTTTTTTTCTCAACACTTCTTAATTAACCATTTTTTATTTTCTAAAATCTTATTTGGTTCGTAAAGATCGATACATTTTAAATTTAGAACATAATGTAAAGTACGTGACTACTGGACAAACTGAAAATGGGATAATAACCAAAATAGGAACAACAGTAAAATAACTACTATAGAAATAGGCTGGAATAACGGCATTACTTTGTTGGCATTATTTATGATATTAGGCCCATTCTAAATGGATTCAACGAGCAAAAAAAATTAAAGTCTTTGATTTTTTTGAAACTCTGAGGTCATATTCTACATTAAATTTCATTAGACCCGTGTTTTTTCTTTTTGTCGAAAAATAATTTTGGAGCCCTGTAGCGCGATATCAAAAATTACATTGTGAAAGCGTTATTTTGAAAATGAAAATTCGCATTTTTTTCAAGTGGCCGTAGTTTTTGCCCACGTTATCGTATCGGGAAGTTTTTTTTTTAAATTGTGCGGAATTTTACCAGCTTTCATGTGATTTTTTTAGATTTTAAATAACTTGAATAGTTTTTCAGATAAATTGAAAAACTGAAAAAAGTGCTTTTTTTCAAAATTGAATTTCTCAAAAACACTACCGTTTTTTTCGTGAAAGTTGGATATGTTTTTTATGGCCAAATAAGCTATCTTTATACCAAACGGCAGCGTGCCATCTTTCTTCGTTTGGATGATACACCCTCACAAAGATAATTGCGATTTCTACACGTTTAAGCCTCATATGCGTTATGTGCAGCGATACATTTTACACAGGGGCTGGCTGCAAGTTCTAAAGTTAAATCTGGCATCTGTGAGAGAGATTAAGAGTACAGAATACACGGATGATTGTAGTATATACACGATTGCAGTACCCTAAGTGCCCGCTAGATGGCGAGCACAAACGCGCCACATTCAATGAAAAACATCATCCCGAGTGTATAAGTAGGGGCCTGCGGCACTCACTCTATCTACTCATTATTACAACATTATTTTGCCTAATATTATTTTGCCTATTTGCCTAATCGACAATCGTTATTTTTTCTCTACTTACTTATTGCCTATACCTTGGTTATTGCTTTATTTATTTGCTCGAACGTACTTTACGTTTACAACATATTTTGCATCAACTTTACTTGCGAGTGGGTTGGTGCAGAGACTCTATAATTAAGAGTCACTCCAATTTATTTTTTCTCGCTGACAAACCCTGACTATATAACTTTTCGTATACGTTCAATCATACAGGGATACATATCTACAAACATGGAAAAGGCTACGTTTAGTTCCAAGAGAGCTCAGAAGTGTCCGGATATCGGCAGTATTCATAAAAAGTACGTTTATGAAGATAGTAAGCGGCCATTTCAATTACTTGGCGATGTAGCAAATGGATTATTGATGTCTAACGAGTATAAAAACAAGGATATAACAGAATATACCAAAGTGTGTGGAATTTGCTATGAAAAACTCAAGAAAATATCTGAAGAAATTTTTAAAGAAGCAGGAGAGTAAACGCCAATAGAATCTACATCATCTAATCAAACGCCTAAATCTCAAATTACGATTCCGGCAGATTCTCAAACCTCAATTTGCCGTGTTGAGTTGTATGAAGAAGTGAATGAAATACTCACTAAGAATAAATTGTCTCTATCGTCATTCAAGCTTCCGTCAAATGTTGATGCGACAGCATTGCCAAATTACGTTAATCGCAAGCGCAAGCAATTATTAGATACTTCTTATGAAGAAACTGATTGCAAAATTAGGAAACGGTATAACGTCTCGAGGCAGAAATTAGAGTTTAATGAATGCAAGATATGCGACGAATGGAATGAAAACTTAAGTTTGGTGTTAGAAAATGAAGATCTAACTTTCATAGAAAAAGTACGATTGATGACTGTAGTACCTTCAAGTCTCTCAAGTAATTATATTTTATTGCACATAAGAGGAACCACAGATTATATGATCAGAGCTTCACAAAAGCTCGTAAAAAGTAAAGGTTTATACGAAAAGCCCGATCCATATTCTGGAAATCCTGTGAAGACTGAAGTTATTGAGTTAGTTGAAATATATTATCTAGACGACGATTTGGACTATTCCCGACAAAGTCCTAACAAAAATAATGTGATGAATGTTAAAATTAATGGAGTTATAGAAAAAAAAATCAAACATTTTCTAACTCGGAGCATCAAGGAAATTTGCGATCTAATTATGAAACAAAATCCAGAAGTTACTATTTCAAGATCCAAGATTTATCAGTTGCGACCAAAAGTGTATTAATTCAACCTTTAAACAATTCCTGTTTATGTGTCTATTGCGCCAATTTCGACCTTATCGTAACAGCTCTAAAAATTGTGTTAAAAAAGAGTAAATTCGAGTTTCTTACACTTAAACAAGAGATCTTATCCATGATTGTTTGCTCTATAGAAAATGATTCGTGTATTCTTCGAGAGTGTAAAATTTGCAAAGATAAAACGATAACCGAATAAAATTTTCATTTGGAAGAAGATTTACTATATGATGAAATATCTTTTGCAATTTGGGAAAAAAATGATCTTCTAAAGAAAACTTGCACATTAGATGTTTATCTCAAAGAGCTGAACAGTTGTGCAAATACAATGAGCAAACATAGACGAATGAAAGAGCTCCAGTAACGTGAAATCAAATCAGAAAAAGATGGACTTTCGAGTAAAAATCGTTTAATTCTACACGGAGATTTTGCAGAAAATTGGCCCATCATTCAGCAAGATGCCATTCAGGGGTATCACTGGACTAATACACAAATTTCTATTTTTACATCGGTGTGTTATGTGGGAAAGATTACTACGAGTTTTGGCATAGTGAGTGACGATAAAAAACACGATTCAGCGTTCGCTTTAGCAGCTATGAAATTGATAACAGATGAGTGTATGAAACTAACTGCAGATGGGAAAAATGATATTACCATAATATCTGACGGTGCTGCCAGTCATTTCAAGAACAGATTTCAATTTTATGAATTGGGAAAAGAATTCCATAAAGCGAAATGGATTTTTTCTGCAACTGGGCATGGAAAAGGTGCGTGCGATGACATCGGTAGCTTATTAAAACATTTTGCTACAACTCATAACTTGTCTGCACCACCTAGCGAACGTATTAAAAATGCTGACGTTTTTGTAAAATATGTCAGTGAGTATACCAGCAAAATAAGAATTATACTTTTGAAAACCGAAGAATTGCAAAATTTTCGTACTCAAAAGACCGACGAATGGGAAAAAGTTCGATGTATTAATGGCATTCGAGATAGTCATATTTGCAACTTATCCGAGAGACTGATGATGCAGAAATTATGAATAAACACCCACGAATAGCTCACTGTTCAATGTTGATCAATATGTATGCTAGGCTGTCTTATATTATTACTAACTATTATACCGAATTTAAAAGTGTAATATATCAAATAAATATATGTACTTTTTTACTTCTATTTATATTGGACGTTGATTTATACTGACTCTTCTACTTATTTCTACTTATGTGACACTACTTTAAAAACAATTTTGAACATACCACATCATAAAGTTAGTACTTCATTCTCGCCGAGGTGGAAAAAGAGTGCTACGTTAATTCCCTACCCCCACTCTAGTTCCGAGCGCCACGCACATGTACGCTCGCCTTCGGCTCGGGTACAAAACGTGCGTTGCGCTGGAAATGAGAGTGAGATTAGGGAATAAATGTACAGCCTTTTTCCCCTCTTCGGCGAAAAATGAGAATGAATATTACGATAGTTCTGTTAAAAAAAAATGTATATTGCACTCGTGAATATAGTAGGCTGTGCGAACCTGCGCGTTTGTCGCCCTTGCTTCGCTCAGGCAACAACTCTCACGCTGGGAGCACACAGCTGACCTTATTTCCTTGGTGCATAATATACTATTATCTATGTTTAAAGTTATCTAAAACATTACATTACGAGCTTATACATAACGCATATGAGGCTTAAACGTGTAGAAATCGCAATTATATTTGTGAGGGTGTATCTTCCGAACGAAAAAAGATGGCACGCTGCCGTTTGGTAGAAAGCTAGCTTATTTGGCCATGAAAAACATATCCAAATTTCACGAAAAAAAGGTGGTGTTTTTGAGAAATTCAATTTTGAAAAAAGCACTTTTTTCAGTTTTTTCAATTTATCTGAAAAACTATTCAAGTTATTTAAAATCTGAAAAAATCACATGAAAGCTGGTAAAATTCCGCACAATTCTATAAAAAAAAACGTCCCGATACAATAACTTGAACCAAAACTACGGCGATTTGAAAAAAATGCGAATTTTCATTTTCAAAATAATTCTTTCACAATGTAATTTTTGATATCGCGCTACAGGGCTCCAAAATTATTTTTCGACAAAAAGAAAAAACACGGGTCTAATGAAATTTAATGTAGAATATGACCTCAGAGATTCAAAAAAATCAAAGACTTTAATTGTTTTTGCTCGTTGAATCCATTTAGAATGGGCCATTAACTATATTCGTCAATGTTGTCTTTATTTACTCTTTGCATTGATTGCCAACGGCATAAAAACTTTTCGAGGTTATATTTCAGTAGCGTTGTTAGTAGTTAAATCTTTGTCCGACTTTAGGCATCTCATAATTCCCTATACCCGAAAGCAGGACATATTTAAAATTATAGTCCCGATATAGGGTTCGAATAACGTCCCGAGTTAGGTCCCAACTCGACGTAGGGTATCCAGGAATAGCAGTTGTACACATTTTTTCTCAAACTTACTTATTTATTATAAAAAGGTATTGGAATAGGTTTAATTTTGCATAGACTATTAAGATAGATTGTATATCAATGATTAGATTAAAAAGTTTTTAAAAATTTCGTTTGTCGGTTCTGAACCCTACTGAAAAATCTGAAGTCATTTTTCAGGTGACATCTCACCTGAGAACTCATTTGATTTCTCATTCCAAAATCTCATGTGAACTGTCTTCAAAAAATAATTTACATGAGTACTGAGGTGAAAAATCAGCTGAGTTCTCAAAAAAAATTTCCATGTCAATAAAAATGAAATCAGATGACCTGTCTTTCAAAAATAATTTAAATGAAAACTCATATGAGAAATCAGCTGACTTCTCGCGAAAATTTGTTCAAGTTAATAAAGATGAATAAATCAAATGACCTGTCTTAGAAAAATAATTTACATGAGAACTCAGGTGAGAAATTAGCTGAGTTCTCACGAAAATATTTTCAAGTTAATAAAGATGAATAAATCGAATGACCTGCCTTAGGTAAATAATTTACAAGAAAGCTCAGATGAAAAATCAGCTGAGTTCTTCGAAAAATAATTTACATGAAAACTCAGGTGAGAAATCAGCTGAGTTCTCAAAAAAAATTTCCAAGTCAATAAAGATAAAGTTAGATGACCTGTCTTAGAAAAATAATTTACATGAGAACTCAGGTGAGAAATCAGCTGAGTTCTCAGAAATTTTTTTTAAGTTAATGCCCTACTGAAAAATCTCAGGTAAGATAACGTAAAACAATTTTATAAAGTTTTTATAAAATTTGTATAAAGTCAATTATATAAAACTTTTATAAAGAAATGGTTCTATATAAACTATATAAAAGCTCTATAAATTCTGACGGGCGGAAATAATATTTTTTTGCGTATTGAACTGTACATAGATGCAGATTTACATTTTTGCTGTTGATTATATAATCGGAGTGATGATAGGCAGTGGCAGGAGATAGCCTAAGCCATGTTGACATGAGGCATCGAAGTCTGTAAGGGTACTGGAAACGAAGAGTGTAGTTTTTAAAGTCCTTCAAAGGATCTTTGACGGCACCGCGGTTACCATCCTCGCTGCATCATAAATAACTGTCTGTGATTGCACTATCTATAAAAATAAATACTCATAAAGAATTTAGTTTTTATTATAAGGAAATGATGAATTTTAAAAAACTTTTACGTATCTGATGATGTTTCTGCGAACGGTTTCTCACGAATTTTCCCCAAAAGAAATTCCTAACCAAAAGATATCGCAAAAACTATCGCAAAGTCCAAACTACGTGAAATCAGTTAAACATTCTTTGTTTTCACTATATAGATATATTTATTAAGATTCTCGAAAACAAACTATACAATAGTAGCAACTTCAAATTGTTTGGACTTCGATCGATAGTTTCGTTTCGTACCCTAATAAAACAGAAATCTTTTTAAAAGGTATATAAAATATTTTTTTAAAATATAATATATTTCTGCAATAATATCAGGCAGATTTTAGAAATATTTTTAAAAGGTCGGATGTAACACATTAGAAATATTTTATTAAAATATAATTAAAAAATATTTTAAAATATTTTTAAAAGATTTTTGAAATCATTTATACAGATTTTATAATCTTATAAAATATTTTTAAAATATTTCAAAATAAATGTATAAAATTACGTATCAAATAAAATATTTTTAAATATTTCAAAACATTTTAAGATCCAGTAATACATTCTTTTACAATATTTTAAAATATGTTTGAAAGAATTTTTGAAAATGTTTTGTAAATAGATGTTTAAAATGTATTTAAAATAGTTTAATAGATTTTATAATATTACAAAATATTTTTCAAATGTTCTAAAAATATTTTAATCTGAATTTTTTAATTTTATTAAACACGCTCCAGTCCACCAAATAAGGTTCATATAAAAGGTTTCATGAAAGGTTTGCAAAGCTTTCATAATCATTTTATTGACATTGACGTGAAGTTTATGCAGTAATAGTATTTTATATTCTTTGCATTTATTATTTATTATTATTATTATTATTATTATTATTAACATTATTATTATTATACAGATATTTTATATTATTCATATATAAAGAACAGCTGAAAAAACGGAAAAAACGTTGAAAATAAATTTTGCAGACATGGAGATTCGAACTCGGGACCTTCCAGTTGCAAAGCTGACACCTTATCCCCTGAGCTAGACCTATGTATACGGTTTGTGTACTTGCTATTGAATTAATGAAGTATTTAACATTTATTTCAGACATTCAAACAGAAAATCTATTTTCCGAATATTTTTCTAGAGTAATCATAATAGTTATATTAATAAAAATAACAATAATAATTATTTTGATAATAATAATAGTAATAGAAATAATAATAAACTATAATATTGTACTTTACAGCTTATAGAAAAGCATATTTTAACCATAAGTAATTTATTTAAATTCTTTTATTAGCCTTGTAGTCCCTTTATGTAACGTGCTAAAAGACCGATATTATTTTTCACATCAAATGATTAAATGAATAAATTTCAATGTCAGTATGGTAGGGATCTACATCATTGTTTTCCATCTTTTTCTGATACATTTTAGAAATGTTTCTATATTGTTTTAATACATCTTGAAATCGCTTTTAACTTAGTTCTCTTAGGCGAAACAGAAGTTTAAGAATTTTTTAATTTTTAAATAATATTTAATAAATTTGATAATCTAAGAGTTAGCATATGTAACTTATATATGAGCAATTCCTGGGAAATTTCCCTTTTACGTTGCCAACAAAAATGAAAAATTTTTTTGAATGCACACTTACCACACAAGGTTTTTCTCGTTTCTTGAACCTTACAGAACGTGAAAAAACGTGTGTTCCGAGCCGATTGAGTGGTATCATTTTTTTACAGAACTTATAATTTTTCTTATGGAAATTTAACATAGGAAAAATGGGTGAAAAGTTGTCATTGATGATGAACCAATAACAAGCTATTGAAGAGACCAAACCAAATTCTACAAAAAAAGCGATTAAAGTTGAAGAATAGAGCTTTAATTTGAGAGGGCAATCGTTAAAACCGATCGGTTCGGTGCAAAGCTACGTGAATTTGAAAATGGCGAAAAATGACCAAAAATGAGCGATTTTTGCCCAATCATCGTAATTCTTAAAATTTTCGTCATTTTTCGCACTTTTCATTCATTTTCAAATTCACGTAGCTTTGCACCGAATTGACCGATTTTAACGATTGCCCTCTCAAATTAAAGCTCTATTCTTCAACTTTAATTGCTTTTTTGTGGAATTTGATTTGGCCTCTTCAATAGCTTGTTATTGGTTCATAATCAGTGACAACTTTTCACCCATTTTTCCCATGTTAAATTTCCATAAGAAAAATTAAAAGTGCTGTAAAAAATGATACCACTCAATCGGCTTGGAACACACGTTTTTTCACGTTCTGTAAGGTTCAAGAAACGAGAAAAACCTTGTGTGGTAAGTGTGCATTCAAAAAAATTTTTCATTTTTTTTGACGACGTAAAAGGGAAATTTCCCAGGAATAGCTCATATACTAAAAGAAAAATAAAAAATTTTTTCAGACAAATTCAGGCAATAGTTACTATGATATTGTTCCAATTAAAAACAAAAACTTCAATAAGTTCTGTATTCTTTTTTTGTTTTTTATCCTATCTTAACGAAATAAAGCTTATTTTATTCGTTAAGAAACTTCAGGGGGAGTATCCATGGGAAAGTTTATGATACGAGTTACCAACACGGCACAATATCAATTTGTTCATTAAAACTTGACTTGGTTTTCCAAAACAAATTGATATTGCGCCGTACTGGTAACATCATAAATTTTCCCATAGATACTACCCCTGAAATTTCTTAACGAATAAAATAAACTTTATTTCGTTAAAATCGAATAAGAAAACAAGAAATGGGGAAATTAGGGAATTCATTGAAGTTTTTGTCTTTAATTGTAACAATATCACAGTAGTTTTAGAATTTTTCAATTTTTAGATAATGTTGAATTACTTCGATAATCCAAGAGTTAGTACATATAACAAATACATACTAGAAGGAACATAAAAAACCGCTGCTAACTGCTTTAGCAGAATAGTTAAATTATATCAAATTATTTGTCTAAATGTATATTTTAATATAAAATTGTATTCTTTCTGAATATTTGATTTTGCATAAACACATTATTCAAAAATATATATAATATTATATTTAAAAACATTTACTGAAAAAAATCGTCATTTTGTATGCCAAAAGTAAAATTCACAAATTTATTCCTACATGGTTGATTGCGCGTCAGTATATGTTGCAGAAATGAATTCATTGAAATAGGATTCCTTAGGAAAAAAATTCATGACAAGAGTGATTATCAGATTCCGCGTGAAAATATTATATGAGATCTTATATGAGATCTCATCTGCAATTTTTATTAGTTAATAAATAATTTATTTTTACAATAAATTTATTTTTTATAATAAATATTATATTGAATATTTAGAAATAGAATGAAATAAAATATTAACATTAGTAAAATGTATTGATAAAACTTTATTGCTCTTTTTTAAGATTCGTTAAAATATACTGTTTATTCATACTTTTACATTAACAATAAATTATTTATTAATTAATTAAAATTGCAGATGAGATCTCATATCGACGCCTGAGTGAAAGAAGATCCTATTTCGGCTGCCGCTTCGCAAACGTCCTATCTCAGCGACTGTTTGAAGAACACTCTGTATCGGCTGCCGTTTCAAGACCGCCCCATTTCATCGTCCGGTTCAAAAATACCCTATCTCCAACGAGGTTTATGTTCTTCAGAAATTGTAGTGGCCAATCCAGATTGTTTTCTGAATTTTAAACATATTTTAAGCATAACAGTCATATATTTATATTCGGCAGGACTGCCACTACAATTTTTGAAGAACAAAAATCTCGTCGGAGATAGGACGTTTTTGAACCAGACGCTGAAATGGGTCGTTCTTAAAACGGCAGCTGAGATAGGGCGTTTTTGAACCAGACGCTGAAATGGGGCGTTCTTGAAACGGCAGCCGAGATAGGGCGTTTTCAAAGAAGCAGCTGAGACAGGGTGTTCTTCAAACAGCCGCCGAGATAGGGCGTTTTCGAAGCGGCAGCCGAGAGGATAGAATCTTCTTCCACTCAGGCGTCGATATGAGATCTGATATAGATTTCATATGTCTGAAATTCATATGACAATCTCATATAATATTTGCACGCGGGATAGGAAGACGATTCTATCTCAGCAAAGCGCGTGAAAAGATCCTATTCCAGACGGAATAGAAAATAGATAATAATAAGAGAAAATGAACGGAATAGTCCAGATTTTCCCATGGATACTATCCTTGAAATTTCTTAAAGAACAAAATAAGCTTTATTTCGTTAAAGTCAAATAAAAAACAAAAAAATTAGGGAACTTATTGAAGTTTTTGTCTTTAATTGGAACAATATCATAGTAACTATTGCCTGAATTTGTCTAAAATAAAGTTGTTATGTTCCTTCTAGTATATATTTGTTACATATTATACGAACTCTTGGATTATCAAATTAATAAAACATTATTTAAAAATTAAAAAATCTAAAACTTCTGTTTTGACCAAGAGAACAACCTTAACTTTATTTTCACCTACCGCAAAATATAACTACGAAGTTTTATAGAATACTCTGTCATAATTTTTATCTGCACAAAACCGTGATTCCAACAAATCTTTCAAAGGAATATAATAATGGAAAGTTTAAAATAATGTTTCAAAAACCAATAAGAATCAGACCGAAAATCTCAAGGAAATATTTAGCAAATTCCATGAAAAAAAGTTAAAAACATATTTGGTGTGTATGACGGAGTTTGTTGTATAATATTACACCTTGTACTCGACAGACTAGAGTTATCCGAAATAGAAATATTTTACTTTGAAGTTGCAGCTTTAACATAGGATACATTCAATCAATATGGTAAGCGGGAATAATAGACATAATTTACAACATAAAGAAAAACTTCCATGTTATTCGTATATCTATATATCGTCGCTTCCTACGAAGACTAACATATTTCGAATTTCAGGCGAAGACTAGCACATTTGAAAGTTCCGTCGAAGACTAGCACGTTTCGCGCCTTTGCCGCCAATAATTTCTCCCAAGTAAGCGGGGAAAGCGAGATCTACGCAGCAAAGTGGAGGCATGGAGAAGGGTTACATAGGTTTTAACTCAATAATTTCTAAAGAAAAATAGATGGGGGCAGCGAGATCTACGTAGGAAAGTTGAGGCACGCACATGGGCTGCTGCTGATATTTTAAATATAGTACATTTCGATACAAGTGTGCGAAGTGGGTGCACTAGTGTGGTTTGTCGCGCGAGCGAAGCGAGAGCGACAAAAACACCCGTCCAACGATAACGCGCTTCACCCATATGTTTCGAACTTTATTTTTTTTAACGGAGTGAGCGAAACTCAGAGAACAATGGTTATGTACACACGTGATGAGCGTGAAGTTTGAGTCAAGGACAAGATAAGGAGGTTGGGCGTCGGGCGCTGGAGGCGGCGTACTTTGCGCACGCTCTTACGAGAAGCATGAGCAAAGTAAATTGGTCTGCGCATGCGCGTACTTTGCGCACGCCGTGTGTAAAACAGCTACTTCGCGCATGCAAAACAAGCACGAAAATGCGAGTTTTGCACACTTCGTTAAAAAAAATAATTTTTGAACGCAAATAGGCGTGCAAAGCAAGCTCCGCGACGGTGATCGATGTACGTAGATGGGCTATGAATCAAGACTCAATCAAATAATTTCTAAGCCCAAATAGGCGGGGGAAGTAAGTTCCACGCAGGAAAGTAGAGGCATGAAGGCAGGCTACCTGAAATTATTAATCAAATAATTGCAAAACCCAAGTAAGCTGGGGAAGATAACATTTTAAATAAAATAATTTTTAAACGCAAATAGGTGGGAGGAGCAAGTTCCACGCAGAAAAGTAGAGGCACGCACACAGGCTATCTATAAAACTGTCGATAAAATTATTTATAAATCCAAATAGGCGGAGGAAGCGAGATCTACGTAGGAAAGTGGAGACACGCAGACAGGCTACCTCTATAAAATTATCAATCAAATAATTTCTACACCCAATAGTTTTATAGGTAGTCTATCTGCGTGCCTTTACGTTTCAACGTGGTATTCGCTTCCCCCGCTTATTTAAATGTAGAAATTATTTGATTGGTATTTTGATAAATAGTAGCCTGTGTAGGTGTCTCCGCTATGCTGCGTGGAACTTGCTTTTCCACCTATTTGCATTTGAAAATTATTTTATTTAAATGTCATTTTATTTAATAAAATGAATTTAAACTGATTTTTTATACCAAAAACATCATTTTCCTCTGTACAATTAAAGTGCCGATTTTATGAGAAAAAGTACTTCCTCCCGTATACGCAGCCACCAGATTGTTGGAAGGCACCGAAATGTGCTCGACTTTACGGCAAATTGGTGAAATGAACTAGTCTTCGCGGTAAGGCAGTGAAATATGCTAGACTTCGCGGTAAGGCGGTGAAATGTGCTAGTCTCCGCGGCGAGACGACGGCAAGTGCTAGTCTTCACGGCAAAGGCGCTAAATGTGCTAGTTTTCGTGGAAACTTTTGAAATGTGTCACTTTTCGCGGGCAGCTTTCGAAATGTGCCAGTTTTCGCGGCGCGAAATGAAATCGTCGGCTGAGAGGTGAAACGAGACAATTCGGCCGAGCGCTAAGAAACCAGATATCTCGGTCCAGAGCTAAGAAACCCGACAACTCGATCGATATCTAAGAAACTAGACCATTTGGGTGAACGCTATGAAACCAGACAATTAATACAGATACAAAGAATTAAACAATCGCTTTACAATAAAATAAATTGAAGGTGCCATTAAACAACTGAAAGTTATTCCACTTCTGGACTAGATTAAATAAGTAACTTAATGCTAAAATATGCACATTAGCTATTGAAATAAATCCTCCTATGAATTATAAACTGTTTCTTTAGTAATAATTTTTTCTTAAAGAATAGAATGAATTTTTAGTTTCAATAATACCAAACATTTGGATGGCGAAATTCAGATCAATTTACTCACGTTTTGTTTTTTCAAAGTATTTGAAAGCACGATTAATAACCCAAGACATATCTATTACATAAGAAAAAAATCTTAATCCCATTTTTAAAAAAATGATTAATTATTCCAAATTAGTTATAAAATAAATCTTTTACATGCTTGAAATAAACAGTATATTTATATATTAAAAATTCGTAACGAGTCCAGGCTTCTTGATTTTTGCTTTGTCAAAGAGAAAGCTTTGTAACGATGAAATTTTTTGACTCTGAGATTTCGATGATTTTCTATATTACCGAGCTCCCTGAGTCGAAATATGCATTTTCTGGAACATGTTTGTGTGCGTGCGTGCGCGTGTGTATGTGTGTGTGTGTGCGCGCGCGCGTGTGTGCGCGTGCGTGTGTGTGTGTGTGTGTGTGTGTGTGTGTGTGTGTGTGTGTGTGTGTGTGTGTGTGTGTGTGTGTGTGTGTGTGTGTGTGTGTGTGTGTGTGTGTGTGTGTGTAATAAATTTGTGTGCAGCATAACTAGAAACTGCACAGAGATATCAGGTTCATTTTTTGCAGGTATATGGAGTTTATTTGTAGTTGTCTAAGTTCAATTATATATTACTATTAAGTATTTTAAAAATAAAAAAGAAAAATATGGAAAAATCAAAAATATTTTTTTTTGCTCCGGGTTTGGACACCGGTCGGAAGTAGACCCATATTCTGGAAGGTATTGAAATTCTGTATCTATACGTATTTTTGTTGGCCCGATCGGAGAATATTAAGTCGCTGAAAAAAAATAAAGAAAAATGTTGAAAAATCGAAAATAATTTTTTACGGCGCCGGGTTGGGATATCGGTCGGAAGAAGGCCCATTTTCTAAAAGTTCTTAAAATTCCCTATCTACCCATATTTTTGTCATCCTGATCGGATAATATTAAGTCGATTAAACAAAATAAAGAAGGCTATTGAAAAATCGAAAATAATTTTTTACGGCACGGGGTTTGTATACCGAACGGAATTAGGCCTATTTTCAGAAAGACCTTCGAATGCCCTATATACCCATATTTTTGTTGGCCAGTTCGGATAATATTAAGTCGGTTAAAAAAAATAAAGAAAAATATGGAAAAATCAAAAATAATTTTTTATGGCCCTGGGTTTGGGTATCGGTCGGAAGTAGGCCCAGTTTCTGAAAGGCCTTAAAATGTCCTATCTATCCATATTTTTGTCGGCCCGATCGATTAATATTAAGTCGGTTAAAAAAAATAAAGAAAAATATTTGAAAAATCGAAAATAAAGTTTTTCGTTGCTGGGTTTGGATATCTATCATAAGTAGACCCATTTTTCTGAATGGTCTTGATTTGCAATTTAATAATTACTACATAACAATTTTAAATATAATTGTTTAGATCATTTTGAATAATATATTTATGGAAATTAAGACATGCAGAAAAAATGAAATTTTATTTTAAAACATACATTTAAAAAAATTATTTCATGAAATTTAACTATTCTCATTGAGAAAGCATTCTGCTAAAGCAGCGGTTTTTGTTTAATGTCGAATTTTTGAATTGGAAAAATTTGTTTTTGAATTTTTTTAATGATCGGATTTAAATTTTTGAATCGGATGGATAGCATTCGAAAGAGCATAAAAAACCTATATTTTCAAAAAAAAATGAAAATTTCTCTAGCTATCACGATTCTTTTGTTATTAACAAAAACGTGTTTTTTTTTTTAAAGCTTGTAACTCCCAAACTCAACTGTCAATTTTTTTGAGAAAAATCATGATAATGCAGAATATAAATAACTATAATCTGTAAAAATTTGAATCCCTTCTGTTGGTTAGTTTTTGAGAAAAAAGTTGAGAAATGAGAAAATCAAGTTTTGTAGGTCCTACGATTCCGGGAGTAAAATTGTCTTAATCGCTTCAAAATTCCTTGTAAAGGTAGATTTTGGATAGCTTTCGGCCGAGTTCTTTGGGCAAAATGATTGGTCCATAAATTTCAGAGATATTTGAGGTTAAAATTTTTTTAACCTTTTTTCCAAATCGTAATTTCTCGAGAACGGCTCGATGTATGTGAATCGAATGGGTAGCACTCGAAAGAGAATTAAAATACCTACATTTTTTAAAGAAAAAAAAATCTCTAGCTATCACGGTTCTGTTGTTATTAACAAAAACGTAAATATTGGAAAATGAAAAAAATGAGTTTTGTATATTGTTACGAGTGAGCTATCGCAACTTTTAATAATAAAAAGTGACGGAGCCTGGAATCGAACCAGAGCCGCCGACTCGCGAGTCAGAAACGCTACCATCAAGCCACGGCCGTCACCGCTCGGCTTTCTGCTAATCGGCGTCATATTGTAATCGGACGCCTTGCTTTATTTCGTTCTCTCATATTCGTACGTGTATCCACACGTAACAATGTCCAACGATTATCGGAGTAAAATTGTCTTAATCGCTTTGAAATTCATCGTAGAGATATATTTTGGATAGCTGTCGGCTGAGTCCTTTGGTCCATAAATTTCAGTGATATTTGAGATTAAAATGTTGTTACATGTGAGCTATAACGGGGAGATTTAGTCACGTGGGCAGAAACCAAATACTCCCGATTATATGTGGTGGACAAATGAGAATAAAGACTTGCTTCAAAAGGCAAATACTAAAACGACGTAAAGTAGTCGGCAAAATAAATTTTGGTTTATATAAGTCGTAATGCAGAAGGCCTACTACGACATACTGAGCGCCAGGCACTGTTAATAATCAAATTTACGGATAAATTAAAGTGAGCAGTGCCTCTCACTATACGAAATATCAATTAGAGTTAATTACTTACAAAATCTTAATGATTGCTCGACAGCTCCGCGGCAGAGGAGCGAGTTCAGACGGCAGGAGTAAATCTCACGTTCAGACAAACACAATATCGACACAAATAACATTTAGAATAATTAATGTAACATAACGTAAATAAATAAGAACCAGAAATTCTGAGTAAATTATAAAACTAAATCCATTACTTTAATTTCTAAATTCTCTCACTTTAACAATCGGCCTATTTAAGACATAGATTTCAGTACAATAATTCCTAACAAATATTTTAGCAGCAATTTGGCTACGCGCTAGCTTCGCAGAGGCATTACAGTTATTATGTAATATAAAGCTTGGAGCGCGGCAATAATTAGAATTTATATATAAAATTACTTGACAATCAGAATTCAACTTAATTCACCTTTACAAAATACTATTGCTATCCCGAGTCACATGTGTACAGTAAAAACTAACTTAAATAAAGCGCGTGACAATATACATCCGGAATTTAGATTTAATATGATATAACGCGCAGGGATGAAGGCATCCAAGCGCAAATACTGCGGCCTTTTATAGGCATCAAACACAGAGTTAGAATAGTTTTAGCTTTGCAAGCCTTACCGTTTTACAATCTCTCGTCTCCCAGCTCCAGGCAGGTAAAATAAACGAGATACGGTCGCGGCAGCTAAATAACACTAATTAAATTAATAAAAAATTAACCACTTAATTTATATAGTTTATTACGCGGGGCAGAAGGCACTCGCGGGATTATTCCTATACGGCAATTTTTAAGAAAGCACGGCGTGGTAGATCGGTACTGCTCAGCTGGTTCCACAATGTTACCTTGTCGGCAGCCAGGAAGGGAATCCTGGAGCGCCGGGCCGTCTCGCTCGCAGGGGCCTCGCTCGCCGTCGACGTAGCCGTTGCTGATTGGTTTGAAGTCGATCACCTCAGCCGAAAGTTATGTAAGAATTCTAGAAACTGCTCGACTAGGCATTTTTATGAATACGTGCAGATGCTAATGCATCTTCGTTGCACGGTGAATTTATGCATTTTAAGGGAAGAGAGAAGTTAAATAAACGCGAAGTTACTTAAATATATTAATTCGCTAAGGCAATCAAATAAATACGTAGCTTCGGCAGATGGTCCCAGCTGGAGGCGATGATCTTCAGCTGATGTTGGATGCGGCGTCGAGGCGAGGACGAGACGGCCGACGATGAGACGACGGACGCTGAAGGCTGACGGGAGGCAGTTAGCTGAAAAGTACGTCGTCGCGCTTTTTGCTCGCCGCAAAGTATTCCTCTCGCATGAAAACAAAAAGATAACAGAAAAAATAAGAAAATAATACAAAAATACGAGTGACCCTGGATGCTGAGGTGAGGACTCTCCTCCTGGCTGCCAATAGAGGGGATTTCATAGTCGAAATCCGCTCTCCGAAACGCGAAAGTAACGTGCTAAAAATCCGCCACGTTACAGAGCCTATCTCAAACGAAAGTATACGTGCGTTATTTATTAAAATACTTTACGCGAGAGAGAGATAACCTAACGCGCGTTCGCGATGCGACCGATCGACGTCCTATTGTGTCAACTCGAACTCTTCGCCTCTTGTCTCCGTCTGCGTCTCTGATCCTTTCTCTCTTCTTCGGCCTGACTTTCGTTCTCTCCCTTTCTGTCTGCCCTCTGGATGCGTTTCCTTCCGATTTTATGGCTTCGCCCTCGGATTTGTAAGTGGGGGACCATTGCTCATCGGCCGTCTGTTCCTTCCCCCTAATTCGACGTTCGATCCCCATGCCGGTGATTCAGTGCCTCGTGGATACGCTATTGGTTGCTCTGCTGACTCGCAATAGTTGATGTCATGCGCCTTTGACTCGGCGCATTGCTGACCCGGAGTTTATGTTGAACTACATGCCTTCGTTCTTCGGGTGTGTGCATGAATCGGCATCGTGTGCTTGTTGGGTTCATGGCCGTACGCGCTTGCTCGCCGGGAGCTACCATTCGTAACACGTCTGAGGGCCGTGACATCGACCTCCGGCGCGATGAGTTACGTGCTGCGACGGGGAAAAAATTTTATTTTTTTTCCGATGTTAAAGTTGACCGAGGTTGATGGTCCATCTTGGTGTTCGGGTCGAATTGCTGCTGATTTGGCATGGTTTGGCCTGAGGTTAAGCTTGATATAATGTTAAGGTTTGCTAAGGTTGGCTAAGGTTGGCTAAGGTTGGCTAGGTTTACTCGGTTTGCTAGGGTTCACGTCCAGTGGTCGGGAGCGTTAACAAAAGTTAATCTTTCTAGGGTATAATGTGTGCTTGTTACAGTACCAATATTCGTGTGTAGTGTTGTGTCTGCGTGAGTGTACCTAACAATACAATTCTAAACCTCACGATTTTTCTCTCTCGCTTCTTGTTATATATTCTTTTTGTACATAGTGTTTGTTAATACTTGGATACATGATATAGTGATATAACAATAGATATATATATATATATATATATATATATATATATAATTATCCCCCCATCCGTTTATGGAGCCCATCCCTGTATATTAGTACCTACAGCCCAGAGATCCCTATGGTAAGTGACTAAAGAAATAATGGACCCTGGGGTTATAGACTCTAGATCGGGCTCCATAAATGCCCGAGAAAAATATTTTATGGAACCCGGGTTCCATAAAAGAAAACGGGCTCCATAAATATGCTCATATGTATAAAAGGGCTCCATAAATCTGTTAAAGCAAATGTATATATATATATATTTTTTTTCTTTCTTTTATTTATGACATTATATAAGATCGGGCTTGCGGCTCCGATTTTTCTCAACCCGTGCTTCGTTCTGACGGTGTGGCAGGGTGATGACTCGCACTGTGATAGTCGAATAATGTACCGCCGAAGGTAGCAGCGCTTGCGATGGTGTACCTGGAAAAAGTTCTTTATTGATTAGTAGCGGGGGCTTCCTTCCCTTAGGACAGAATTTTCAAACTAACGCGGGGACGATTATGATCGCGACAATTGACCCGCCTGAATAAGAGACTGCTTGTTTTAGGGCTATAAACTCGCCGTCCATGGGATCGCGTTGCATACCATGTTTAATTTTGTTTCCACAATTCCTTAACAAGGTGACTTAAAAGTTTATATATATATATATATATATATTGTAGAGATTTATTGTTAAAATGTTTATTAACCCTCATTAATTATGTAAATAGTTTTTTTTTCTTACTAGTAGTTGGCATCGAGGGGATCAGTTTAAGCCCTCACTCCCGTATTTTTGATTATTAGTGGAGTAATTATAGAGCTTTATTGTTAAGATGTTTATTAGCCTGAATTGAATGTTTAAATAACTTTTTTGGGTTCAGTTATGCTATTTGCTAGTAGTTGGCATCGAGGGGATCAGTTTAAGCTCTCATTCCCGTATTTTTGATTATTAGTTGATTTATTATAGGGCTTTATTCTTAAAATGTTTATTAGCCTGAATTGAATCTTTAAATAACTTTTTTCGGTTCAGTTATGCTATTTACTAGTAGTTGACATCGAGAGGATCAGTTTAAGCCCTCACTCAAGTATTTCCGATAACAAGTTGATTTATTATAGGGCTTTATTGTTAAAATGTTTATTAGCCTGAATTGAATGTTTAAATAACTTTTTTGGGTTCAGTTATGCTATTTACTAGTAGTTGACATCGATGGGATCGGTTTAAGCCCTCACTCCCGTATTTTTGATTATTAGTTGATTTATTATAGAGCTTTATTGTTAAAATGTTTATTAATCTTTATTAATTATTTAACTAACTTTCGGGCGTGAAATACCTTTTCCCCTTATAGTTAAAATTAGTGGCAATCGTTTAAACCGTCTCTGACATTTTCCCGATAATAAGTTGATTAATTATAGTGATTTATGGTTAAAATGTTTATTAATATTTATTAATTATTTAACTAACTTTCGGGCGTGAATTACCTTTTCCCCCTTATAGTTAAAATTAGTGGTAATCGTTTAAGCTGTCTCTGACATTTTTCCGATAATAGTTAATTTATTATAGTTTTTCGTTCAATTGCACTCTACCATTGCACAGTGCCGCCAGTTTCTGGTACAATCGTACTTCGATCATGATATGAGTTACTTTTTTTTTTTTTTTAAATGTGATCAAATGCAATTAGGTGTGGCGCGGTATTATATTTCTGCGCCTCCAGCTCACTGGCATGGCCGCGCAAATTCTCTTTCGCGGGTAAATGCATATAGCCTATGTGTTCAGCTACATTACTCCGTTTTTTAGTGTATATGATGAGCCGTGTATGTATGTATACGCGGCTGCGCTATTCCCCAATGCATAAGGCTTTGAGTGTGGATGTCGGGGAGCCGCAGATAGCCGTCGTGCTATCTTTCCTGACGCTTAGACTTGTTGAGCGTCGTATTGCTTTATGCCGATTTCGAAGTTCGGTGCCCCCCCCCTTTTTGTTTAATAATATATTACTTAATTCAATCTTTGAATTCTTACTTATATTTAATATATGTAAAGTTTTCAAAATATAAGTTTTATTATTTTAAGTTTTTCTTTCAATAAAAATAGGGATCCCTCTAAAATTTATATTAATTTTATCAATGATTTAATCTTGGTTATTCTCCTTCAACCAGATTAATTTAAAGTTAATTATCATATTCTTCTATTATTCATATATCTTCAATGATTAATTTGTTATTTAGTAATGAATTAATAATAATCTCTTATTTTGTTATCTATAGATCAATTTCTTTCCAAATGGAATAATAGGGCTCTATTAGTTTAAAATTAATGTTTTTTTCTTAGACAGACTTAGAGGAACAAGATTTATCTTGTTCCTCTAGCTTTTTAACTTTTTCTCTCTGTTTATGCTCTAAGTATTTTAAATATGGTCTGGGTATCTTTTCTGTGGCGTGTTCTTCTGTATTTTGTTCAAAATTGTTAATGTGACAACTATTACGTCAATTTGTGGTGTGATTCAGCATGATTGATTATTAATAACAATTTGTTACCAATAGAATATTTCGGTAATTACTCCGTATATCGAGAAATTTTTGGCATAGGCCACATCAGTATTGTAATTACTAGTGACTTCCGGATAGTCACTAATTAACTTTTTAATTGTTCGGCAATGACGGGTGGTAGCCGAATCTGGATAACGGCACTAGTTTTGTTAAGCGCTAAATTTTCTTGTTGTTAATTTTTAATTTTATTGTTTACAATTTTTAACAATAATTAATTTATAACATTGAAGGTTATTTGGTTTTTCGAGTTTTGGCATTATGAAACTAATCTGAGGATATATTAGTGCCCACATACCAAATTTTATCCAAATCGCTTAAGGGGGTCAGACACCTTTACAATTTTCTTCATAAAATGACCTGAAAAAAATTAATTTTCATAAATAGAAATATTTAGAAGTAATATCCTAAAAATATTATCAATTTATGATAAAATGAAACCCAAAAAAAAAATTTTGATCGATTTTAACCAAATATATGACCATTTCAAAATTTTTGCTCTGCCGTCGACTCCAGATTCAGGAACTGCATATATTTTAATGGGAGAGGTCCTAAAATTTTGGTTTTTTATATGACTATTGACTGAAGAGTTGTACATATCCAATTTATTTGATTAAATCATTTTTTACGATCAAAAATTGCTAAAAAATCTTAAATTTAAATGGAATTCAGATTTTTTAGCAATCTTTGACAGTAAAAAATTATTTAATCAAATAAATTGGATACATACAACTCTTCAGTCAATAGACATATAAAATACCAAAATTTTAGGACCTCCCCCATTAAAATATATGCAGTTTCTGAATCTGGAGTCGACGGCAGAGCTCAAAATTTTACATTATGTAGAAAACAGCTTTAAAGATAAAATTACTAAAATACTTCTTTATTTCTTAACTCCATCTCTGCCCTGAAATACAAAAAATATTGTTTTTCGCTCAAAATATTTTACATTTAGAACAAATATTCTGGTACCTCAGTATACGATCTATCAGACTTGTAAGCTATGAGCACGCGTAACAGTCATATCCACATCAGTCAGTCAAGTTTGTTAAGTGGTTTAATATGTAGATACTTTGGTGCTTTTAAATCCATATGTTTTTAATAATCTTTATCACATATATTAGATTCTTATACATATACTGAGGTAAATAAAGAATATGTTGAGTAATCCAAAATCCTTCATGCATGTAACGAAGCCAGTATCGCCATAGCCAAATGCTTGAAAAAAATGTTTATAGCAGCAACATTCCTATATTGATATTCTTGTAATGTCTGATAAGGTGAACTTCTTTACTTGTCCTTCATTATTTTTTTTCACATATAATATTATTACTTAATAAAGAGAATAAGACTGATAGATATTTATTGCAGTCCATAACTGTTTTTACTTCAGAAAATAAAATGTCAATTATATCATAGTGAGATTCAGGCAATGGCTGATAATGGTAGCTTTCTAGCAGAAGCGAAGGTTCCATAACATTTTTCTGTACAATAGCATATATTTCGCTTCATTTAAAAGTTGATTTAAATCTGTACACTAAATGTTTTTTGTAATAGTCAATATAGACTTAATTTTTCTTTAGTATCAATCCCTGTTATTTTAAGTATAAAGTTTCCAATAAAAGTTCAAGTACTAAAAGCTATTTCTAAAACATAATTCAACTGGCACACGTATTATTCAAACACTTTTAAAAACTGATTTAAAATACTTTTACGTATTATAATACACTAAATGTTTACTCCAAAATCCGTTGGAAACAATGAAAATTAAGAACAACACTTTGTATAAAAAAGGTGCTGATGCTGATATCACAGTGTTTATATGAAATGACAGCTGTGCATGTTTACATTGCTTGCGGACTTTTACATAGGTTAAAATCAGCTATGTTACAGTGAATCCACATTGCATGCCGTATGCCGTATGCCGTATGCCGTCAGAAAAAAAGTTGTTGTCTGAAATCTATAGGTTTATAACTCTATGGTTATAAATCCTATGGGCCTTCACACAGCTCTGAGGAACAGATATAAAGTACAAGAATAACATGGGTTAGTATATCTATATATACGAGGAACAGCGAGATACACAAGGAACAAGAGTCTTGTTCCTTGCTGTTCTTCGTATATATAGATATATCACCCATGTTATTCTTGTACTTTATATCTGTTCCTCAGAGCTGTGTGACGGCCCTATAGGAATTGTAACCATAGAGTTATAAATATTATAGATTTCGGACAACAACTATTTTTCTGATGGCATACGGCATACGGCATACGGTATACGGCATGCAATATGGATTCACTGTTACAATAAAGGAGTGAGCTGTGAGCCTGTAAGAGGCTGTCGTTGATAAGCCAGGTTGTTACGGTGCCAACTTAACTACTATATAAGTTTTAAAATCAAATTTTTATTTTTGTCAAAAATACCGTCCATAAATTATATTATTTATTTTTTATCTTTGTATTAATGATTAAAATATTATTTTTGGATCTTTTAAAGTATATACAGACAGATATTTAGAGTGAGAATTTTAAATATATTAAGAACAGTGAAATGAAAAAAAAATTAGTAGAAATAATATATGATTATATAATTATGTATACAAGGGAAAATGTAATTTGAACAAAAAACAAATTAAAAGCTTTATCAGTGTTTTGTGTATATTCTTAAAACAGAAATAGATAATGCTTTAAAACTAATTGGGACATATTCTACAAGTGTTCTTTTAGTAAAATATGTAATAAAAAAAAATTGATTTTTCCTCATTCTAAAGGTGTCCGACCTCCTTAATAAACAATCTCAATATTAATTAATTAATTAACGTTTTGCAACTTATTACGACTTTTCTCGGTGAATACATATAGCATCGGGGAGTTCCTAGTATTGGTAGAATAGACAGTACGTTCAACATTATTTCGCGCCTGACCCTTAATTAACAAGTTAATTGCACAAAGGCTATGCGGTGTAGCCCAACGCGGATAACGACATCGGGCTGGTTGTCCCTTAACTTTTCTTTCGGGACTATTTACAATCTTCATTATTATTATATTATATCTTACTATTCCTTTTTCACGGTTAAGATCGGGTATCTCGCATAAATTTTTTTTCTATTTCGCGATGTAGCCGTCCTAGGGCTCAGAATTCGCGCGGCCAGTCGGGTTCTTTATTTTCTTTTTCGTAATTTGAAATTGTCTTATTTTTTTCTTTTATTCTTTAGTTGTGCGGCGGTGAGTGTGCGCTTTACATTCGTGCTGACGTTCGATTTAACTTGATACGCGGCCTTCTGGAGTTTAGTTTATGTTTAGATAATATGCGCTTTGCTTAATTTTTGAGTATGACTCATTTGTCACGAGCACGACATGCTCGATTGTTGTCTCTGAAATCTGTTGTGTGTGCCTGCTTACAATTTTCTAAGGATTCTGGTGATAGATTTTAAGCAAATCATTCCAACGATTATTATTATATTAATTATATTATTGATCAATGTTTCATTTTTTTTTTTTTTTACTCTACCCCTGCTTGTAATGAATACATAGTGTATATCCCCAGCGCGGGCCTATGATTTCCGTGCATGACAAGTTAGTAACTTTAAATATATATGGGATATTTCAGGTGAAGTCAGCAGCTCAAAATTTAAAAATCGTTCAAAACTCGTTTTCTTTTAGTTTTTTATGAAAAAAAAATGTTTCTCAAATTTTAGGTCGATATTTGCAAAAATAAAAAAGCTATGCAAGATTGAAAATTCAATTTTTTTTGCAATTTTTGGTTAAAATCCAAGATTATTCATTTTTTAACTCAAAATCTTGAAACTTTTCGTATAGAACATTGATTGGCAAAAAGTTTGCATTTTTTCTGTAGAATGTGCCAGTATTTATTTTACGACCCTTTTTGAAAGTCTCTGATTGGCTGCTTCTTAGTATACCTTCATCGAAGGATATTGAGGCTGCGGCCAAATATATTTGATTCGACAAATTTTTTTTGTATTCTTCTTCGAAAACCCTTCAAAATACTTTTTTGATCAATACTGGCCGAGCTAAAGAAAAAAAGTTACAATTTTTGGAAATATCAAGAAAAATCCATAATTTCAATTTTTGATAACATGATTAATGAAATTGCATATTATTCATACATCTTATGGCATGGACCGTACCACTGAATTTTGTTAGAGAATCAAATAGAACATTATATGTATCTATTTTCAATAATATTAGGCTTACACAATAAGCGATACCTAATTATGAATTAATAATAAATTAAGCTATAGAGGTTAATTACTATAAATATACGTATTATGACCACCCTCCATTATTTGAAATATATATAAAAATTGGACGATAGGGAGGGTCAACCCTTCAAAAATAAACAAAAAAACACAACACTTCACATTCCAACGTTTCACTGATCCTTGTTGTCAGCCTCATCAGGGAAAAAACTAATCTCAACAACATGTCATTGACATGTAATGATAAGAATTTAAATGATAAGAATTATATGATAAGAATTTAAATTCCCCTTAACGTACTCGTAGAGAAAGATCTGCCACATCGATCCCCACAGGGTCTCTCACACCCTTTAATACGAGAAGAAGGGAAAATGTTTGGTATTGTCTTAAATACAATTTTGAGTAAAAAAACAAACCAAAGTCCTCGTAGATGAAGGCCTGCCACTCCGACACCTACCGGGTCTCTCACACTCTTTAGGAAATTTTCTCGTGTAAGATTTACTTACCGAAAACACAATAATCTATAAAATAGATAAAACAAGTAGTAAAGCAATTCTCCGAATTATGAAACACCTACCGGGTGTCCTTGAAGAAAAAGGTCAAAAAGATAGTGTATACAAAATTCTAAAATTTCTTTTAAAAATACGCAGCGTCCTCAGAAGAGAAGGCCTCTCACGCCGACCCCTGAAGGGTCTCTCACACCCTAGCAAACGTTATGATGCGTAAAAATCGTGCAAATTAACTGTACGAAAATGAAAAAGAATAAGAAGAAAAATTATATACTATCTGATCCTATGACGACTCAACTCCAAGTCCTGAATATTCACGAAGACACGAATAAACAGTATAAGCCAAAAGGCAAGATAACGAGAGCAAAACGTGACAAAATCACTCCCGGATTCCATCCTCGAACTTCCTCACAAGCAGCAAGGCAGAGAAAAGTAGAAGAAGCACAGTCAGAGAGAAGAGGAAGAGACGACCGCTCACGACGAAGTCCGAACTCGGAATCCGGAAGCTACGTGCTAATGAATTGGCAACGATTTTTTCTGACCGAATGGTTAATTTTTCACGACCAATCCTCTATTATATTCCATCTCTCTCCCTTCCTCTCCATCTCTCTTTATTTTTTGAACCCCTGGTCCTTAGTTCTAATAAAATTTCATTCTATTCTATAATTGTATATTGTATAATTGTATATTCTATTCTCTCTCTCTCTATCTCTCTCTCACACTCTCTCCAACTCTTTATTATTTTGTATGTTCATACTCACTATTTGTCTCTCACTCATTATCTCTCTCAGTCACTCTTTTACTATTACATTAGTTTACTGTTACATAGATTTTTTCTTTGACGATAAATTGGTGAAATAACTTTAAATATTAATATTGAAAATTAATTATCAACGTAAGTAGATTAACTTTAGGGAAGCCACGTGCCAATCAATTGTCCGAGGTAACAGAGGTCGCTATCCTGCGTCCTCCTCAATTAGAATATATCTAAAATCCCAAAATGATCAGATGATTCAATTACAACGAATAAAAAAATGCAATCCGAAATAGGCGGGCGAGGCAAGAACCAAGCTAAAATAGTATATTTTGTACCAAGGGCGTTGATCGGATCTTTTTAGACCGAGTGCATTTTACGAACAGTAAAGGAGTACTGCAACCACACGAGGCCAAAAAGCCCACTTAACCTGTCATTTTTTGTGACACAGGTTTGGATTTTCGCTACGGCACTTTTGCGCCTGCTACGGAACTTTTGGGCCCACGTCAGCATTTTTGCGCCCGCTGGTCTAAAATCTGGTACTTCGAACCCGTTTGTTAGGTTCAAAAAATGCGAAAATTGTGCCTCTGTTACAATAAATATTATATTATTCCAAAAGTAAGGTGGATAATTCAATTCCAATAAAATAATTTCTATATCCTAATTAAAGCCTAGTAGTTAAAGGGAGTTAGATTCGTGCACAAGAATATATATGCACGCAGGCATACCACCGGAGAAGACTTAAAAAAAAAATACGAGACCTATAACCAACGTAGTCGGGGATTGCGAGATTTGAGCACAAAAAAATGTGCTCGCAGACGGGCAGTACGAATCTATAAAAATATATTTAAACAAATAAGAGGCCCACAATCAAAGTAGTTAGATTTCGAGAGTCATCATACAAAGAATATCTACACGCAAGAAAATACGCAGCCGATATATAGAAAAAATAAAACTCCAAATAAACTCGAGTAGTCAAGGGACGCGTGATTAGCTCACAAGAATATGTGCAGACAGAAGAATTAACGGGTGAAGGAGATTTAAATAAAATAGAAATTTACAACCAAAGTAGCTGGGGGAGATAAGATTCACGCAGAAAAAATCTATACAGATATGCGCGAGCGAAGGAGATTCCAAAAAACATAAAAAACCTACAATCAAGTATCCGGGGGAGCAAAACTATCGCACAAGAATATTTGCACGCAAACGGGTGGGCGAATGAAATTTGAAAGGAAAATCTAAAATAAAGTAGCCGGGGAAAGCTATATTCACTCACAAGAATATCTTCACAAAGGCAGGCGGATGAAGGAAATTAAAAAAAAAAACTCCAAAACCTTAGAAGTCAAGGGACGCGTGATTAAGCGCACAAGAATATCTACATGCAGACGAACAGGCAAAGGAGATTAAAACAAAAGAGACCTAAAAATAGAGGAGCCGGGGAAGGCGAGATTTGCACACAAGAATATCTTGACGCCCCGTACGAAGAAAAGCACAACTCAGGCCGTTACAAAATCTAGCACAACTCGATGTGTTTAGACGAAAAAAGGCACAGCTCGTGCTCTCTTACGAAAAGAAACACGACTCGCTAAGCTGGCACGAAAAAAAGCACATCTCGCTGCTCTCGGACGAAAAAAGCACGACTCGCGGCGCCCGGATGAAAAAAAGCGCAACTTGATCGCTTAGATTAGACCTCTTTTATTAGATTTATTAGATCGCTCATTTAGATGCAATAATGAACAAAATAAAATTATATAAGCACGAATTCTCATTGAGAAAGCAATCTGCTAATCTAGTTAGCAACAGTTTTTAGATCCCTACAGCGGTTCTTAACTAAAAAACGAATGAAAAAAAGAAGCCCGTGGATTGTCTAATTTCTTAGTTCTCGCCCGAGTTGTCTGATTTCTTAGCTCTCGGACGAGTTGCCTGGTTTCATAGCGCTCAACCAAATTATCTGGTTTCTTTGCTCTCGTCCTAGTTGTCTGGTTTTGTAGGCGCTCGGCCGAGTTGCCTTGTTTTTTAATATTTTTGTTCGTCTATATGAGATATGTATACTTAGATGATTTTAAAACCTTTTAAAATATAGTTATTTAATGTTTTAAATGAATCTTCTAAAATTTGTTGATTACGTTTTTATGACATATATTTTTTAAATGATTCAAAAATATTTTGAAATATAGTGTTGAAATATTATAAATAAGGCTTTTAAAAAGGTTTTGAAATATTTTATTTGAACTTTTTTCAAAGCGTTTATATTTTTCCAATATTTTAAAGGGATTTTAAAATATATCATTAAAATGTTTGATATAAATCATTTAAAAATGTTTCGAAATACCTAAATAAAATATTTTTCTTTATCTTTATAATATTGTGTATTTATAAATGATTTAGTCAGTAGAATTAAGAATGTTAATATTTTGTTTTATGCTGACGACGTCAAACTTTTTTGTACGATTAATTCACCAAATGCTATTATAAATCTCCAATGCGACATTGACGCGCTGTATGTCTGGTCTATCGAAAACGTTGACCTTAATATAAAACAATGTCACACTATCTCTTTTTACAAATGTCAAAACTCATTACTACCTGATTATTTCATAAATAATGTAAAACTGGATAGAGTGAATGTTATTAAGGATCTTGGAGTTTATTTAGATACGACACTATCGTTCTCTTACCATATCGATACCATTGTCCCGAAGTCGCTAAGCCTCGTTGGTTTCATTTAGCGTACAACATTTAATTTTAAAGATACAAAAGCGATTATTCATATCTACAATATGTTAGTTTTACCTAATTTAATATACTGTTCACCCACCTGGTCACCACATGTTTCAGTTTTAGCAGATAAATTAGAATCAATTCAGCATAAATTTCTCCGTTACATCTCTTACAAAATTAATAAGCCTCTGCATAGATTCAATCATGATTACACTGAAATAGCCTCATCCGTAACATTCAAACTATCAGTTCATTGCATTATTATCATGATTGTGTTTTTACATTTAAAGTTTTAAATGACTTAATAAATTGTGTTTCAATTGGTGAGTTGTTTACTGAACGTGAACTCGCGTACAACTTACGTCATTTCAGACCATTATGTGAACAAACCTGTAGCTCGAATACCGGTTTTTATTCTACTATTAATCGTTTAAGACGCTCATGGAACACCCTCCTTTCTCACATTACAGCGATTCTTAATATTTCGCTCTTTAAGAGTGCCGTCCGATTTCTCTCTATTAAATATTAAAATATTATATATTTATTACTTTATGATAAGCAACTTTGTAATCCAACCACCTGTATATTTGATATCAATCTTTTAAAAATGTTTTGAAATACCTAAATAAATAGTATATTACGACACAAGGCCAGAAAGTTGGATTTCTTGGCTGGCGCCATTTTGACGCCCGAGGCGAAGCCGAGGGCGTCGATGCGCGCCGGCCAGAGCATCCAACATTCCGGCCAAGTGTCGTATACTATTTTTCTTCATCCCCAGCCAAAAGTACGTCCATATAGTTAATATTAATTAATAAAATAGCGTTGTTAGCTGCTAACTACGGCTCGGCCATATGTATAAGAGGCCTGCTTCAGCGCCACTTTACATATCGCGGAACATAAGGCTCGACTTCTGCTTTTTTTGATGCCCGCCCGACTTTTGCAAAACCGAGGCGAAGCCGAGGTTTTGCTGGTCGGGGCGGGCATCAAAAACACTAACAAAAGATGCTTGAAAAACATGATGGGCCAAAAATATGTACATACTTAATCGCAGATGCTGATTTTAACTACCGCCTAATCTCTTAATGGTTTCTCTGTTTGTCCTTTTCTATCCCATACATTATAGAATGAAAGTCAAAAAGCTGTCACATATAAGTATATAGCTACACCATGTTTTGAAACTCAAAATGTAAACATCATTTCTATATATATGTATAGAAGCTTTCTGACAGTGTGTATGCAATATAAGAACATAATTGATTATGAGAGTTATAAATATATTGTTCAATATATTAATAATAACATAAAATTAATCTAATACACCTATATCTTTTCAATTTTCCGATTTTACAAATGATTTTCTTGTCATCACATTTGGAAGAGTTAGCATAGTTTAGGTCAACGCGTGCGCTGTCGTGGACGTTGCCACGCAACGATCAACAAAGAGCGGCCACAAAAGTCGCTCTTCCCGGCGCAAAATCGAGCGGGGAAAACCGTACTTTCGGCTAGGGGATGAAGAAAATATTTTTCTTTATCTTTATAATACATATTTTTAAAATAATTTAGAACGATTTTCATATATAACGATGAAATATGTAAAATAAGAGTATTAAAAATGTTTTAAAACATTTTATTAAAATTATTTTTTTCTCTATAGACTATATATTTTTCAAACGATTTAAAAAGATTTCAAAATATATCATTAAAATATTTGATATCAATCTTTTAAAAATGTTTTTAAATAACTAAATAAAATATTTTTCTTTATTTTTATAATATATATTTTTATAGTACATTTCAACACTGGTGCGGAAGGTGATGATTTACTTCATGTGACGTTTTTCGCACGAGCGAAACGAGTGCGAAAAACGTCACATGAAGTAAATAATCAACTTCCGCACTCGTTTCGAACGGTATTTTATACCACGAGCGCTGAAAAATCATACCAAAGTTGTGATTTTGAGATTAGAGTGGTATAAAAATAATTTATAACGATTTTAAAATATATCGACGAAATATGTCAAATAAGAGTTTTAAAAATATTTTAAAACCTTTTATTAAAAATTTTTTTTTTTCTTCTTCGAACTATCTATTTTTCAAATAATTTAAAAAGATTTCAAAACATAAATATAAAATATTTTGAAAATATCTTTTTACAATATTTCACAATCTTTTTTTAAAATAATTGTTTTTGTTTTCATAAAAGTATTTTCGAAATCATTTAAAAACATTTTAGAATATTTTTACAAAATATTTTCGAATCTTTTATTAATATACAATATTTATAAATAATATTTCTTCAATATTTTAAATTATTTTCAATAAAATCTATTTAACAAAATCTTTTAAAAATGTCTTTAAAATATATTAATAAAATATTTTAATATGATTAAAAAAAATCTTTCTACAACATCTCAGAAATATTTTAAATCTTTCGAAATATTTTGTGCTATTAGTGTAATGTGTCTATTAGGCATTTTTGTTTGTGAAAATTCGAGTGCAACCCCTTTTATAAATATCATCAGAGACGTAAAATTTTCTAGAACTAATTTTTTTCTTATATCAAGATCAACATTTTTTGTGGATATTTACTGTTACAGGTGACGCAAGAAAATGTAGTATAATAAAAAGGCGACAAAGACACCAACAGCGACGACGACGAAGTTTCGCTGAATGACTTTAAAAACTGCAAAAATTATCTGTTTTTAGCTACCTTACAGACTTCGATACTTCATCTTGCCTTAGCCAAGGTTATCTCCTCTGTCCATCTAACGTCGCTGGAATTATACAGATAACGTTAAAAATCTAAGTTTGCACATAGGTAAATTCAGTTCAATGCGTAAAAAAAAATATTTTTTTCGCCCATCAAAATTTTAGTAACTTTTATATTGTTTATATAAAACCATCTCTTTATAAAAATTTTGTATAATGAAGTGTTATATAATTTATAAAAAAATTTATAAAATTATTTTACGTGGGTATCTGTTGGCGATATACGGCTCCATACCGCCCCGACCATGGAAGAACCGAGAAAGGGGCCACCTCTTAGGCGCGGAGCCAACCTCCTGCGCGAGAGCGCCGCGGAGCCGCTGCTCGCCGCTCGCTCCCCTTCTCATTCTCGCGAGAGACCTTCTATCGGGAGGACGCCCTTTTATATCAATCTTATTAAGAAGTAGAGTGTTGTGTATCATAAGAGAGCGTATCATCAGAGTGTATATTTCAGAGTGACTTATGATAAATCTAGATTTAAATAAATTGAAAATAAATAAATCTATAAAATAATAAATAATAAATCTATTAAATAGATTTAAATAAATTTAAAATAAATCTAGAATTTGTATACATGGGAGTTTTTATTGCGAGCAACCTTCCAACCTCCACATCCATCCAACAGGTTATCGACCCAGCTCACGCTTTTCATCGGAGGTTGCCGTTACCAAGAGTTCCAGAGGACTTCCGAGAAAATCCAAGGATTTTGTAAGAGATCAACGCGAAATTTCAGAGTAAGTACCTAAAAGTGAGTGTACGTTAGAGAGATTGCCGCGCTACGTGTCAGAAAGAGTTCGCGAGTGAAGTCACGTACCATCAACAGGAGTGTTCTTGGTGCGAAAATTTTAGATTCAGAGATGGCTCGCGAACGTAAATTTTATTCAGAGATCATGTAGATAGATATAAAATAATCACGAAAGCGCGTGCGAAATTCAGAGTCGTGAACTGCGGAGAATATAAGCCGTCAACCGAGACTTCCGAGAAACGGTCGGTTCAAAGATGAACTTCCCCCGCGGAAGTGCGCGCTGCCGATATCGAGAGTTTAGAAAGAGAGAGAAGAAGAGTACTGCGGACGGTGCGTTGTACGCCGACCTAGCCACGGGAGAAATGGCGGCAACGTGCGAAAATTCAGAGCTACGAGCTACGGGAGACAAAAGCCGGCAACCGAGATTTCCGAGAATCGGCCGGCTTGCTTCGAAAACAAGCTTCTCGCGCGGAAATGTGACACAGAGGTCGCGAGACGGTGGTGCGATGAGTCTGTAGTGCAGTCTATAGGCAACACTGGGGCCGGAGCGGCGGCCATATTAGAGAGAGAGAGAGCGAGCGCGAGGGAGAGAGAGGGAAAGCGCGCACGCGTGTATAAATGCAAGCACAAACGGTGCTTGTCGTGCATGCTTAGGCGTAAACAAACAAGTCTCTCGGATGAACGGGACGCCGTGTCTGGAAGCCACAAAGCGCTGTGCGTGATGTGGTATATGACAAGTTTAATACTGAGTATTGCCGATGTTAGTCGCGAGCACTACCGACACGATTTTGTTTTCTCTCAGATATCAGAGTTTACGTATATACGAACATATTGGTATATACATGCAGTTTAAAATATTAATTCAAAGAATGTTCTTCTAAAATCGAGCTCGTGTATGCGATCGCCCCTATCCATAAAGTAACGATGAAACCGCGGTGCGAGTAGTCGGCTTGGAGGGGAGTACATGAGTGCAGAATGCATTAGGGCAAAAAGATCGGAATATTAATTTGATGTGCGATTAATATTCATGTGTGTATAAATAAGTAAAGAGAAAATATTTGTCAGGTTCAGAGTTAATTCAGTGAGATGGACGGAGAAAAAGAGATCACCGACCCCAAGAAAACAGCAGAGAAAGCGGGTAAAATAACACCCACTAAGAGGAAAGAGTCAGAGTCAAATCAGAGTTCAGAGGAACCATTAGATAAACTGAAACCAACAAATCTAAATATTTTATTTGAAACACACACATACAAAAATAAAATTATCGATAAAATAAACAAAAAAAAAACGAAAACAGCAGAGAATATTTTACATATAATTCAGAGATCAGAATATAGATCCATGATACGTATATGTTTACAATAGAACGGAAACATAATGCAATAATAAAGTAAAATTTCAGAGTAGGCGCACTGCCGGCTATAAGTCAGGTTGTACAAACCATCAACAATCACTACCTACACTCAGACATCGTGTGAGAGTGGGTGGTGGTTTGTTAAATAATTGATTAATTCATTTATTTTTTTATTTTTTTTTCATTTGTTTCATTTTTTCTCCTCTTTTTCTCCTGTTCAACACGAGGAGCATAAGCGCTTAAGTTTTGAATCATATGATGTTAGGGACTGTAAGATTTCGGACTTTGCCGATTTTTGAATTTTTATATTTTCTATGATTTATAGTAATAAAGTTCCCGAGTAATTAAATAACAAAAAATCAGACTAAATAAAAAATGTTTTAAGATTAGATTTCTAAGTGTCAACGACATCATGCATTTGGGATAGGCATGGATGATTTAGGTGTAGTCAATGAAGAATAAATTGTGTATAATTTAAAATGAGAGCAGAACTCTCTTTATTAACTTCTCCAATATAACATAGTTAAGGAGAGAGAGACTGAGCCAGAGAGCTAAGAACTGCTTGAAGACTGGAATCTGAATCAATTGCTACGTAGGCGTAGCCATATATATAGTCCGCCGAATTCCTGTTAAAAATTACAAATGATTTAATGAAACGGCCATCAGTGCATTCAAACTAAAAGCAGATGCAATGATTAGCTAAAAAACAGCTGGTGACCGTTTTACAAATTCGTTTTCGATACTGGTTACACTTATAAAGTGCATGGAAGCCCATGGAATGTTCTAAAAGCTTCTTGAATAATCTAGAGGTGTAGTAGAACACTCATGAATGGGCGTCTTGTTAATGTTATGTACGCGTGCTTACCAACACGCGCACGTGTGAATATTGATATTTATTTTCCTGTTTATATTAACATTTTAAATGCAATATTTCTGCTCGTCACATGACACAAGAATCTACTCCCAATCCATATATAGATAAAACACGAAGCATGCATACTACAATCCCACCACCGCTCAATGGGGTTCGCATCTTTAAACCTTCACAGAATTCTTGGAAAAATGTTTTGGACAGATTGAGACGGAGCTTGCTGATGCAAGTTCAAACCTGCATAGAATTCTTGGAAAAATGGCACGGAGCTCTCTGATTGGCCGAGCGCCGCCATCACTATAGAGGCGAGATCTGAAATTCTTGGAAATTTAGATAAGTTTCTTCACGTCTCAGCTCACTATATTACATACAAACCCTACGGCATTTCTACCTTACTGACAGAGCCGATTACCTCCATCGGTAATTGTAATACATTAACTTTTACATACAGAGAATGCATTATATACTATGTGAACTACATATACTATGTATACTGCATATACTATGTGTACTACACATACAATTTATACTGCATATACTATGTGTACTACATATATTATACATATAGCACTCTACACCGATCGCTCTACCCACCATGATATCATTATCAACGATTGATAAGGTACGAATCTACTTTAGCGACAGAGCGGGTGAGAAATACCAAATGGTGGGAAATTTGAAAATGGCGCGTAAGTTGAAAGGCTGGACAAAATTTTCGCCATTCCGGCTGGAATCCATAGAGCATCGAACGGTAAATTTTTTTTTAATAATGAGAGCCACAACCACCGCTCTCACCTGTGAGGTATATTACCTCTCCATAATTTATTAATAGAGTTTATTCATAATCCATATGTATGTATTTGAAGTAAAAATTTTTCGTCAGCTTCTCGTTGTGCAGCTTTGTATCCTCCATTGTGATTGGTGCAAACAGTCAACGCCTTATTACGCCCGTCAAAGCCTGGATAGCCGTACCCGATGACGTCAATAGCGTTGACATTGAAACGTCTTAACCACTCTCTCCTGATTTCACCCTGGACAAATATCTTCGTTGCATCGTACAGACTATCTCGAATGATTTTCTCCACGTCATTGTAGAGAACGTCTCCAGATTTCCAGGCAAGACCGTGATAGCAACTCTCCAACCATGTATTCTCGCGTCGGTACTTGTTCGTGAGTCTACCCTATTGATACGGCTCTCGAAACATGAGTCTAGAGGAAATATGGCCGGTTCCGTGAGGATGAAACAGTTCACTGGTTGATTGAAGACATGCATGTCCACGACGTACTCCATTCTGAATGATCGCGCTGTATGCTACTTCAACCAATCAGAAGGCTTTCCGCAGGTTGTGACCTGATGATTGATTATTGGAAAGTTTAACCCATTAACATGTAATGAAGACCTTAGCAGGCTGATATAACCGAAGCCTCGCCTAACCGCTTGCGAGAATACTTTAATTTTAAAGCAACCTTGCGGTCAGCTGAGCAACTACTACGCTGGCTTTCCCAGACATCTATATATGCTAACATACAAAAAATTTCTATTTTTTAAATGATGAGAGCCCCAACCAATTCGGTTCAAACGCATACAATTACCTTCCAATCAATCAACATTCCTTTACCATTTAATATATGAGTCTTGCCTCGCGAAGTTCATTAATAATAAAATAGATTTCTGCAGAGTTATTTAATATATTTTGCTCAAAAATGAGTACTCGAAGGCGGTCAACTAATTTGTTAGGGTCAAACCAGACATTGAGTTCACATGCAGTTGCAATATTGCCTTGCAATGACGGAATAATTTCTTCCTCCTCCTCATCACTAGGCCACAGTCTTTTTTCCACATTTTGGGAAAAAGCGTTACTCCTTCTATGAGAAAGTCTCATCCCTGTGGCATATTCTAGGAAAAAGTATCACACATATGACGCATTCTACGAAAGTGTTACTCCCATGACACATTTTATGAAAAAGTGTTACTCCTCCTATGAAAAATAATCACTCCTCATATGAAAAAGTGTCATTCCTCCTATGAAAAACCGTTACTCTTACTATGAAAAAGTATCACTCCTATGAAACATTCTATGAAAAGTGTTACTCCTCCTATAAAAAGTGTTACACCTCTTATGAAAAAGGGTCACTCCTCTTATGGAAAAGTGTCACTCTCATGACACAATCTTCGAAAAAGTGTCAAACATATGACTCATTCTACGAAAAAGTGATACTCCTATGACACATTTTAGGAAAGAGTGTTACACAACCAATGAAAAAATGTTACTCCTCTTATGAAAAAGTGTTACTCCCCGTAAGAAAAAGTGTCACTCCTATGATAAATTCTACGAAAATGTCTCACCTATGACGCATTCCACGAAAATGTGTTACTCCTATGACACATTCTATGAAAAAGTGTTATTTCTCCTATGGAAAAACGTTACTCCTCTTATAAAATAGTGTCACAGCTATGATGCATTCTAGAAAAAGTTTTACTCTTAAGACACATGCTATGAAAAAGTGTTGCTCCTCCTATGAGAAAGTGTCCCTCCAATAAAAATTCTACTTATTAGTGTCACACCTATGACGCATTCTACTGAATAGTGTCACACCTATGACGCATTCTACGAAAAAGTGTTACTAATATGAAACACTCTAAGAAAAAGTGTCACTCCTCCTATGAAAAAGTTTCACTCCTCATATGCAAAAGTGTCACTCCACCTATGAAAGAGTTTCACTCCTATGGCACATTCTATGCAAAAGAGTTACTCCTCCTATGAAAAAGTATCATCCTCCTATGGAAAAGTATAACTCCTATGATATATTCTTTGAAATATTATTACACCTATGACGCATTCTACGAAACGGTGTTACTCCTGTGACATTTTCTATGGAAAAGTGTCTCTCCTATGACACATTCTATGAAAAAGTGTTACTCATCCTATGAAAAAGTGCCACTCCGCCTATGCTAAAGTGTCACCTATGACACATTCTACGAAAAAGTGTCACACCTATGACGCATTCTACGAAAAACTCTTACTCCTATGACATATTTTAGGATAAAGTGTTACTCCTCCGATGGAAATGTGTCACTCCTCCTATGGAAAAGTATCACTCCTACGACACGTTCTGCGAAAATGTGCCACACCTATGACGCATTCTACGAAAACGTGTTACTCCTATGTCCTATTTTGGGAAAAAGTGTCACTGCTCCTATGTTAAAGGGTCATCTATGACACATTCCATGAAAAAGTGTCAAACCCATAACGCATTCTACGAAAAAGTGTCACACCTATGACGCATTCTACAAAAAGTTTTACTCCTATGACACATGCTATGAAAAAGTTTTACTCCTCCTATCGAAATGTGTCACTCTGATGCAGGGGTGTTCGCTCGGGTAAAAGAGTAGAACAGAGCATGGAGGTCGGCGGAGCGCCAACTGTGAGCTTGCCTACATCAAGGGCTGCTCAAAGCGCAAGGAGGCGCTATAGAGCACGGGTCGAGCTGCACTTAAATTACAGGCGCGTTGAGACGGACGGCGAAACAATCGTCGACAGTCTAAGAGAGTGTGTGCGGGGACCGGCGGAGCGATGAGCGCTTCCACGCCGGTCGAAGACGAAGTGCGAGCAGTGCTTGCTCGCTCGGAGCTGCTCTCCTTGAGCGGGGATAAGATGAGTCCATCGCCGAACTTGCAGGTAGATTGGCGGAGCAAGGTCGCTCAAACGCCGATCGGTGAGCAGAGGGCAAGGAGAGCTTGCTCGCTGGAGGGAGGGCTTCACAGATCCGCCCACAGGCGTCTCGTGGTCTGAGTCGCTACGTCCCCCCGTCGTACTCGCTGGAGGTGTGCTCTCCTAGAGCGAAGAAGGTCGTTGAGGCTGCCACAGCTGAGAGCGCAGAGCAGAGAGCGCCCGCAGAGGCGAAGTCCCCCGTTGCCGGTCGCTGGGACCGTTATCCACCGAAGTAGCTTCTACGTAGCGTGGAGAGCGGACACCGCACGGACCCCTCCACGTCGACTCAGGGTTGAGTCTAGGCGAGAGAAAGCCCGCCCAACTTAGTGTCGGCTACACCACCCAGATATGGTAATTGGGAAGGAAAAGGAGTCAGGGGATCAGGAGTGATCCCGTCACCAAAAAACAAGGCAAGGGTAAAGACCTTGTACCTCGTGGGTATGTTAAATAAAACAATTATTTAACTGTCAAAAGTGAGACTTTATTCAACTCAATAAACTGGCAAGGGTGCCGAGACCATCTCCACAAGGAGGATGTCCGAGTGAACGAAGCGATCGGGGCTGCTGTCGCGCGTGCCTATATCCCCGTGCGTCGTCGGGTTGACTGCGGTTGCCGCGTGGAGAGGGGTCGCGCCACGTAGCGGCATCGCGCGAACTAGACTCTCGCTGGCGCCGCGCGTGAGGCGGGAGATTCAAATTCGAATCTGTCGCGCCCTTATCGTTTGTCTTGCAAACCGGCGCGAAGAGTCTTTACAATTTAATAATAATTATTATTATTATTAGTTAGGCGTGTATCAATTCCCCTCCGCTTTATATGGGTTGATGTGTTGTAGTGCAACGCAAGTTTCGCAAGTATAATGACTACGCAGGAATTGCAAGTGTACACGCAGGTACCGCAAGTGGAACGCAAATATAATTAAGACGCAAGGACGCAAAAATAATATCGCAAGGGTGTGAGTGTCAGTGTGAAATATCGCAAGTACGCATTGTCTTATATTGTCTATAATTTATTTCAATTCTTTCACTGCACTGCTTATATTTTCACCGCATTGTCATCTCAGTCGACAGTTAACGGTGATTCGGGAATGACGTCGGCGGTGTGGAGCAATTTTCCGCCCCTGCTTCGGGGGGACAGTCTCCTGACTGTGTTGGACGAACGCGGCGTGCGCATCGTTGTTCGTTTTCGTCGACAGCTCTACTATCGAGGGGGATAGCTACCTGGCTACCACTGGTGTGGATGGGAGCAACTGCGTAGTTGCTGTGGGGAGCGGTAACCTCCTGGCTACCACTAGCGTGTTGAGCAGACACGCTGCTGGTGAGGGCGGTGGCCTGCCGGCCACCGAGATGCGTTGGTTTGACCAAGAACCTCCCTTGGCCCGCAGATAGTGATATCCGCGAGTATTTAGTAGCAAAGGCCGCTGAAGGGAGCGACAGTCTGCTGATTACAATCGGTGAAGGTGGAAGTAGCATGCATGCTACTGTGGAAGGGCGCGGCGGCTTTCAAGCCACAGCTGCTAGTGTAGTTGCTGTAGAAGGGCGGAGCAGTAACTCTCAGACCGCTGCTGCTGTAGAAAGAAGCGGCAGCCTCCTGTCTGCCACTGGAGAAGGTAGTAGCGCTCGGGCTACTGAGGGGAGCGATAACCTCCTGGCCACCACTGGTAAAAGTGGGAGTAGCGCTCAGGCTACTGAAGGGAGTGATAGCCCGCTGGCCATCACTGGAGATTGGAGCAACTGCAAAGCTGCTGTAGAGAGCGTCAGCTTTCTGGCCACCACTGGTGAAGGTGTTAGTAGCGCTCGGGCTACTATTTGAGGACGTGATAACGTTCTGGTCATAATCGGTGACGATAGGAGTAGCCTTTCGGCCACTTGATGGAGTGACGAATTCCTGCGCGCTCGCACAGGAGGGAGGAAATGCGTTGTCAGGCAGAGCAACCCAAGAGGAGGGTTTCGGGCATTGGCGACATTGAACAGCGATCGCAGAAGTTCGGGACGCATTAGCCCTTGCTGCTACCTCCGATTTGTATCGAGACATGCCCTTGACCATATCTGGATTAGTCGGAGCACGGGGTCGTGCTATGGATGCACGAGATGATGCCTTGGTTACCCTAATTGGCAATGCTGGAGATGTGTGCATCTCAGTTTCTTCCTTGGCGTCTCTCTCGATTTCCATGGCGATAGCGAGGAGTTGAGAGAAAGTTTTTGGGTCCGCTGCGCGAATATACTTCCGCAGACTCGGGCGAATCTGGTTCAGCAGAACCATGACTTTGACGTCTTCGGATTCCTCCGGTCGCAGTCGGTGAAAAAGACTGTGTTGCTCATGAAGGAACGCAGCAACGGGTTGATCCTCGCTCTGCTTTCTGCCGTAGAGATCGGCGAGAAGCTTGGTTCTGACCGAACCGCTGTCGTAGGTGAGCAGCAGTAGCTCCTGAAAGCGTTGCCACTCGAGGTCGAACGTTTCATAGTCTTACCACCATGTGCGAGCGTCTCCTGTGAGACCTTTGGTTAACGTTCGCGTTCGGTCATCGACGGGAATCTGGTAGGCTGCGATATACGCCTCGCAGCGTCGCAGATAGCGTTGCGGATCCTCGTGGGGTAGATCAGAGAACTCCGGTAGCGGCGTTTGATAACCGCATAACGCTCTGCGGAAATCGTCCCAACTTTGCAACGCTGGTATCGACGTCGGTGCGGAGGGCGAAGCTGATTGCTTCGGAAGGATGATGGGCGCCACTGGGTGTTTATCCACTCCCAGAAGTGTAGAGTTAGTCTGTGTCGGAGTTAGCTGGTCCACACCAGTCGTAGGTTGGACTGTCCTTGGCTCCGATCGCGTCGAAGCAGGCGCTGGATGAAGTATGGCTGAAATCAGCCATTGGGAGAAAGTCTTCTTGCTCCTCCAGAAGTGGACGGTGCTATAGGGCAGCTGATAAACCACAAGGGCTAGAAGCCACATGGATAGTGATGTGTGATTACTCCTTGAAGCGGAGAGGTGGTAGGCCAGGAGCAGTAGACTTTCACATGGATGCGTTCTGACGTAGATTATCTTTTTTGGCTATAGCTTCTCCATAATATATAAAACGAAAATATCGGTGTGCACCAAAAAAAAAAGTTATGCAATTTGCAGGAAAAATCGAAACGTGAAAAAATACGTCAAAATCATGGTTTTTCTCATATATTATTGAAAATAACTTCTTAACGATGCGTTTTAGAGAAAATATTCATAGGACCAAAGTTGTTTCCCATGAAATTTTCTACAAGGTAGAGTTGAATCAAATAATGAAAATGCAATAATTATATTGCAAAATAGCAATAAACGCGCAAAAAAAGCTTGAAAAATAGGGTATTTTTGAAGCACTTGTAGAATTGTTAAGGGCCGGTCCTATCCTTTTGAAAATTTGTATGTAAGTACTTCAAAGCAATATAAATAAAGCCCCCAAAGCCGATTTCGATCAGTCGAATAGTTTTCGCACAACTCTTTTGTTAACTAAACTCGGTGGAAAAAAACACTATTTTTTTGCATTAATGCCAGAGCCAAACCGATTATTTAAAATCGGTTCTGATTTTTTTACGTACTCATAATGTTCCCAACTATCGCCTGGCATCATCAGAATATCAATTTTATAATTATTAACAAGTTTTTAAGCAATTTTAAATGCACGGAAATTTTTTTCCTTATAAATAATTACTTTTACGCTGCCATTTTGCAAGTAAAAAAATATTATAAACACACATAAAGAAAGTTCTTGCAATCGCCTTTCATTTAAAACCACACTGGTCTCGATTCAACGTATAGATCGTCACATATAAGTCTCCAAAGATGACGAGTGTTTATCGTTAAACTATTTGCTTTTTAACAACAATCAAAATTGGTCTTGTTAGGATATTACAAGAGCTCTTTTTATACAAATTTCTGAATTCATTGGACACGTTCTTTTAGTAATAAAAAAATAATAAACATTGCGAAGTTGGATGTCGGGGCATGAAATTCAGGTAACGGAGAATTCCGACACCGCGCTTTCAAAAGGAACGCGTGATCTAAACTTGTCGTATCTCGGCTTTATAACTCCAAATGTGATCATTTTTTTTTTAAATCGATATGCCGAAATGAGAGGAATACGATTAGGTAGGCTTTGACCCCCAATTATTAACCGTTATTGTCATATTGTTGTTAAAATAAATTATTATTTTTAAATGTTGCAAAAAATTTTATATTATTAAAAATATCGCTGAAGAGTGAACATTATTAACTGTAGACATGTATTAATTTAAATAATTTTGCACTATCCACACTATTAGTTTAAATAATGGTACCTGGTATAATGCGTTTGCAGATAGGACATGTAATGACTGAATTTCCCATAATTTGTCTCATGGGACCTTTTGTACAAATTACAGACAATTATTATTGTGATATATAATATCTTGCATACTTAAGATTTGAGAAGACCTTAAATTTTCACCGGGATTTTAATGTATTGTAGGGACAATAAAGTCATTACGGCGACCATCGAACGAGTAATTCCGCCAGGTTAAAGGACCAGGTCAAAATTTTATAATCTTACTGTAAATTTAGCCTGTTGAGAGGGAATTGTCCCCCCTCTACATATAGCAGAACGTATTTCGACCGTTACATATCCTTTGTGCGCAGGTATACGGTTAGAACATAAAAGGTTGCCTCCGTCGTAGGAAAGGTAGCCAGTTTTGGAAGTGTTCTCGTGCGAGTATCATCGGCCTGAAAGACGAGTTTTAGAACGAAGAATCATCGAAAATATTGTATAGTTTGTAGTTTAAAAGCTGTGATAAATAGTGCCAATTTGGAGATTCGGAGCATCTGTTAATTTATTTCAAGCTTTTCGAAGTATTAGTTTTTATTTTTATTTTATTAGTATTGCGAGAAATTGTAGACATAGAGTCAATCTTATATTTCCCTAACTTTTATATCTAAACACTAGATGTCTCATTTATCTCATAATTAGAATTTTTCATCGTGAATATATAACTGACAACTAATGTTACAATTTATGTCTGAGATAAAATTTAAATGTATTATATGTATTTTCTATATCTGTTATTCATTCGTTATATATAATTTTCGTTAGCAAGAACGATTGTAATAAAATAAACTTTTATATTATTACAGAGTAGAATGGACGAAGATAATGGAATCTGTATTTTATGCGACAAACCTTACACGAGTAACGACAAAACACGTCAAGTGCAACAACAAACTATAAAAAATTATATACAAGCAAGTATCAGAAGACAGGATGGAAAACATTTGAAATTGAGGAGATATTGTTCTATTACTGTTCATGAGAGTTGTGCGAAGACTTATACAAATAAGCCAAAAATTTTAGCCCAAATACGTAAGTTAGAAGCCTCGACATCACCGGCAACTCGTTCTGTTGCGGAATTCGATTTTAAAAACCGATGCTTTATATGTGGAGAAGATGCATCGGATACATTTATAGAAAAACAGAAAAAGTATTCTGCAAAACAGCGAAATATTATTCGAATGGTTCACAGTAGTGATGTAAGACAAACTCTTTTGAATAACTTTAATAATTCTACGTATAAGTTATGTATTTCTGTGATTTCCCGCATTACTCCTGTGATTGATTTGAAAAATGTAGGCGCAAGATATCACGATAATTGTAATGAGTTGTATAACACACTTAAAAAGATTAATGAAGTCGAAGATTCAAATACTGCGAAGCTGCTAAATTCATAAGTGAATATATTCTTGCAAATAAGGAAGAATGCCAATTTAGTATAAAAGCAATACTGCAAAATTTTAATAACGACGAATGGGCCAGCATGAAATATCTAAAAAAACATTTATTTAATTCTTTTGGACATGACATTATAATACATTCGTCTAAAGACGGGCCTATTTTAACTTTTACTGACATGGGTAGTAAAATTTTGACAGAAAATTGGTATAAAAATTTAAAAAATAAACGAGAAGGAAGAGCGTATACGACTGGTTAAAACTGTTTCAAAAATAATTTTAGAAGATATTAGATCAGTAGTTTATGACGTAAATTCGTATCCCGCTACAGATTGTTTTCTTGAGAATGTCAATAATTGTATACCCGAAACTTTGAAAATTTTATTAGATGAAATTATATTTAAAAAAAAGTCCAGCACAAGAAGTTATGAACCAAAAATTACATCTATAGCTCACGCCATAATAACAGCTACTCGTCCAAGATCTTTTGTATCATCTATTCAAGTCGGCTTGGGAACTATGCTTAACAAAAAGTATGGTTCAAAAGATCTTATAAAAATTTTAAATTCTTTAGGATTATCCTGTTCTTATGAAGAAACACAATTATTTGAAAGTTCAGTATTAGCTTTTCCGCAAGAGACGAATTATGATCATACATATATGCAGTTTGTTTTTGATAATGCGGACCATAATATTAACACTATAGATGGGCGTAACACTTTCCATGCCATGGGTGGCATTCAAATTCTTACTCCACAATCTTCAGTTTCTTCCATTAAATCTATCGACAGATTATCCGCACGGACATCTTCTGTTGTCCTTGGAAAATACGGTAAAATTGATTTAGAAGTCTTTCACAGGCCCTCTCGTTCGGGAATGGAAAATATCATTGTTCAAGATTTAAATAAAATAAGCCCTTTATCTCTCGATATACAGTTATCTAAAACAGATTTTTTGTGGATCTTTGGAAAACACCGATACTCACTTGATTTTCCAGGCTGGAATGGATTTATGGAGTCTATAACAAAAGATCTCAATTATGAAAAAAGTAGAATTACTTTTTTGCCATTTGTTAATGCTCCACCGAGCAATTATGACACTATTTATACTGTTCTTCAGCAAGCCCGCATAAAATCTCAGGAGATAAACCAAAAACATACTTTTGTCACATTTGATCAACCTCTGTACTATAAAGCGCGAGAAATACTAGAATGTTGTAAAGGGGAATTATCATCAGTAATTGCCAAATTAGGCGGGTTCCATTTACTAATGTCTTTCATGAGTGCTATTGGATTCATAATGAACGGAAGTGGCTTGATAGAACTTTTTTGTAAAATTTTTGCAGAAAATTCAGTTGATAAAATTTTAAATGGCCATAATTTAAATGTTGTGAGGATCCTCGTGAGGGCCAATTCCCAGAAATAAATTTGAAAACAATCTTGAATACTAGATTGCAACGTTTCGTCAGGAAGTTCCCTGACCTCTTCAGGCTTTATTAAAAATATATAGAGTTAAAACACATACCAAAATAAAAATAAAAAACTAGCAAATAAATTAAACACAATCTATGCAAAAACCCTTACCTATAAATAGCTACGTCGATACTGGTAAGATACCAGTAGAGTCGAGATGGTATGCAGAACATAATGCACGCTTCGCTGGGGTTTATCTATAATCACGCTTGTTTACCTTTTTAAATGTAACGTTCTTAACAGCTTTTTGTATATATTATTCAAATTTTGTGTATCTTCTATTCTATTGATAGTGTTATGATTTAAATTAATATGTAACATTTCGGAAATAATTCGTTTCGTGTAATTGTTTTCCCTATCTAAAATTTGGATGTTTTTCCATCAACGATGTGTTTCATAGTTCTTTGGTGTGTTGCTATCACTGATTTGTTATTCTTATCTCTTTCATGTTCTTTAATCCTATTTTTTAACATTCGCTTAGTTTCGCCAATATAAGTCGATGTACAAGACATACAATTTATCTTATAGACTACGCCACATGTTTCTGATTTTTCTATTTTATCCTTTCCTAATTTAATTATATTGTTCAATTTTTTGTTGATCAAAGGTACTGTGCGGATGTTATATTTGTTTAAAATATACGAACATTTTTTATAAAAGGTATTATTATATGGAATGGAGATTGTAGTTAGTGAACGGTTCTCATTATTAGTCTTTTTATTGTGATATTTGAGTTTTCGAAGTCTATTTCGTATGTGTATGTTTATAAATTCGGAAGGATAATCGTTACATAAGAGAAGTTCTGTAATTTTGTGTATATTCGCGTCATGAAAACAAGTATCGGATAAAAGAATTGCTCTATCCACCAGGTTCGCAACGATGTTTATTTTTTGTTGTATGGTGTGGTTAGAATTATAATTTAACAGTCTCGATGATGCTGTTGTTTTTTTATACCAGTTAGTCAAAATTTGATTGTTTTTTCTCGTAAGACTGAGATCTAAAAAATTTATACTATTGTCTATTTCAGATTCGAATGTAAATTTAAGATGAGTATTATACTTGTTAAACACTTGTAGAACTGTATCAACTTGATCGCTTTTTATACATAAAATTGTGTCGTCTACATATCTAAAGTAAAAGAGCGGAATACAATCGTGTGTAATTTTTAATTCGCGCAAGCAGTCTGTTTCTAAATCTTCCATAACCATGTCAGCGAATAATGGTGAGATAGGAGAACCCATAGGTGTGCCAAATATTTGTTTATAAGTTCTATTGTTGAAATTGAACGAAGCGTGCATTATGTTCTGCATACCATCTCGACTCTACTGGTATCTTACCAGTATCGACGTAGCTATTTATAGGTAAAGGTTTTTGCATAGATTGTGTTTAATTTATTTGACTAGTTTTTTATTTTTATTTTTGTATGTGTTTTAACTCTATATATTTTTAATAAAGCCTGAAGAGGTCAGGGAACTTCCTGCCGAAACGTTGCAATCTAGTATTCAAGATTGTTTTCAAATTTATTTCTGGGAATTGGCCCTCACGAGGATCCTCACAACATTTAAATTATTAAACATGGAGGGTGCCACTCAACATAATACGATATTCGGTCTTCGATCCACAAGAGACCAGACTCCATATCAGGGGGAGTTTTTCCAACACCTCACCATAACACATGGGTACGGTATCACCCGTCTCTTCAAAACCTGGTCAAAAATGAGACACGAGCTCGCAAAAGCTAAGGCCCGTAACAATTTCCTTCTCAAATGCAGAAACCAGGATATTTTTCCAAACAACGTTCGAAACGCAGTAAAACGCCTCAACTGCACATCGTTCTACAGTAAGTGCTGCGCTGATCAACTTAATAACTACAAGAATAAGCTACATTACCGTTATTTAAAACTCTTACTGAAGGACATTCACATCCACATTTATTTTTTACATCAACAACTTAACTAGCTTAAATTTAAAATTTCAAAATCTCCTGTCGAACACTCGAAACTTGAAACCTTCTTTTATTTAACTGAAAAAACTAGTTTCCACATTTACTCAAATTTAAGAAATAAATTACAAAAGAAATTACGCGCCCTCATTAGTATTAATAGAACAGTTGACAAAAGTTCGTTTGAAAAACAGAACTGGGTAAAAAACCTAACTAATACAATATTACCCGAATCTGTTCTTAATATTGTATCACTAGGTCCAAAATATAACGTAAAATCAGAAATATCAAAAACAGATATACTAACAACAATCAAAAATGTTGGAAGCAGCCTCAAAAACTTAGAGTTGCATAACGATATTAAGAATGAAATCCGAGCGAACTTAACCACTGTTATGTTACATAATCAAAAAAAAGTAATACATACAGCACACCAAGAAAAACTTTTCTCTACAGATTTAGCGAGAACGAAAAGTTTTCTAAAACTAATTCTAATATATAATTCTAATATATTTTTCACACACGCGGACAAGGGTAATTTAACCGTATGTATGAATGTGTTGGATTACCAGAGTAAAATGATAGACTTCTTGAAAGATAATAATACATACGAACTAATAAAGAAAAATCCATTGCCAAAGTTACAATCAGATGTTCACAAACGATTAGCGCATTTAAACAATAACGATTTCTTACAAATAAAATATCATAACAACCAACTCACACAAACCAACACTCTACTACCTAGAGCATATGGTCTTCCAAAAATCCATAAAGAAGGTATTCCACTAAGACCTATCATTTCAACTATTGGTAGCCCAAGACATTATTTATCTAAGATCATTTACAACGAATTAAAAAATTGTATTCCGAAACCGCTTTCTTATATTAATAATAGTTTCGAGATGAAAGATAAAATCAGTAAAATTATAATACCCAGTACATATGTACTTCTATCTTTGGACGATTGCTCTCTGTTTACAAATATACCGTGCGATTTAGTATTAGAAAGCATAGACAGATGTTACACACATATTCACAATAAATGCAAAATTCCTTTTCATGAGATTCGGAATATAGTCTGTTTTTTATTTGACAACACATATTTCAATTTCAACAATAGAACTTATAAACAAATATTTGGCACACCTATGGGTTCTCCTATCTCACCATTATTCGCTGACATGGTTATGGAAGATTTAGAAACAGACTGCTTGCGCGAATTAAAAATTACACACGATTGTATTCCGCTCTTTTACTTTAGATATGTAGACGACACAATTTTATGTATAAAAAGCGATCAAGTTGATACAGTTCTACAAGTGTTTAACAAGTATAATACTCATCTTAAATTTACATTCGAATCTGAAATAGACAATAGTATAAATTTTTTAGATCTCAGTCTTACGAGAAAAAACAATCAAATTTTGACTAACTGGTATAAAAAAACAACAGCATCATCGAGACTGTTAAATTATAATTCTAACCACACCATACAACAAAAAATAAACATCGTTGCGAACCTGGTGGATAGAGCAATTCTTTTATCCGATACTTGTTTTCATGACGCGAATATACACAAAATTACAGAACTTCTCTTATGTAACGATTATCCTTCCGAATTTATAAACATACACATACGAAATAGACTTCGAAAACTCAAATATCACAATAAAAAGACTAATAATGAGAACCGTTCACTAACTACAATCTCCATTCCATATAATAATACCTTTTATAAAAAATGTTGGTATATTTTAAACAAATATAACATCCGCACAGTACCTTTGATCAACAAAAAATTGAACAATATAATTAAATTAGGAAAGGATAAAATAGAAAAATCAGAAACATGTGGCGTAGTCTATAAGATAAATTGTATGTCTTGTACATCGACTTATATTGGCGAAACTAAGCGAATGTTAAAAAATAGGATTAAAGAACATGAAAGAGATAAGAATAACAAATCAGTGATAGCAACACACCAAAGAACTATGAAACACATCGTTGATGGAAAAACATCCAAATTTTAGATAGGGAAAACAATTACACGAAACGAATTATTTCCGAAATGTTACATATTAATTTAAATCATAACACTATCAATAGAATAGAAGATATACAAAATTTGAATAATATATACAAAAAGCTGTTAAGAACGTTACATTTAAAAAGGTAAACAAGCGTGATTATATATAAACCCCAGCGAAGCGTGCATTATGTTCTGCATACCATCTCGACTCTACTGGTATCTTACCAGTATCGACGTAGCTATTTATAGGTAAAGGTTTTTGCATAGATTGTGTTTAATTTATTTGCTAGTTTTTTATTTTTATTTTGGTATGTGTTTTAACTCTATATATTTTTAATAAAGCCTGAAGAGGTCAGGGAACTTCCTGACGAAACGTTGCAATCTAGTATTCAAGATTGTTTTCAAATTTATTTCTAGGAATTGGCCCTCACGAGGATCCTCACAACAATAAAATTATTAAACATGGAGGGTGCCACTCAACATAATTTAAATGGCCATGCTTACTCAAGAGCTGTACGGGGGTATATCCTTACTCATTTAGCCTTGGGAAAAATAATGTTATCTTCCTTTGATTTAATAGATAATGAAAATAGAATTTTAGATGATAAACTCTGTTCTGGAACAAATACATTAAATGAAATAAATGATGAAGATTATTTCAAAATTTATGACAAATTTCTAAAACATGTTGAACAAATCAAACAGCGAGGGCCAACTGGTAAATTATGGTTACAATATTTTGATATGGTTACAATAATGAGACAATTTATAGAAGCTGAGAAAATGGGTAATTGGAATTTACATTTAGAAAGTATAAGAAAAATGTTACCATTTTTTCATGCGAGCGGGCGCTACTTGTACGCGAAATCTTGTCAACTTTATTTACAAGACATGCTAAATCTTGAACAGAAAATGGATCTGTTAGAATACGAAAAATATACAAAAAAAGGCTTTTTTACTATCAGAAGATCTGATAAATTTTGGAGTGGCATTTGGTCTGATATGTCCATTGAACAAGTACTTATGCGTTCAATGAAAAGCAGTGGAGGACTCACACACGACAGGGGCATAACGGATTCTGTTTTGTCAAAATGGATTTTGACAATGCCCTTTCTCGTTGATATTAGTAATTCAATGCAAACATTTTGTAACGTATCTTTCGCTACCTCAGAACAGCACGTTGATGCTCGTCCTTCGCGCATTAAAGAAGATACCTCAGCTTTGACGTTATTGTTAGATTTTTTTTCACTTAATCAACCTTTTCCAGTTTGCGATGCCATTGTTTCACTTAGTTCAGGAATAAAAGGCACTGAAAAAATCAATTGTCACAATGCTTTGGAAATGAAATGAAGATGTCAGCATTAATCCTACATTAATATTTCAAAGGATTGCTGTAGCAATGGAGGGTAAAACTGAATTAAAAGATTGTTTTGCATATGAACTGGCCCCCTATCCACTTTCAATTTTTGACAATGGTATAATGCGTAAAACTGAAAAGTCAAAATTATACGATATCTTTCAACCAATTTATGAGGAGCCATTCTTGCAAAATTATATTCATATTATTGACGGTGGATTTTTATTGCATAAAGTCGTTTGGCCACAAAAAGAAAGCTACAATGTTATTCTGGATCGATATGTAAGCTATGTTAAAAAATACTACGCTCCAAATAGTTTTATTATATTCGATAGCTATCCCGAAAACTTGAAAAACAGCACTAAAGGCGCAGAAAGACAGCGACGACAGGCTAGACAACAGTGTACAGAAATTCAATTTGATTATCGATGAATGTTACAGTATCTCAAGAAAAACTTTTTTCAAATGAGAAGAATAAAAATCGTTTTATTTTACATTTACGTCAAAAACTAGAAGCATTTGCTTTTTGCACTAAACAAGTTGACGAAGATGCTGATGTTCTTATCGTCGAAATCGCTATAAATGCAACCACTGGAGAAAAACCAGCCGTAATCGTAGCTGAAGATATAGATGTATTAGTAATTTTAACAATAAGAGTGCCTACGGATAAAAAAGTATACTTTTTGAAACCAAGTAGAGGAAAAACGGCCGAGAGATTGTATGACTCTAATACTTTTATGAATACATCTTTAAAACCTTCAATTGGATTTATTCACGCGTTTAGTGGTTGTGATACGACTTCAGCTTTCTATAAACAAGGAAAAGGAAAAATTATTAAGCTGCTAGAAAACGATTCTTCTTTGATTAATAAAGCGTTAATTTTTAATACACCATGTTCTACAGCGCAAGATATAGAAAATGCAGGTCAAATAATAATTTCGGCTATGTATAGTGACAAAAAGTCCAGAAATTTAAAGTTAAGTGAAATACGATACTTATGTTTCAAAAATAGTTCAACTAAAAAGGCATTTAATTTAGCAATGTTACCACCAACCGAATCTGCGGCAACACAGCACTCATTTCGAGTATATTTCCAAGTACAGCAATATCTTGGAAATACCTTAGATCCAACACAATGGGGTTGGGAAATCAAGGAAGAGAAGCTGCAGCCAATATATACAAATGGTCTATTAGTACCTGAATATATTTTGAGGAATATTAGTTGTAAATGTGCAAAAGGGTGTACCAAAACATGTAGTTGCGTTAAACATGGATTAAAATGTTCGGATTATTGCGCAGGATGTCATGGCCAAAATTGTAAAAATAGTTATGAAGCTATAAAAAGTTGCAATATAGAACTTGAAGAATCTGATGAAAGCGAAATTAATACAGATACAGATGAATTCGAATTAAATATTGAGGTAGAGAGCCCAGTTCTGGATGATCTTGAGGATGATTCTGTCTGCGAGAGTGATAATGATGATGATGAGATAATGGCCAAAAAAAAAACGAAAATTATTATAATATATAAATATATATATATATATATATATATATATATATATATATATATAAATTTAATAAATAACGGTTACAGAATTATTCTTTTTGTTTTTTCTCATACCTACTATACATTAAGAAAAAAGGAATAAAAATGAAATTTTTATCTATAAAAGTATAGTTAGTGCAAAATTATTTAAACTAATACATGCCTACAGTTAATAATGTTCACTCTTCAGCGATATTTTTATTAATATAAAATTTTTTGCAACATTTAAAAATAATAATTTATTTTAACAACAATATGACAATAACGGTTAATAATTGGGGGTCGAAGCCTACCTAATCGTATTCCTCTCATTTCGGCATATCGATTTAAAAAAAATGATCTCATTTGGAGTTATAGAAGCCGAGATACGACAAGTTTAGATCACGCGTTTATTTTGAAGGCGCGGTTTCGGAATTCTACTTTACCTGAATTTCATGCCCCGACATCCAACTTCGCAATGTTTATTATTTTTTTATTACTAAAAGAACGTGTCCAATGAATTCAGAAATTTGTATAAAAAGAGTTCTTGTAATATCCTAACAAGACCAATTTTAATTGTTGTTAAAAAGCAAATAGTTTAACGATAAACACTCGTCATCTTTGGCGACTTATATCTGATGATCTATACGTTGAATCGAGACCAGCGTGATTTTAAATGAAAGGCGATTGCAAGAACTTTCTTTATGTGTGTTTATAATATTTTTTTACTTGCAAAATGGCAGCGTAAAAGTAATTATTTATAAAGAAAAAAATTTCCGAGCATTTAAAATTGCTTAAAAAGTTGTTAATAATTATAAAATTGATATTCTGATGATGCCAGGCGATAGTTGGTAACATTATGAGTACGTAAAAAAATGAGGACCGATTTTAAATAATCGGTTTGGCTCTGGCATAAATGCAAAAAAATAGTGTTTTCTTCTACCGAGTTTAGTTAACAAAAGAGTTGTGCGAAAAATATTCGACTGATCGAAATCAGCTTTGGGGGCTTTATTTATATTGCTTTGAAGTACTTACATACAAATTTTCAAAAGGATAGGAGCGGCCCTTAACAATTCTACAAGTGCTTCAAAAATATCCTATTTTTCATGCTTTTTTTGCGCGTTTATTGCTATTTTGCAATATAATTATTGCATTTCCATTTTTTGATTCAACTCTAACTTGTAGAAAATTTCATGGGGAACAACTTTGTTCCTATGAATATTTTCTCTAAAACGCATCGTTAAGAAGTTATTTTCAATATTATATGAGAAAAACCATGATTTTGACGTATTTTTTCACGTTTCGATTTTTCCTGCAAATTGCATAACTTTTTTTTTGGTGCACCCCGATATTTTCGTTTTATATGTTATGGAGAAGCTAAAGCCAAAAAAGATAATCTACGTCAGAACGCATCCATATCTGAATGACTATGGGCTTAATGCTCCTGGCCTATGGATGAAATCCTTGATGACTAGCTCGTCGGTCGTTGGATCCTCTCGGCATCAGCAGAGACTCGGGCCCCACGTTGGGCGCCAATTGATGCAGGCGGTTCGCTCGGGTAAAAAAGTAGAACAGCGCACGGAGGTCGGCAGAGCGCCAACTGTGAGCTTGCCTACATCAAGGGCTGCCCAATGCGCAAGGAGGCGCTATAGAGCGCGGGCCGAGCTGTACTTAAATTACAGGCGCGTTGAGACGGACGGCGAATCCATCGTCGACACTCTAGGAGAGGGTGTGCGGGGACCGGCGGAGCGATGAGCGCTTCCACGCCGATCGAAGACGAGGTGCGAGCAGTGCTTGCTCGCTCGGAGCTGCTCTCTTTGAGCGGGGATAAGATGAGTCCATCGCCGAACTTGCAGGTAAATTGGCGGAGCAAGGTCGCTCAAACGCCGATCGGTGAGCAGAGGGCAAGCAGAGCTTGCTCGCTGGAGGAAGCGCTTTACAGACCCGCCCACGGGCGTCTCGTGGTCTGAGTCGCTACGTCCCCCCGTCGTACTCGCTGCAGGTGTGCTCTCCTAGAGCAACGAAGGTCGTTGAGGCTGCCACAGCTGAGAGCGCAGAGCAGAGAGCGCCTGCAGAGGCGAAGTCCCCCGTTGCCGGTTGCTGGGACCGTTATCCACCGAAGTAGCTTCTACGTAGCGTGGAGAGCGGACACCGCACGGACCCCTCCACGTCGACTCAGGGATGAGTCTGGACGAGAGAAAGCCCGCCCAACTTAGTGTCGGTCACACCACCCAGATATGGTAATTGGGAAGGAAAAGGAGTCGGGAGAGCAGGAGTGATCCCGTCACCAAAAAACAAGGCAAGGGTAAAGACCTTGTACCTCGTGGGTATGTTAAATAAAACAATTACTTAATTGTCAAAAGTGAGACTTTATTCAACTCAATAAACTGGCAAGGGTGCCGAGACCATCTACACAAGGAGGATGTTCGAGTGAACGAAGCTATCGGGGCTGCTGTCGCACGTGCCTATATCCCCGCGCGCCGCCGGGTTGACTGCGGGAGTCGCGCGGAGAGGAGTCGCGCCGCGTAGCGGCAGCGCGCGAACTAGACTCTCGCCGGCGCGCGGGAGATTCAAATTCGAATCTGTCGCGCCCTTATCGTTTGTATTGCAAACCGGCGCGAAGAGTCTTTACAATTTAATAATAATTATTATTATTATTAGTTTGGCGTGTATCAACTCCTCCTATTGTAAAGTATCACTCCTACAAAATATTCTTCGAAAATGTACCACACCTATGACGCATTCTACGAAAACATGTTGCTTCTATGAAACATTTTGGGAAAAAGTGTTACTCCTCCAATGAAAAAGTGTCACTCCTCCTATGTTAGACTGTCACCTAGGACACATTACACGAAAAAGTGTCACACCCATGACGCATTCTACGAAAAAGTGTCACACTTTTGACGCATTCTACAAAAAGTGTTATTCCTATGACACATTTATCGAAAAAGTGTCACATCTATGGCGCATTCTACGAAAAAGTGTTACTGCTATTACACATTGTATGAAATAGTTCCCTCCTATGACAGATTATATGAAAAAGTGCCACTCCTATGACACATTCTATGAAAAAGTGTTACTCCTCCTATGGAAATGTGTCACTTCTCCTATGGAAAAGTGTCACTCCTACGACACATTCTGCGAAAATGGACCACACCTACTATGCATTCTACGAAAACGTGTTACTACTATGACACATTTTAGGAAAAAGTGTTACTCCTCCAATGAAAAAGTGTCACTCCTGCTATGAAAAACTGTCACTCCTCTTATGAAAAAGTGCCACTCCTATGAAAAAGTGACACTACTATGACACATTTTGCGAAAAAATGTTGCTCTTCCTATGAGAAAGTGTCACTCCAATGAAAAATTCTAATGCATAGTGTGACACCTATGACGCATTCTACTGAATACTATACACCTATGACGCATTCAACGAAAAAGTGTTACTACTATGGCACTTTCTAAGAAAAAGTGTTACCCTTCCTATGAAAAAGTGTCACTCCTCCTATTAAAAAGTTTCACGACTCCAATGAAAAAGTTTTTCACCTCCTACGGAAAAGCGTCACTCCTATGACACATTCTTCGAAAAAGTATCACACCCATGACTCGTTCTACAGAAAAGTGTTACTCCTATGACACATGCCATGAAAAACTGTTACTTCTCCTATGAAAAAGTGTCACTCCACCTGTGAAAGAGTTTCACTCTTATGACACATTCTATGCAAAAGAGTTACTCCTCCTATGAAAAAGTGTCACTCCTCCTATGGAAAAGTGTCACACCTATGATATATTCATTGAAAAATTATTACACCTATGACGCATTCTACGAAACAGTGTTACACCTGTCTCACGTTCTATGGAAGAGTGTCACTCCTATGACACATTTTATGAAAAAGTGTTACTCATCCTATGAAAAAGTGTCACTCCTCCTATGTTAAAGTGCCACCTATGACACATTCTACGAAAATGTACAAAACCTATGACGCATTCTACGAAAACGTGTTACTCCTATGACACATTTTAGGAAAAAGTGTTACTCTTCCAATGAAAAAGTGTCACTCCTTCTATGAAAAACTGTCACTCCTCTTATGAAAAAGTGTCACTCCTATGAAAAAGTGACACACCTATGACACATTTTGAGAAATACGTTGCTCCTCCTATGAGAAAGTGCCATTCCAATAAAAAATTCTACTGAATAGGGTCGCATCTATGACGCATTCTACTGAATAGTATTAAACCTATGACGCATTCTACGAAAAAGTATCACACCCATAGCTCATTCTACAAAAAAGTGTTATTCCTATGACACATGCCATGAAAAACTGTTACTTCTCCTATGAAAAAGTGTCACTCCACCTATGAAAGAGTTTCACTCCTATGACACATTCTATGCAAAAGTGCTACTCCTCCTATGAAAAAGTATCACTCCTCCTATGGAAAAGTGTCAAACCTATGATATATTCATTGAAAAATTAATACACCTATGATGCATTATACGAAACAGTGTTACTCCTGTGACAAGTTCTATGGAAAAGTGTCACTCCTATGACACATTTTATGAAAAAGTATTACTCATCCTATGAAAAAGTGTCACTCCTCCTATGTTAAAGTGTCACCTATGACACATTCTACGAAAATGTGCAACACCGATGACACATTCTACGAAAACGTGTTACTCCTATGACACATTTTAGGAAAAAGTGTTACTCTTCCAATGAAAAAGTGTTACTCCTTCTATGAAAAACTGTCACTCCTCTTATGAAAAAGTGTCTCTCCTATGAAAAAGTGACACACGTAGAAAATGTGCCACACCTATGACGCATTCTACGAAAACGTGTTACTCCTATGACACATTCTAGGAAAAAGTGTTACTCCTCCTATGAAGAAGTGACACTCCTATGACACATTTTGGGAAAAAACGTTGCTCCTCCTATGAGAAAGTGTCACTCCAATGAAAAATTCTACTGAATAGTATCACACCTATTACGCATTCTACGAAAAAGTGTTACTAATATAACACATTCTAAGAAAAAGTGTTACCCTTCCTATGAAAAAGTGTCACTCCTCCTATGAAAAAGTGTTTCACCTCCTATGGAAAAGTGTGACTCCTACGAAACATTCTTCGAGAAAGTGTCACACCCATGACGCATTCTACGAAAAAGTATTACTCCTATGACACATGCTATGAAAAAGTGTTACTTTTCCTATGAAAAAGTGTTACTTTTCCTATGAAAAAGTGTCACTCGACCTATGGAAAAGTGTCACTCCTATGACACATTCTTCGAAAAAGTGTCCACCCTTGAAGCATTCTACGGAAAAGTGTTGCTCATATGACACATGCTATGGAAAAGTGTTACTTCTCCTATGAAAAAGTGTCACTCCACCTATGAAAAAGTGTCACTTTTATGACACATTCTATGCAAAAGAGTTACTCATCCTATGAAAAAGTATCACTCCTCCTATGGAAATGTGTCATTCTTATGATATATTCTTTGAAAAAGTATTACACCTATGACACATTCTACGAAAAAATGTCATACCTATGATGCATTCTACGAAAAACTGTTACTCCTATAACATATTTTAGGAAGAAGTGCTACACCTCCAATAAAAAAGTTTCAATCCTCCTATGAAAAAGTGTCACTCCTCCTATGAAAAAGTGTCACTCCTCCTATGAAAATGTGTCATTCTTATGAAAAAGTGTCACTCCTATAACACATTTGTGAGAAAAGCATTACTCCTCCTATGAGGAAGTGTCACTGCTATGACATATTCTACGGAAACGTATCACATTTATGACGCATGCTACGAAAAAGTGTTATTTCTATGACACATTCTAAGAAAAAGTGTTACTTCTCCTATGAAAAAGTGTCACTCCTATGAAAAAGTGTTACTCCTCCTATGGGAAAGTGTCACTCCTATGATACATTCTACGAAAATTTGTCACACCTATGACGCATTCAACAGAAAAGTGTTACTACTATGACACATTTTGGGGAATGTGTCACTCCTATGACACATTCTATGAATAAGTGTCACTCCTCCTATGGGAGACTGTTACTTCTCCTATAGAAACGTGTCATTCCAACAGTCGATAACCCTACCGGCAGAGCAGTCTACCATGTCAACAGTCGATAACCCAAGTCTACCTTCCTTTCCCAAAATATGTCATTGGAGTGACACATTTTCATAGAATGTATCAGAGGGGTGACACATTTTTCCAAAATATGTCATAGGAGTGACACTTGTCCATAGAATATGTCATAAGAGTGACACTTTTTCATAGGAGGAGTGACACTTATCGTAGAATGCGTCATAGTAGTGACACTATTTCATAAGAGAAGTAACGCTTTTTCCCAAAATGTGTCATAGGTATGACACTTTTTCCTAGAATGTGTCATAGGAGTGACACTTTTTCCCAAAATGTGTCATAGAAGTAACACTTTTTTGTAGAATGCGTTATAGGTGTGACACTTTTTCGTAGAAGGTGTCATAGGAGTGACACTTTTCCATAGGAGGAGTGACACTTTTTCATAGGAGGTGTAACACATTTTCATAGAGGAGGAACACTTTTCTTAGAATGTGTCACAGGAGTGACACTTTCTCATAGAAAGAGTAACACTTTTTCCCAAAATGTGTCATAGGAGTGACACTTTTTCATTGCAGAAGTAACACTTTCCTAAAATGTGCCATAGGAGTAACACGTTTTCGTAGAATGTATCATAGGTGTGACACTTTTTCCCAAGATGTGTCATGAGCGTAACAGTTTTTTATAGGAGTAGCTCTTTTTCATAGGAAAACTGACACTTTTTCGTAGAATGTGTCATAGGAGTAACGCTTTTTCACCAAATGTGGAAGGCTTGGCACTAAAGTTTTGCATGATCATAAGTATTGATTCCGAAAGCGAGTATGTTAAAAAGTTCTGGTCACCTGTTGATTCGAATAGACAACCAACCCCATATCAAACTAATAGCAGTAGTAATATATACATATATATATTGGAAAACAAATGAATGTATCATTAGTCAGAGTTCATTTGGATCAGCTGAAGTGTTGACACATAAACACCTCAGATATTGTGATATGTGTGCCGCGAATGTATTCGACTATAAATAACAGCTGCAGCTTTAATATATGTTTAGTTCGAGCTGAACTCTGAAAGCATAAACATATTATATCCTCAGCAAGAAGCAGATAGCCTTCGTATATTCGAAGATGCTATCAAGCAAAAATCTATGTCTTTGGGGAACAGCATCGACAATTCTCTTGGTAATGTGAGAAATGATGTCTCTTATTTAAAGAGGATGGCGGATCTAGATAGTACTGACAGTGTTTCATATGCCAGTGCTGTTCAGGCTGATAAGAAAATGTTTTCACTGTCAAGAAATATTTATCCAAGTTCAAACGTAATTCAAAGAGGTATATTGATAATGTATACGGAGTTTACTAAAAAGCAAATATTCTTATGATTGGTAATTCGACAATAGAGTTTGAAGGTAACATCACGAAAGTATGCGGTACAACTTTTCAACTGAATAAGGGCTTACTACAGTTGCTGTTTAGAAAAAATTCCTGATGGAAATCGCATTAATTCAGCTGATTTGGAAAATTATAGAATGGTCATAGTAAATTCGTGTGCTCATAAGAAGCTGTACTGCGCAAATGAGTTGATTCGGAAACTAAAAAGTAACAAATTTTATAATTTTATTTAAATTATAGCAATAATCAAGTGTATTTCCTGGATTGAAAGATGCCCTTTCTAAAGTTAAAAATGCGAGTAACATAATGGGTGAGAACTATAAGACTGCCGAGCGAAAAGAATCTGCAGTGGTAGCAAATTGAAGGTCAATCCTCTAAATTTCACAACAGTCAATCAAGAAAATTCTCAAGTCGACTCTCATTCTCTAGTGAAAACTGCCAATAACGTGGATAAGTATTACAAAGCACTTCATTCTAATAAAGATGCATTTGATTTCTCAACCAATAAAAATTCATCGAGAAAACTTTAGAAAGAAAAACGTTACAAATGTAAAATAAAAAATAAGGACTTTATTAATTGGATATGTAAATGGAAGAAAAGATAGTTGCCTAGTGATGGGAGGAGGAGGAAGAAGTTGTTTCGTCATTGCAAGACACTATTGCAACTGCATATGAACTCAATGTCTGGGATGACCCTAACAAATTAGTTGAAGGCCTTGGAGTACTTATTGTTGAGCAAAATATGGTAAATAACTCTGCAGAAATCTATTTTATTATCAATGAACTTCGCGAGGTAAGACTCTTATATTAAATGGTAAAGAAATGTTGATTGACTTGGAGGTAACTGTATGTGGTTGTACTTCACATATTGGGGCTCTCACCATTTAAAAAATACAAATTTTTTTTAGGTTAGCAGACATAGATGTCTGGGAAAGCCAGCGTAGTAGTTGCTCAGCTGACCGCTAGGTTGCTTTATAATTAAAGTACTCTCGCAAGCGGTTAGGCAAGGCTTCGGTTATATCAGCCTGCTGAGGTCTTCATTACATAAGAATGGGTTAAACTTTCCAATAATCAATCATCAGGTCACAACCTGCGGAAAGTCTTCTGATTGTTTGAAGTAGCATACAGCGCGCTCATTCAGAATGGATTGCGTTGTGGACATGCAGGGCTTCAATTAACCAGAGAAGTATTTCATTCTCAAGGATCTCGCCATACTTCCTCTAGACGGACAAGTACCGACGCAAGAATACATTGTTAGAGCATTGCTATCACGATCTGGCCTGGAAATCTGGAGACGCTCTCTACAATGACGTGGTGAAAATCATTCGAGATAGTCTGTATGATGCGACGAAGATATTTGTCCAGGGTGAAATCAGGAGAGCATGATTAAGACGCTGCAAGGTCAACGCTATTGTCGTCACCGAGTACAGCTATCCAGGTTTTGACGGGCCTAATAATGCGGTGACTGTGTGCATCAATCACAGAGGAGCATACAAAGCTGTCTGTGTACTCCACAACGTCAAGCAGATGACTAATTTTTACTTCAAATATAGACATGGGAGAGTCCGCCAGAAACGAGCCAGTTCGATCGGTAAATTAGAGCGCTACCTTACCGATGGCGGGTAATTGCAAGGTGGTTGATAACCCAACATTACCAGCAGTCGATAGCCCAAATCTACCTTACCAACAGAGCAGAATTCTATATAGGCTGTTAACCTAATTTAAACAATTTCAATTTCGCCACATCGCGTGAGGGCAGGTAAAATTTTGTTAAATAATTAATTGATTAATTATTTTTTTTTATTTTTTTATTTTTAATTTTTTTCATTTTTTCATTTTTTTTTTCATTTTTTTCATTTTTTTTTCATTTCTTTTTCATTTTTTTTGATTTTTTTCACGTTTTCCATTTTTTTCATTTTTACCATTTTTTTTTCTAATAAAGTCATACCATAGCTCATAAAATTTTGTCCGCGCACTGCCGGCTATAACTCAGGTTGTGCAAACCATCAACAACCACTACCTACACTCACACATCGTGTGAGGATGGGCGGTGGTTTGTTAAATAATTAATTAAATAATTTATTTTTTCATTTCTTTTTTTTTCATTTTTTTCATTTTTTCTCCTCTTTTTTCTCCTGTTCAACAAGAGGAGTGTAAGCGCTTGAGTTTTGATTCATATGATGTTAGGCACACAAGCATCTACTCCCAATCCATATATAGATAACACTCGAAGCATGCATACAATAATCCCACCACCGCTCAATGGGGTTCGCATCTTCAAACCAATGCAAGTTCAAACCTGCATAGAATTCTTGGAAAAATGGCACGGAGCTCTCTGATTGGTCGAGTGCCGCCATCACTATAGAGGCGACGTCCGAAATTCTTCGAAATTTAGATAAGTTTCTTCACGTCTCAGCTCACTATATTACATACGAATCCTACTGCTTTTTTACCTTACTGACAGAGCTGATTACCACCATCGGTAATTGTAATACATTAACTTTTACATAGAAAGAATGCATTATATACTATGTGAACTACATTGTGACAGAGTCACATGTACCTGCTTGCTTGGCGCTGGCAGAATGCGAACACTTGTTTCGTGAGTGCTGTCCTACTGGTATTGCCAGCGTCGAGGATGATCAGCAAGACATACACACAAGCATACACTATCATTGCCGGGTCGAGAGAACGCGCAGAGAGCGAGGGTCGAGGAGGGGGATCGTGCGCACGGGAGAGTCGCGCAACCCGGAGCGCAGTCGCGGGAGTAGGACGGAGAGAGAGATAAGAGAGAGAGAGAGAGAGAGAGCGGCGCGGAGAGAGACGTAATATGCGCGAGAGAGAGAATAGACGAGCAGCCGACGGACGATAGTGTATATATAGTGCGCGCGCCGAGGAGAGATAGGGGCGCGCTGATAGTGCTGTGAGTAGGAGGGGGAGAATCGCATCCGACCAGCGCGTACAGTATCTATACGAGTACGGGCCGCGGCGCGGATGACAGAGTGGGAGGGAGAGAGAGAATAGCAGCCGGCCACCGTGTAGTATATAGGCATAGACGAAAGTGAGAGATAGACAGGGGGAGCGAATAGTGGCAACCGTGCCGACGCGCGACGCGCATAGTAATATACGTCCCGCGCATGATCTCCCGGGAACCTATTATGACTCCAATTATATGCGAGTCATGTAATGTGGACAAGATGGGTATCAGAACAAGGAACAGAGCCAATCATTTGCGGTGCTGCTCAAAGGGGGGGGGGGGTCTCGAGGAAAGGATGAGCGTCGCGAGGCCGGAGGCGATCGCTCTCTTGATCACCGACCAGCGAAGGAGTAGTTAGCTCTCTCTTGATTAATTCGACGAGTTAAAAGTACATAGTGTGAATAAGTGTTGCCGGAAGATTGGGTATAAAGGAAGTGGTTGCCAATCACGAAGGAGTTTAAGTGCGTAAGTGTAGGTTCTTCCAGGTTGGAGCGGAGGAGTTGTACGAGTCGAGTTGTGGTGTGCTGAGAGTTTCGTCGTGGGTCGAGTGAAGAGTTGCGATCGAGGTTTTGGATCGTGTCGGTTGTTGCGTCGGGGGTCGAGCTGTGAATTAGGGGTCGAGTTCCAAGGTCACTAGGAAGCGCAGTCTTGAGTCAAGTTGTGAGTTGCAGGGTCGAGTTTCAGGTTACCATGGAGCTGCTAGAATGTGGCATTTTCCCCGTCCGTGATCCAGGATTGTTCAGAGTGCGAGCCGGGGGCAGTTCGCTCGGGCACTCGGGACCAGGGTATTATTTTGTTTTAACAGGTTCGGCAGTGGAGTTGCCGAGAGGAGACCAGCGAGAGTCAGGCAGGCAAAAGAGACGCTCTCACGGCACGTAATGGCGGATGCCGCCATCTTAATTTCAAGTATCAATAAACTCCAGTTTACCTCCTACGTGTTTGTTCTTATTAGCGAGTGTGCAATTCCCCGTGTGCGTGTCTATTCTCTTTGCGGCCCGAATAAGGAACGTATTGTGTCCAGCAGCGTGGGTATTATTGTGTGTCGGAGTATATGGAATTCAACGTTGGTTATTGCTGGGTCGTGGCTACTCCCTCATCGAGATACTAATCGCAAGCCGTGGCGTGGCTCCGTAAATAGAGAAGTAACGGAGAAAATAGTAGCGCAATATTTGCTAGAGTCTTAGTTAATAATTATTTAGACTCTGTTAGTGGTTTTAAGCAAATACAACGTTACAACATATACTATGTATACTGCATATACTATGTGTACTACATATACTATGCATACTGCATATACTATGGGTACTACAAATACTTATCATACTAGCACTCTACACCGATCGCTCCACCCACCATGATATCATTATTACCGATTGATAAGGTAGGAATCTACTTTAGCGACAGAGTGGGTCGGAAATACAAAATGGTCGGAAATTTAAAAATGGCGTGTAATTTGATAGGCTAGACAAAATTTTCGCCATTCCGGCGGGAATTCGTGGAGCATCGAACGGTAAATTTTTTTTAATAATGAGCCCCAACCATCGCTCTCACCTGTGAGGTACATTACCTCTCCATCATTTATTAAGAGTTTATGCATAATTCATATGTGGGAGCGTCCGCCAAAAACGAGCTGGCGCACACTGGGGCCATACAGATTTTTTGGTTCAAAACCACCTAGAGGTCGCAATTCTCAACGGAATCTCAAAATTTTTGCTTAGCAACATTCGTTATCAAATATCAAAGAGCCCTACGAAGCCTGATTTTCCAAAAAATTAACCTATAAATCTAAGGAGTCATATAATCCTATCACATCAACCAATCAATTCAATTTTTGACCCGCAAATCTCAAAAATACGATAAACCTTTAATTTGTAAGCCCTTTACTCGTGAACTCTTGACCTTTGATCCAGTAAGCCATGCACTCATAAACTCTAAACCTATACGCCCTAACCTCATAAGTCTTAAGGGGTCTTACACCTAGTGGCTTCTGAGGCCAAAATCAGCTATAAAAAAGAGAAAAATGTTATTTAAACCACATACAATGCATATCCTAAAAATATACACTATTTCTGACAGAATAGCCCAAGACTTAATCTGTAGACCAATTTTACTCACAGATATAGCATTTTCAATTTTATGGGTGCATGGGTTTACAGGTGCATGGGCTATGGGTGCATGGGATTACGGGTGCAAGGGTTTATGGGTGCATGGATTTATGGATGTATGGGTTTATGGGTGCATGGATTTATGGATGCATGGGTTTATGGGTGCATGGATTTATGGATGCATGGGTTTATGGGTACATGGGTTTACGGGTGCATGGGCTTATGGGTGCATGGGATTATGGGTGCAAGGGTTTATGGGTGCAAGCATTTATGAATCAAGGTTAATAGAGCATGTGTCAAGGACTTATAAATTGAAGTTTTATAGCATTTTTGGGAATCACAAGTGTAAATTTTGGGATTATAGGTTATAAATTAGGTTTATAGGTTCATATTTTCAAAATTAGGCTTCGTAGCGGTCTTTGGTATTTTGTCACAAAAGTTCCTGTTTTTAAATTTTCAAATTCGGTTGAGAATTATGACCTCTAGGTGGTTTTGAACCTTTCGGCCCGAGTGTGCGGCGAGCACGCGACGCAGTTTTCGCGCAAAATGCACTCTGTTCAACTCGCTCATATTCATTAGCTGAGTGTCTCGGAAAAAAACAAAGTACATATGAGGCGTCTCACGTCAGCTCTCCAGGCGCGATGCGCGAGCGCGAAAGCATGCTGTTTTCAGCTTCTGTTTGAATGGCTAAGATGTATCTAAAAAAAATAATCCCCAAGTGATTTCGATGTATTTTTTCCTCAGCTTTCCGATGGTGCTATTAGTTTCTCAAAATTTTTCAATTCTAACCTCAAAAAAACATAAAACGTGTTATATCTCAAAAACTATATTTTTAATATTTTTTTTTGACCTGCTAGATCGAAAGAGGAGGAAATTTTACATCGATATAGCCTTTTTCTACATAGGGGTTTTTTGATTTTTTCGAGATATTATTCAAGAAATACTTAGAATTGAAAAATTTTGAGAAACTAATAGCACCATCGGAAAGCGGAGGAAAAAATACATCGAAATCACTTGCGGATTATTTTTTTAGATACATCTTAGCCCTTCAAACACAAGCTGAAAACAGCATGATTTCGCGCTCGCGCGCCACGCCTGGAGAGCTGACGTGAAACGCCTCATATATCGATAGATTTTTTCCTCCTCTTTCTAAGGGTATTATTGTTTTTTCTCCAAGATGCTTTCTTCTGATTGATAATTCAATTTGAATATTCAGAACCATTTTTCTCAAAGTATACCATTTTTTTTTTTTGAAAATTACACCATTCTAAAGTACAAGTCTTAAGCTATAGAAGCCTAAAGTTTCAAGTTGGAGAAAGGAAGGGTTCAAAAGTAAAGCAATTAAAAAGACAGCGCCATGAAGTCGAGCGCGCTCTCCGCGCTGCGCTGCACCATTAATGTAAACGTTAATTTGTATGAAAGGCCACATATTAAAATTCTAAATCATGTTAATTTTTTGTTTATTTCTTAATTTTTTATTTTTAGTTGAGTTCATTTTGATAGGTCTCTTCTCAATATTTGTTTTTTTCCTTCTGATTTTTATAATCTTTTCCTTTTTTAATCGGTGGGTATAATTCGAATGTTTCTGATGCTCAGAATCGTTTTAGTTCTAATCGTTTAGTGTCTGATATCAATTTAACGCAATGGTATGACAGAATTCCAGGCACAGTTTTTGCCGATTCTAATCGTTGTTTTAATTTTTGCCTAGTTTCGAAATATTTATCTTTTGATAAAAAAAAACAATCAATATTTTCAAAATATTTAGTTGCCCACTCGAAAAGATTTTGTGTCGTCAATATATAATTGTAGGATACTTTCCGCAAACTTGCTCGCCTAGTATCCCCGTTCTAATTTTCCCGTGAGCAGTTGCATGAAAGTGCCACTCAGCTTCAACAGAAAAATCTTCATAGTGATGAACAAGATTCTGGAAGTTGTGTTTATTTTTAAAATGTTACGTTGCTCCATCAGTAAAGTAAATGACTTTTTTAACAAAATCAAAAGATTTTTTAAGGTAATTAATTATAATTTCTTCGATTAAGTAAACGGCTATGGCGTCATGAATTAAATTGTCTAATAAAACTTCCATGCTTTTGTGTTCAATTTTGGAATCTGATTCTCTACAGTAAATGATTATTGTCGCCAAACTAAATTGATTATTGTTATAGTGGAAAACTTGTGCTGCGTCTTGTGCAATAAAAGCATAGTTTTCTGAAAAATCTAGGGAAATTAAAAACTCTCCTTTACATAAGGATTCTTTCAAGATTTTAAAATAAGATGCTTGTTGTTTGGAGATGAAAGAATGAGTCTTGAGTTTATGCAAAAGAGGAAAAAAGATGTCTATAAATGATGAATTAGAACCAGTTTGAGTTTCTAATGTCGATCTATCAGTTGTTTGCTATATCTGAATTTAATTTCATTAACGTCCGAGTTCTCAAGAAATAATTATAATCTTTTTTTAGTGATTCAACACCAGGACAATTAGAGCACTCATTTAAATGACACTTTGTTGTTGAATTTTTACATACTATTTGAGTTATGCAATCTTTGTAAGTAATCATTTTATCAAAAACGCCTACTGAGTTTCTTAAGCCAGCTAACAAAATTTTGACATTTTGGTGGTAGACGTACACACAAACCGAATGAGTGCTATTAGCACCGGCTAAAACGCAATGTTGAGGACGGTATTCCGCAAATTTAGTGAAACCAATTTTCGAATTGGGATACATTTCTTTATATTTTATGTATAGTTCTCTCAGATAATACAAAACAAGTCTTTACTGCATGTAGTTTTTGATCCATCTTCATCTTTTATGCACTTACTATCTTTGTAGCCTGGCATAATTCTACTGTTATCATCACTTTCATAAAACAGTCTTACTTGATCTACAGTATCGCTTGATAATTTTTTATTTCCTCTTTTTTCAACTAAAAGAGACTTATCATTATCTAGTAATTTAGATTTAGTAGCCAGCCGACAAGAAGAATTTGAAAATTCAGCAATTTTACGAGAGCTCCAGTTCTTTGGAAGTAATTGCATGAGGAACAATTTTTCTTTTTTTGTTACATTTTCATCATTAAGCAATGTTTTCAAATTAGAAATTATTTCATAACAATAGTTTAACTAAACTTCATTTTCGTCTTTACTCTTGGAAAGAAATTGTATCCTGCAAGAATCACATATTTTATCTCTATCTTTCAAAAACGGAAAACGTGTCTTCATTTCTACTTCATTATGTGAATGTTTTTTTTTATTGTAAGGATTAAAACAACGATGAAAATTCATGATAAATAGGAGTATCAAAAAATAATTGTAATAATAATTTTATTAATTATCTCTAGAAATATAATGAGGAAGAATACATTTTTCAGTGGGCTTATAAGACTTTGAAGTCGCTTCTTTGGATCTGGAGAGCAGATCTGTTAAATCCCTCTAGTGATGAAAAGCGAATGAAAATTACACACATCCGCGTGTAGCACATTAACAGCGCGTTGCATCGCAGCGCGGGGAGCACGCCCGACCGCCCGCCGCTGTCTTTTCAATTCCGTTACTTTTGAATCCTTCATTTCTACAACTTGAAACTTTAGGCTTTTGTAGCTTAAGACTTGTACTTTCGAATGGTGTAATGCATTTTGGAGAAAAAACAATAGTACTGTTAAGAAGAGGAGGAAAAAATCTATGGATATAAGTACGTTGTTTTTTTCCGAGAGACTCAGCGAATGAATATGAGCGAGTTCAACCGAGTGCATTTTGCGCGAAAAAAGCGCCGCGCGCGTCCGCTGGCTCGTTTCTGGCGGACGCTCCCACATATGAATTATGCATAAACTCTATTAATAAATGATGGAGAGGTAGTGTAACTCACAGGTGAAAGCGATGGCTGGGGCTCTCATTATTAAAAAAAATTTACCGTTTGATGTTCCACGAATTCCCGCCGGAATGGCGAAAATGTTGTCCAGCCTTTCAAATTACCCGCCATTTTTAAATTTCCCACCTTTTTGTATTTCCCACTCTGTCGCCAAAGTAGATTCCTACCTTATTAATCGTTGATAATGATATCATGGTGGGTAGAGCGATCGGTGTATAGTGCTCGTATGTATAGTATAAGTAATACTCATAGTATATGCAGTATACATAGCTTATGTAGTACACATAGTATATGCAGTATACATTATGTAGTACCCACAGTATATAATGCATTCTTTGTATGTCAAAGTTAATGTATTACAATTACCGATGGAAGTAATCAGCTCTGTCAGTAAGGTAGAAATGCCATAGGATTCGTATGTAATGTAGTGAGCTGAGACGTGAAGAAATTTATCTAAATTTCCAAGAATTTCAGACCTCGCCTCTATAGTGATGGCGGCACCTGACCAATCAGAGAGCTCCGTGCTATTTTTCCAAGAATTCTATGCAGGTTTGAACTTGCATCAGCGAGCTCCGTCTCAACCTGTCCAAAACGTTTTTCGAAGAATTCTATGAAGGTTTGAAGATACGAACCCCATTGAGCGGTGGTGGGATTATTGTATGCATGCTTCGTGTGTTATCTATATATGGATTGGAAGTAGATCCTTGTGTCCTTAATATCATATGAATCAAAACCCAAGCGCTTATGCTCCTCTTGTTGAACAGGAGAAAAAGAGGAGAAAAAATGTAAAGAATGAAAAAAAAATAAAACAATAAATTAATTAATCATTTATTTAAGAAACCACCACCCACCCTCACACGATGTGTGAGTGTAGGTAGGGGTTGTTGATGATTTGCACAACCTGAGTTATAGCCGGCAGTGCGACTACTCAGCAGTGGGCAGCGTGACGACTCCGGCTCGCCGTCTAGTGGAGCGCGCAGTATATATAGTGCATGTCGTGTATGTCATCTAACAAGTATCAGAATTATTGGTGTAAAGTTGGATAGCCTATCTGATGTTGCATACTGCTCTGTCAGTAAGGTAGAGATGGCTGATTCATCTGCAGATGGCGCTACGAAAGAGTGGGTATCAATGGAAACATAACCACAAAATGTTTACAAGGCAGAGTTGGGTATTGCATACTGCTCTGTCGGAAAGGTAGAGATGCGTGATACATCTACAGATGGCGCTACGAAAGAGTGGGTATCAATGGAAACATAACCTAAAAATGACAATGACAACCTAACCTCAAATGTACACCAATTTTCAGAAGTCATGCTACTGTAAAGGGAACAATCGAACGACGAAACGGAGAAAATTTTATGAGTTATGGTATGACTTTATTAGAAAAAAAAATGGTAAAAATGAAAAAAATGAAAAACATGAAAAAAATAAAAAAAAAAGTGAAAAAAATTTTAAAAAATGAAAAAATGAAAAAAATTAAAAAAAGGAAAAAATAAAAAAAAATAGTTAATCAATTCATTATTTAACAATTTCACCTGCCCTCACACGATGTGGCGAAATTCAAATTTTTTAAATTGGGTTAACAGCCTATATAGTATTCTGCTTTGTTGGTAAGGTAGATTTTGGTTATCGCGGAACTACACTGTCGGCGAAGTGGCGCGAAATTCAAATTTTTTAAATTGGGTTAACAGCCTATATAGTATTCTGCTCTGTTGATAAGTTAGATTTGGGTTATCGACTGCTGGTAATGTTGGGTTATCAACCACCTTGGAATTACCCGCCACCGGTAAGCTAGCGCTCTACCTTATCACTCGAGCGCCAGCTCAGACGGTAGGTGAGCCAGAAGTGAGGTAGCTCCTCTACTATGATAGATTCAGGTATACCATCAACAATGTGGATAACTGCCACTGAAGCAGCGATTCACGTATACAACAGTACTCCACACCAGTACAATGAGTTTAAAACTACACTTTCGAAAGTTTGTCCAGAGAAAAGGAGTCACTTAGAGAATGTGAGGAGGTTTGGATGTATAGTCTACGTAAAAATATCCATTACAGAGAATAAATTTTCAGAGAAAGCTTTGAAAGCCATCTTAGTTGGGTACATTCCTACGGGATACCTTGTCTAGCACCCACAAACAAGCAGATTCATAAACTCGAGACATGCTAGATGTAACGAGAACATGGTATACAAAAATCTGAAAAGATCGTCAGAAAAACCAAAGTTTCAAATTTCAGAGAACACCGAGAAATCAGGGATAGCCCAAGAGGAAAACATTGACGTTTTCCTGCTTAAGCCAAAAAAAGAAAATCACTCAAAAGAAAAGAAGCAGAAAAAGAGAAAACAGAGCCTTCACATAAATCAGAAAATTACCTACCAGAGAAGCAAAAACAAATCCAAAAAGAGATCCAGAGGTTGTATACAGAGTTCAGAGTGACGGTGAAAGTGAGGTCTCTAAACCAAAGGAGGATGAAATGATTTTTGCGGGACTGGCCAAGATCAATAAGGATCGGGCTAACTACAGAGAAGCTTTGTCATCTTCAGCGAAAGAAAATTGGATAAATGCCATAGAGAAGGAAGTGCAGTCAATGAGAGAAAATGATGTCTGGGAAATTGTGGACAGACCCACTTCACATCAGAGAAAAAGAAAACCAAATATAATAGATTCAAAATGGGTCTTTAAAAGAAAAATTGACGATAATGGACAAAATAATTTCAAAACCAGATTGGTCATCAGAGGATTTAAAGATAAGAATGTTTATGAACTCAAAGAAACCTATGCACCAGTATCTAGACTGGCAAATATCAGAGCTTCCCTAGTCATCATAAACAAGCACGACATCGAGGCAGTACAACTGGACGTTAAAACTGCCTTCCTCAACGGAATCTTGGAGGATGACATTTACATGGAACTTCCAGAGGGAGTGAACACAAGAGAATCAGAGAAATCAAAAGTTGCAAATTAAAGAAGACTCTATACGGTTTGAGAGTTAGCCCGATAAGATGGAACCAGAGATTTACAGAGGAGGTGAACAAGCTTGCATTAGAGAGATATATAGGACCCATGCTTATTTACTTGGAGAAAGGAAGGATCTATGACATTCCTAGTGCTGTATGTCGATGACATTATACTTGCCAGCAATGATACATCTAAGAGACAAGTCACTGCACGATTATGTGAAGTATTCAAAATGAGAAACTTAGGAGAACCAAAGATGTTCCTAGGAATGCAAATAACCAGAGACAGAGAAAACAGAATCATGAAGATTCGACAATCAGAATATACAGAGAAGATCCTAAAGAGATTTAATATGCATGAAAGCAAACAAAAGAGCATGCCCATGGTAACAAGAAAGGTTAAAAATAGAGAAGGCAAGATTACAGAGAAAATTGTGGAAGAGTCTCCCTGTAGAGCCCCGTACAAAGAAACGATAGGCAGTTTACTGTATTTAGCTGGTGCAACAAGACCAGACATAGCATTTGCAGTCAACTTCCTATATAGATAGCAGAGGTCGCCTACAGAGAACGATTGGATAGACGTCAAAAGAATACTCAGGTACTTAAGAGGAATCTCTCCCCTAGGCTTAACTTTCAGAGCAAAAGGAGAAAAACTTGAAGCATTCACAGATGCTAGCTTCAGAGACTGTGAAGACTCAACTTCCACAGGTGGCTATATAATAAAATTATACGGAGACACAATAGTCTGGAGAAGCCACACAGTTATGTAACTCTCTCAACCTGTCAGACGGAATACCTGGTAATGAGCGAATCATGCCAAGAGATGATTTCGCTAGATAAAGCAATCAGAGATGTTACAGGAAAGACTTCGGACCCCGTAACTGTGGTGTGACAATATGTTCGCTGGAAAATGTACTCAAATGGATGGAGCAAACAAGTTAAAGAGTTTTGACGATAGTGTTTCAGAGATTAAGAAAAAACTCAGGGAAAGAGAAACCAGTGGTAACAAGAGTCACGTAGCTGATGCACATGGAGACTTGGTTAAGAGATGTGCATTGGAAAATAGAGTCTTTAAAAAATGGATAGAGTTTAAAGTGAACCAGGCTGACATATTGACCAAACCTTTGCCGATACAATCTTACTCATACCTCAGAGAACAAATATTGTAAAATATTTGAAATATTCAGAATCAGAGAAATTTTTCTTTTATCTGTTTCAGACTCCCATAACTTTACGGAGGCAGCATAAAGTGAGGGAGTATTGGCGATATACGGCTTCTTACCGCCTCGACCATGGAACAACGGAGAGAGGCGACACTTCTTAGGTGCGAAACCAACCTCCTGCGCAAGAGTGCCGCCGAATATAAGTACTAAGATTGCAGGTATATTTAAAATTAAAAACATTGTTTTCTTAATTTTTATCATAATTAAAATGATCGTTTTTGTTTATATTTATGAAAATGTTAAATAGAAAAAAAGTTTCGTTTCAATGTTATCCACAATATTTGTACTTGAAATTTTTATGTAAAGTGAAATTCTGTTGAATAATATAAGGAAAACTACTGTTTTCATTACTCCCGATGTAATATTAATAAAAAAAATACAACGGTAAATTTTATATAGATTTAATTAAAGGTGGGGAGCTAGCCGCTCACGCAACACGTTGCACGAAATGTTAACTACTGGGGAAAACAATGTTCGCGGGTATTCCTAACTACATAAATAGAATCTCAATTACGAAAAAATACTTGCGGCACATACACATACTCTAATACGGAGAAAGGGAGAGAAACAGAAGGTAAAGGCTCAACACTCGTCTTGACCTTAGTGCCGCGTGCACGAGCGGGTGCGCGAAATACTATTGTAGCAGCCGTGACGGTAATAGTGCAGCGTGCCGCGTCCAGCGCGTGTGTGTAATGTAAACAATCGTATCTGGCTTCCGGCGTTCCTAGCGCTGACAGCAGCTGCTGTAGGACGGCGCCTTGGTCAATATCGTCCCTTTCGTCGTTTTTGTCATCGTTGTGATTGATGATGATTCGTCGGAGATCGCAAGGCAACGGGGTCTGCGGCGAGAGTAGATTTGATAAGTTCTTTCTCATTCCTAACTTCTCCGATGGGTAGGCTGATGGCACTGTTCTCTTGTTGCAGGTATCTGTGGCAGCGAGAGAAGTAAACGACTAGCACTGTTGCATACGGTCTCTTTAGTATGGTAATATTGTCTGCATCATCTATTTATTAGTCATATGTGGTTTTTAGGTGCTTAACTGTCCCTGCTTGTCTCCCAGAGTAGTAAGTATGTGTATAGTTAATCTGCTGCTTGTGCCTTGATTGACCCCCAGACGGAGGCTGTCCCCGATACTGAAACAACGAGTGAAGGTCTCCACCAGTACTTCCCCTCCAGCAAAGGTGTGGCCTGTTATTCTAAACAGACTGGTGTCCTTGGAGTAACGCCAACCTGGACCAGCCAGCCATACTTTGTTGCCTCTGCAGCTCCAGCAGAGTAAGAGTAAGATTTAAGAGTAGCAGTGCTTTAGAATGTGAGGGGATATGTAATAATAAACTGAGGAAAAATGTAAAAAGTGTAGTATGTATGTGTTTAGATGTGCTACGGGTAGGTAGTTATTACTGGGTAGATTAGTCAAATTGTATTTCGCACCTCCTCCTCATGATCAAATGGTAGTAGCCTCTCTTCCCATGCGGTTTACCACACATCCAAAGCAAAAAAGAGCGCTAGCGGCCATCGTAGCCGTCTCTCGGCTCTGCCGCCGGTCGATCCTCATTCTTTTTCTTTGTGCCGGAGAATCCGCACGTCCCACGGAAAAATGTCAGGGTGAAAGGATTTTGAGTAAATTTTTGACATTTTCAGAATTATTTATTAAAATAGTGCTCTATTGGTGTATCAAAGGAGCAGATGCAGATCAAGAAAGGATCATCTAGAAATCATATAAGATGTAAGATAACCTAAATACCGTTTGTTTTTTCTTCTGTTCAAGCCTCGTACAGGTGTCGTCAAGTACGCGGCGGATATTTTTAAAGGCATCTTGTTCAGCTTCTAATCGGAACAAGATACATTTCTGTGTAATTTAAGCCTACAGTCGAGGATATTAACCTTGTTCAGGTTCTAATCTGATCGAGCTACATAGTTATTATACTATGCAATTACTGCAGTCGCTGATCTACTAAGATTATTCTTGTTCGGGCTCTAGCCTGTTCAAGAGACATACCTAGGTTATGTTGCCTAAGCCACGAGTTAACCTTTTCCTGTGGAGGTCACGAACGTTGCAGAGGACCATGAGTCATCGACTTCGGGCATCGGGGCACACGCAGCGTATATACCTACACACGGCAAGTAAGCGGCGATGCTTTCCCTGCTTACGGGCGCTGAGCGGCCATTGTTGTCGTGCTTGCGCTCACGCCTCAATGGCCTTGGTGCACACGGCGTCGCCCACGTGGCGCTTGGCTGACGGACAACGAAGCGGGCCCGCCGCACAGTGGGACCAAACACCTAATTTCCTGACTAAACCTCGCCTTCACGTGAAATGTGCATGAAAAAAATTTCTGCAAAAAGCTTTGGATTCCTTTTGCGCCGCTCTTTCGAAAACTGTTTCCCTCGAATCCATCCATAATGATTATCAACATGAAACCGTTGCAGTTTTATCGCATTGTCTCGAAAATTCGATTTGCCTGTTGAGTTGACATGAAATACACGATCATGCATGTGTCCCTCGTATATATAAATATACATTTATATTTACGATACATAAAAATATACATTAATATGCTTTTGTAACTACTTCTCTAATAACTGGTATTAGTTTTGCAAATTTCATTTATTAATATAATGTTTATCAGCAAATTATGGTAAAATCTATCTTTAAAGATAATAATCCTTGAATAAATTTATTTTTTCGAAAAATTACTAAAAAAATCATACTCAAAAGTCACAACAAAGTTTTATGTCTCTTTAATTATTATAAACAATCGGTAAATGTTACATCGATCCTACCCCCTCGAAGGATTGCCACCTTGCCGTATGCCCGGTTAGTTATCTGACCTGGGCCGGTGGGGGGGGCTTTACGGCAAGAGTGCGAACGATACGTGCCCGTCCTGAGGCGTGAATGGAGTATGATTGACGGATCCCCGTAAAGCGGGCTCTCCACAAGCAGGTGAAAGGATTCCCCTTAAAAAGGGCTCTCCCACGGATGGGTATGCATGCAGCGTGAATGGGACCCCCCTAAAAAGGGCTCTCAGTATGAATGTGGGTTCCCCGTAAAAAGGGCTCTCCCTTGTTCTGAGTATAGAAGTGAAGTATGGCAGGAGGAAAGCGCCGCTCTCCGTAAGGAACGTCCGGCGCTGGACTCACGGGCCGGGCACGTCTCGGACCCCAGCCCTCGCACAGAGGAGTGGGGAACGAGAAAGTCTGTACGGCTCGAGCAGTAACGAAGAGCAATCCCCTGACGTGGCGAATGCGGCAGTGCCCGTCAGGAAACACTCCACACACCCACATGCAATAGACACTAGTGACACACCTATACACCACACACACACAATGCGGGATAGATTATGGAGGCTCTCATTTCCCCGATCTGAGTCGTCTGGCAAGGGACATCTCTCCTCTTACTGGAGGGTACAATTTAAAAACTGGGTTGTTCGGCGCTCCCAGGCCGCCAGATAGTACAGGGGCTCGGGAAGGAGTAACCGCCAAACTCCTGGCTGCCCCACCAGCTGGCGCATAATCTCTTTCTGAGTAATAGTGCCGGTGGGGGACTCTATCGAGGCCACCGGTTGGGGGGGGGGGGGGGGGGGGACTGAGCCTTCGTCTTCGGATAAGGGTAATCTGAGAGTCAAAGTACTACCCGACCACTAACACAAATACATCCGCTCTTAAAGTCCGTTCAGAGTCCGTCAAGCTGTCAGTGAATCCAGATAAAGTTAACATGATATTGCTCACTGCCAGATACAAGGTCAAACCTATCGGGGGAGTGCATCTGGGTGGTAAACCCCTGAAACTGGCAAATGAAGCTAAGTGTCTGGGAGTGACGTCAGATTACAAACTTAATTGGGGAAAACACATAAAGTATATATGCGAGAAAGCTACCAATACCTTCTGGGCCTGCAGGAGAGCTTTTGGTAACACCAGGGTCTGTCACCAGACAACGTAAGGTGGATGTATGAAGCTATCATCAGGTCCAGATTAACGTACGGAGCGCTGGTATGGTGGCAGAGAAGCTCACTAAAAACTCACCAGAGCTCTCTAAACAAAGTACAAAGACTGCCAATAGGGGACATAATGGGTTCTCCGAGCACTACGCCCCTTGCAGCCCTTGAACTAATACTAGGAATACCACCACTGCAAGCTTTTATCAAAGGCGAAGCAAGCAAGACTTGGTGGCGCATTAGAGATGTCATTGGGACAGGGGGAGGGCTTAACCAAGGACTTGGTCAGGTCCTACCCCCTGATATCGAAGCATCGAGGTGTGACAAAATAGGGCGAAGGATTATATTCCGGAAACCCTACAAAGTTCACATCTCCGACAGAGAAGAATGGGCCAACGGTATCCACCCCTACACCCAATCGGGCGTAGTGTGGTTCACAGATGCCTCCAAAAATGAGAATGGCGTGGGAGCGGGTACCTGGGAGCAAGGCAGCTCTACGGAACTGGTGTACACACTTGACTCTTACGCATCCGTGTTCCAGGCAGAAGTAAGACCCATAGCGGAGTGTGCTGCAGTGCAACTAACTAGGGACATCTGGGGTTGCCCCATCACCATCTGCTCAGACAGCAAAGCTGCACTGATGGCCCTCAGCTGCACCAGCATTTACTCCAAGGAAGTATTACATAGCATAGAGATCCTCACGGCCTCGGCCCGCAATAACGCGGTCATCCTGATTTGGGTGCCGGGGCATGTGGGGATCCGTGGCAACGAGAAGGCGGATGGTGGGAAGAGGCTCGCCGGGTCAGAGTGACTCAGTGCTTGGTAGGCGTTCCCCCGAGTGAAATTAAGAAAAGAACCTCACTCTTAATGAGGGAGGAAATACTCAAGAAATGGTGGGAGTCGCCAGGTTTAAGGCAAGTCAAAAGAATCTTAAGTGACTCCCCGCCAGAACAAGGGTTTCAAGACATAGGCAGGCTGAGTAAGCCTAGGCTAAGAAGGGTAGTGGGCTGGCTCATGGGCCACTGATGGGTGAGACAGTATCTCTACAAACGCACAATTTTAAACGAGGGAAACTGCAGATGGTGTGGAGGGCCGGAGGAGTCAACCTTCCATCTCCTCTGCCGGTGCCCGGCCTTTGTGGGTACTAGGCGGGGGATGTGGGGGGAATGCTTCCTTCAGCCTGAAACTTTAAGAGAACAGAGCCTTCAGTCCATCTGCCAAGTTACAGAGCGGATGGACAGAAGGCTTCAGAGCAACGGAAATTAGGAAAAGTTAAAGCCAAGATGTACAGCACAATGTGCGCAAGCCTGAGTACTGGGAAGCATGTCTCGGAAAAGAGCCGCTCGCCCGCCTCAACACATAGACATAGACATAGACATACACCGATCCTAAGATATCGCAACTTTAACTATCAACACTATAAAATGTCTGATTTTGTCACAGCAATTATTGTTTACTCCTGTTATCGTCTATGAAAGAAAACGCACTTGTTTTCAAACATAATTTTTTTCTCGGAAACAAATCAACATAACCTCTTGAAATTTCAACACAATGATGTACTCGATAAGTGTAATACGTGGTAAAAATTTTGAGTCAATCAATTGAATATTCTTTTAAAAAATGCAAATATAAAAAATTTATAAAAAAATTTAATCTCAAATATCTTTGGTCACAAGAGTCAGATTTTTTTGGGCAAACAACTTACTCCTTAGACACAAAAAAAGCTAATTCTCTGCCAAGTTTCAAAACGATTCATTGATTTTTACTCCTGTTATCGTCTATGAAAGAAAACGTACTTGTTTTCAAACATAATTTTTTTCTCGAAAACAAATCAACATAACCTCTTGAAATTTTAACACAATGTTGTACTCGATAAGTGTAATAAGTGGTAAAAGTTTTGAGTGGATAAATGAAAAATTTTTTGAGATATTAATTAAAGAATTAGAAACCATATGTTCATTAATAACAAATGACAGGCTTAAGATAATTTAAATTTAAAAAAAGAAATTGTAGGTAATTTAACGACCTTTTAATAAAAATTACTTTTATTTAGTAATACTGACTGTAGCAACTTAAAAAATCAAAAAACGAAAAATTCAAAATCGTTTTTGGTTATAAAAAAAAACGTGATAAAATCAAAAAATAGTTTATGCTCTCTCTCTATTCTCCTCTGAAACGAAGAGAATAATCTTTGTCCGATGTAAATCGGTCGATTGGTTCAAAAGTTATCGCATGTATACACACATTCATACACACACACATACGCACAGACACGAAATTTTTTTTTATCAAAAACAACGGATTTTAGCGCCAAAAGTCTTAAAACATGTTTTTGATCATTTTTTGTTTCAAAAATTTTTTTCACCGTTACAAAGCTTTCTCTTTGAGGAAACAAAAGTATGTAAATATATATTTTTATGTATCGTAAATATAAATGTATATTTATATATGAGTATTTCTCTGGAACTTTTAACTTTTAGCTAAATAGAAATTTCAAAATTTAATGTTGAGGCACATACACAAAAGTCACTTGTTCCTGTTTTAGATACCCCAAATAACAATAAAAAGGGTCAGCTCCTCATTTTTAAACATAGTTTTTTTATTTCGTATGCTTATGCACGTACGAGTAAGTGTGAGCAAATGCATGTAAAACTGCCTTACAATCACTTTCTTTTTGATTTTTTTTTAAATAAACCAAAATTTCGTTAGACACCCAGTGAATATTTTTGAGAAATTGTGTGTAGTAAAAAGAGCCATACTTATATTAGAGGTATATACTGTTGTTTACGTGTGCCACCAAAAAATGATAATTTTTTAGGCGAGGGGCGCATCGACACCGTGTATTGTAGTAGATCATACTTTACTTTCCGTAAGAGGCACACTTATAACAAAAGTCGCCTTTTGTTCTTCTCTCCAAGACGAGTAATTTATGCTCCAGAAAGTTTAAAAAACACAATAGTTATTTTTTTTAATCTACAAATAAAGTCTATTTCTGATTTTTACCAAAATACAGTGTCGCAGAGATAATGCTATGCACTTTTTTTTAAACGTAGGCACATTCAATCCGACAACATATTTTTGAATACTAAACAAAGGATGATAGCTTAAGAAAGTTAGTAAAGCATTTATAAAATAGTTATTTTTTTTATTGATGTAAAAACGATGAAAACTTCCTACGGTTCGCATGCAAAACCTCTAAATTTAGGCCTTTTCAGATTTACGACAGAGCTTATTCTTGTTTAAAAGTGAGTACTATGTACTGAAACATGTTACTGGAAGTGGACTTTATAAATATTTGCTTGACTTTGATAGCTAAATATCTTAGAACCATAAGATATGTTACAGTACGGTAAAAGTTAAAAGTTCTAGAGAATTGCTCACATGCGAGGGACACATGCATGATCGTGTATTTCATGTCAACTCAACAGACAAATCGAATTTTCGAGACAACGCGCTAAAACTGCAACGGTTTCATGTTGATAATCATTATGGATCGATTCGAGGGAAACGGTTTTCGAAAAAGCGGTACAAAAGGAATCCAAAGCTTTTTGCAGAAATTTGTTTCATGCACATTTCGCGTGAAGGCGAGGTTTAGTCAGGAAATTAGGTGTTTGGTCCCACTGTGCGTCGGGCCCGCGTTGCTTCGCGCGTCATCACCCCATGAGATCTCTGTCTCGCTCGCGATTCTCTACATCACGGAAGGCGAGCCAAAACTCCAGCAGACTGCCGTTATCTGCAACAGATGTTCAGATCCTATTTGACATTCATAGTTATCATTATGATGTGAATGTTGCCTTTTATGTAACCTTATAACATTTATAAGTTATTTGAGTTAAATAAGAATTAAAATATAGTCGTTCAGGTACTATCATGTTCGATACTCATAGTTCTTACTATGACAGATTGCTGTTTATGTAACCTTATAAAATTTATAAGTTATTTGAATTGAATAGTAGTTAAAATGTAATCGTTGAGGCGCTATCCTGTTCGATACTCACAGTTCTTACTATGACATGTTGCTATATTTATGTAACCTTATAACATTTATAAGTTATTTAGGTTGAATAGTAATTAAAATGCAATCGTTCAGGCGCTATCCTGTTCGATACTCATAGGTATTACTGTGACCTACCACTATCTAGTTTTCTAATATTTATTAGTTACTTGAGTCTAATAGAAATTCAAATGTAGTCGGTCAGACCCTAGTCTGTTCTGTACTCATAGTTTTTACTATGTCACATTGCTATCTATGCAACCTGATAATATTTATTAGTTATTTAATTATAAATTAAAAGAGAACTTCTCAGGCGCTAACCTGTTTGATGTTCATATTTCTATGATTTTTTTTCTTAGACATATCTATATATCGTTTAATAATACTTATAAATTAAACAAATAGTAAAGTACATTTGATCACTCAGATTACATCTATAGTTATTACTATGTCTTTAATAGAAACATCTTAATTTATATACACATATAGTTTATATAAGTTATAGCAATATTTATTAAAATTTGATGATTAAGTTTACTCTGAAGCTCATAGTCTTTTATATTGTCTTTGCTAAGGTGCCTTTAGAACGTGCGGTTATAACGTTACCTTTATATAGCTGTCTTTTCGCCTATACCTTGAATGTGCGTGTGACTGGTTCTACAATCTAATGAGAGCAAGTTACACAAAGCTGGTGTAACAAGTGAGATTTGAGATCCGGGGTCGACGAGCGCACGAACTTGAATTTTGGTTCCGTTAGGACCAAGGGCGTTAACCCTAGCGGTAGCTAAAAGTACTCCAGTAGTTTTAGTACTTACTCCACTATTAAGGGAGACTGACTGTGAGGCAAGTTGAAAGTAATTGGAAACGACAACGTCGCTACAGTTTGGGTTAATGGTGCTTGACACTGAGTCAATCTGATTAGTCTGCGGCGAACTGATTACTTGATTGCTGTCAGTGTGCACCAAAGTGTGATGCTTAGATTTACAAAGAATGCATCGGTACGTGGAAGTACAATTTCTAACGTTGTGCTTCACTAAACAAGTGTAACAATGATTAGAGGATTTGATCAATTCCTTTCGCTCAGGAATCGTTTTAATGAGAAATCGTTCACATCTATTTGTAAAATGATGTCGATTACAAATAGAACATTTCTTTTTTGTTGGGATCGAAGATGAGGTTTGATGCGAAAAAACCGACTGAGCATTGTCATACTCTGATTTACGAGGTTTTGAATTTGTGGATTGAGCTTTTGAATTATTTGTTGAAGACGATCTAGTGACAGCTTCGATGGCGTCTAGAGTGAGCGTTTGACTACGAAGAAAACCTTGAAGTTGCTCCATTTTCGGTGGATCGACACTATCACCTAGATGCTTTTCCCATTTTTTACGAGTATTTAAATCAAGACGATTCAGCGAAAAATGAACAATTAAATCACTACCTAACGAATCAGCTCTATCAAGGGATGCCAGACTAGCGATGGGATTGAAAATTTCCCTATAAATTCGCTTAATTTCCAACGAAGTATCTGCCTTCATGGACTTGACTGAGAAAATCTCTGAAATATGAGAGCTAACAATTCGACGTTGATTTTCGTAATACTCGATTAGTGCTGTCCATGCTCGTTCGTAGTTATCACCCGAAATGGGAAGAGATTTAATTTTCTCAAGTGCCTCACCTGCGAGGTGAGTGCGAAGATAATGCAATTTCAAAACAGGCGTTAAGTCTTCGCGACGATGTATGACCGAGCGAAAGGCATCCCTAAAATTCTCCCAATCAGAGAATTTACTTGAAAATTTTGGTAAATCTATCTTTGGTAACGATTGAAATGAAACGTTAGTTGATTGGGCTGAACCTGTAGTAACTGGAGCAGCATTAGAATTAGAAGAACTTTGGGCAGCATTTCTAGTTTTAATAAATTCTAAGAAGTCAAGAAAATCTTTGCGGTCATAAAAACTATCCTCAACCAGATCACAGAGATTAGCTGTAAAGTAGACATGATTTTTATGAAGAAGCTCGAGTTTCAGAATTTCCTCGTGGTTTACCCGAAAAGCCTCATAACTTGATTCAAGTCCGGCTAAATGCGCTTCTGCATAACCTTTTGTCATGTTATCTTTACCCTTAGATTTGAAATTTTTAAAAGAATTTGCAATTTTAACTTGGAGCGACATCTGCTGAGCATGCAACTCCTCTATTTTGAGATAAAAAATGACTAGATTAGCAACAAGATTTGACTATTTAACCTAGGTATTGCGTTAACTATGTTTACCTACTCGAAAGTAGAGTAACCATAAGTGAAAATTGTTACAATTAAGCATTAGCCTAGGTTATAATACTTATGATAGTATGAACGTAGATATTCGCTTGAAGATGCGACGTTGAGTGCGTCTGCTAACGTTCCCACGGTGAATCAGCTGATGATCCACAGCGTTGACTACACGAAGTGAAGTTACTGCCGACGATGTATTCAGCTATCCCTGCAGCGCAGTCAGCAAATGAGTCAGCAATGCATCAGTCGTGATTCTCAGTTGAAAGCAACGAAACATCTTATTATGTGCAGTCGTCGTCCAATGAAACTGCAAGGTCACATAACATAAGTATTTGCTAAGTCAGATATTGCATTCAACTTTCTCAAGACAAGTTAAATATTATAATTAAATAGTTCTAATCTCAAATTAAATGTACTCAATTTTTATTAAAGTAGTCTTTACATTAAATAGAGATCATTAAATTCTCTTAGAATGGCATGAAGAGGCTAAAATGACTAGACGAAAAGTCGCACAACTGATTCAAATAAAATTGGAATGATGCGGCTGTCCAATTATTAGGACGTAGCATCCGAGCGCAATCCTAGCGCGGTGCAGGTCGGCTCAACCGGCTGGAGCGAGCGAAGCAGATGGACTCATCCGTGTACAGCTCTGTTCCGCTGGTGCGTCCCCTGGCTAATGAAAATGGACTCGTCCCCTCCAATTATGCTTGGCGACGACGTACGCGGCGTTCTGGATGTCACGCGCCCTTATGGTCGTTCACTTGAAGACTTCTCTTCCTCCTTCGAGGAAAGCTTCCGGTATGCCCGGTGAACGCCTCGCTCCTTGACGCTGTAGCGAGCGATACCCACGCGGGTACTCCGTGGCTTGATTCGTGTGAGCCCCGTAGCGTGTACGCTGCACGCGGGTACTCCTCGGCTTGACTGATGTGGACCACGTAGCGTGTAGGCTCCACGCGGGTGGTCCTTGAATGGAGAGGTGTGAACCCCTTTTCGACTCGTTGCACTAGCCGGCAACGATTAAATGATCATCGAACGATTGCGATGACTCTAGCGCTGGTTTTACAACGCACGCTCTTCTACAGAAAATGCCACTTGTTGCTCTTGACTGCAACAAGATGGCTGCCGATCACCGTACGAACGCGGTGATTCTTGGTTTTACAGCGCACGCTCTTGACGACGTCTTGGAGTCGTTAGCGGCGCACTCCAAGGCGTTTAGAAATGAGGGAAATAGCAATTGGATATGGTATTTCCCAGAGGAAGCCTTAGTGAATTGCTTCCGAGTGCGCGCGTCGGCGAAACAAATGAGAGAGAGACAGCAACGTACGTGCGCAGTCGGCATGCCTGAGCATGCAACTGTATCGGCACTCACGACCACGAATACTTTTGATGCGTACCTGAAGAAGAAAAACTAGTCTTACGCCACTCGTGAGTAGACGTAGGGTGTAGAGAGAATTTTCCTCCTCGATGTGGCCATGGCGATGAAGCTGTTTTCTCCTACGATCCGGCTCGAAGGACCAAATGTTTTGTAGATGAAGAAAGGATCGTGGACAGTACTGGTTCAAAAAAAGAATCAGGCGTTTCGTATGGAGAATGAAATTGATTTATTGAAGTACGGTCGTGCCTCTTGGCGTATAGGTGTTCCTGCTCTCTCTCTCTCTCTCTCTCTCTCTCTCTCTCTCTCTCTCTCTCTCTCTCTCTCTCTCTCTCTCTGGCCGTCGCGCGTGAACTGAACTTCCGCTCAGCGCAGCGGGGGGCCGTCGGCCGTCGTGTTGTACGATGGAGGGGCGAAGAGCTGCGCGTGGCGATCGATGAGTGGGGCGAGCTTGGTTCCGTGCTCGAGCTCGTGCCGGCACGGCTCGAGCTGACATGAGCTGACGAGCTCGTACCGGCGCGGCTCGTTGTACAGCTGGAGCAGAGGAAACGCTTTCTGAGTCGGCGTTACGTTGAATCCCGAACAATATGTATTATAGTGTGCACTATAATACGTACTAAAACACATAAAAATCATTTTAGAAATATAAATTTTAAAATTTAAATAAATAAATTATTTGATATTTTAAAAATATTGAATATAAATTATAAATTAATTCAAATGAAAATCAATATATTAAATGACGTAATAAATTTAAGAATTTAAATTTAAATTAAATTTTAGTTTAGATTAAAATTTATTAAATTTAAAAATTTAAGAAATTTATTTAAATTTTTAAATTAATTCTTTTATTTATATTTTTAAAATGGTATGTACGTGTTTTAATACATATTGTACTATAATACGTATTATAGCGTCATCATTTTCTCATGTATTAATATGTATGCGAAAGGAAAATTTTTCTCACACAACTATGACAGTATCAATACATTGATGTAAGAGAGCACAAGGATATAAAATTAAATGTATTTATAAAATTACAGTTTTTTTTTAAATATAATCGTATAATATAACAGTATTTATAAGTCAGATATAATTATTGGTCTACTTGGTCTCTCTTCTACTAATATTCTACAGCAGTATATCATTAATCTGACCTTCAGCACAGTATCAATATATTGATAGAAGAGAGCACAAGGATATAAAATTAAATGTATTTATAAAATTACAGTCTTTTTAAATATAATCGTATAATATAACAGTATTCATAAGTCAGATATAATTATTGGTAAAATTTAATTCACGTAACATAAAAACAAATTAATTGGCACAAGGTTTTTTTCAAAATAACGTCTACCAGTATTTTTTTAAGATATCACAACGTATTTTTGTCTAAATTTGTTTTTAATAAATTTTTTTACAGTTATTTAACAAATAGTTAGTATTATTTAAAATGTGAACAGATTATTTATAAAAAAAATGTCTGAAAAATGGTTGTATTGTTATTCTTTTTTATTGTAATGTAAAAAAAAAACTTTGTCATGAAAAAAAAGTACAAAACAAATTCATAAAAATGTTCTTTCAATGTAGCATACGTGTTACATTAATTTTTTTATTAATATTAGCAAAAAAAATAATGTTTATTAATTTAAACGTTTATTAATTTTAATAAACAGTATTGAAAATTAATAAAAGTCACATTAAATTTCAAAATTATGTATTAATTTAGTTTCAAATTGGTTATGAAATTTGCTTCCAAACCATTGTTCTTAAAATTATTAACAATATTTTTAACATTGTAATGTTCATAACGTAATAAACACGTACACACATTTTTCTTTGTAAAGTTAATCAAAAAATATATCCTTTTGATTTTTCTGGTTGCGAGCATGTAAAAAATTTGGTAAATAATGAACATCCTCGTAATCATTGTTGTATAGTTAACACTATTTTTATCATTACTATTCTTCCATTATTTTTAAAGTACTATTCGTAATTTTAATATAAATAACAAAATATTTTCAATTACACGTTTACCGATGAAATTTACAATAATACATACAAATTTACAATATGCGTGTCAATCCAAAGAACATTATAAATTTGTTACTAGTGACTTTTCGAACGATGAAACTTCCAGATACGCCAGTAAATGAAGAGGAAATAAGTATGAAGGATGTCATCGAGAATGTGTTATTAAATTCCATTGATGAGTTTAATAATATAGAAATTATTGAAGAAAATGCTTTAGATTTTCAAGAGCCCTTTAGAGAAGTTAACATGGAAATAGTTGAACAGGATGACAAAGATTGGGGATATAACGACGACATAGAACAGTGTACGATGGACACTGAAGAGTTATCATACGATTACAAAGAAAGAGCAGCAAACTTTTGGAGAAGTGGACATAACAAGAATCTTGCTTTAAAAAAGATGCAAAACCGATTTCGTATGGTTTCGTCGATAACCCAATTAAAACGCTGGGCTATACAGTTAAATAAAGGAGGTACATACAAAAAATAAATTGGCAGAATTTGTAATTTTGTCTTGGAAAATTTTAAAAATGCCATAGATTCATGTTTCATCGTACATGATAATGATTTACGAAGGTGGGCACTTCAAGCAAAGCAACACATTGGTTTTGATGACGTAAGTTTCAAAGCATCACAGAAATGGTTATTAAACTTTAAGAAAGCTCATAGGATAGTTAATAGAAAGATAAATAAATTTGTGACAAAAAAACTTTAAAAAATACTGATTATTTACATAGGGTAGCTGATGCTTTCGTCTTTGAGTTTAAAAATATTATAAAAGATAAAAGTTTAGCTAATGTTTACAATATGGATCAAAGCGGATTTCAAATAGAGATGCATTCAGGGAGAACCTTAGCTGTCGAGGGAGAGAAACAAGTACAATGCCTAGTGCAGTCTGTTTCCTCAACAACTCACAGTTATACTATTTAACCACTCATATCTGGCGATGGATCACTTCTTTGACCTCTATTTATGGTACTGAAAGAAAGAAGTGGGGAATCTGGACCAGTAGTGGAGGAAAAACTTTTTCGACCCGTCAACGTCTATGTAATCGCATCTAAATCTGCAAAATTAACATCAAGTAAGAAATTATATTTCTTATCGAAAAGTTATCCAAATACAAAAACATAATATGAATTTGTTGAAAATCTGCTGCAATTTTTCAGAGGACCACGCACACACTGAATTGAAATCGGCAACCAGTGGAGTCATTTTCGGGTCTTGAGCCCGGGAAAGTATTTGCTCAGGAATGCTAGAACTGTAACAAATTCATTTTTAGACGATTTCACTGGTTGACGATATCAATTCAATGAGTGCGTGGTTGTTTAAGCAAAATGTCAATAGCTTGGTAGCCAATAACTTCTGAAAAATTTTGTAATGCAACTGTGATTAGCATGCATAAAGAAAGTACAGCAGACTTGCAGCGTGTAAAATACTGTTAATTCGTGAATTTCTTGTTCGAGTGTAGAGTGACATCAGTTTCTACGATGAATCATGTACTTAAATGATCGTCGCATCATTCAGATGTGATAGTGGTTTACATAAATACTTACATACATAATAATAGAATGCAGTGTAATTAACTTCTACAAGTTTTGGGCAGCCTTACTGTAATTTTTGTAAAGCAAGCACAAGTGCAGCGTTATCGTGCAATTTTTTGGAGGCTGATTTACAATGGTTCAGTTCAGTCCCATCAATGTATTGATATCACGCTTTATTTAAAAATTTTAAAATTGTAATAGTTATGTTATAAGACGGAAATAAACTAAACTGAGTCACTGTAGAATAGCCCAACTAACGATTATCAGATTGTTAAAATTTTCGAATACAAAATACATTATAAGAGTATAATCCTATACAAAATTTAAAAAAATAACGTCAAAATATTTATTGCAGATCATTTTAAAGTTTGGGTCAAGGAAGTATATTTTCCAAACGTGGACTCAACAAGTGTCCTCTTACTTGATTCATAGAGTGGACACTGTCCTAAAGTAATTGAAGAAGTAAAACCGCTAATAAAGAAGTTATCATTAAAAAAATCCCACAAGGAACTACTGGAAAAATACAACCGTTAGACGTTTATGGATTCAGAATATGGAAAAATTACGTTAAGCATTTTTCAGATAATGTTATATTAATTAACGAAGACTTAAATCTGCACTTAAGAAATAACATAATTAAACTTCAATCATTAATAGATAATCAACTAATTGTCTTCCCCAAGGTATAGAAATTTATTTCAGTACTCTTGGTATAAGAGTGGTTACATTGAAAAAATACCTGAAGAATTCGATAATCCTGTTCATTTTGCTTTCAGAGATAGATACAACGTAAAATGTGAAATATCATGATGTTCCAATGTTGGAATCGTTATATGTTCCTGGTGTAAGAAAACATTATGCCTTCAACATTTCTTTGAAGACTATCATTACTGTACTGATTATAAAGAATAGATATGAATGAGAAATGTAAAATTGTTTATTAACCGGAAATATACAATCACATTTATGTTTATATTTATATATAAATAAAAATATGTAGATACAACTACAACAAGACTATTAAATCACTTTATTTCCATTTAAAATTTCTCTTCCGTTATAGTGCTTAAAAATACAGGCCTTCAGCCTGTTTGAGGTTTAAAAGTTTGGGATTATAAAGCTTAGATGTTTGGGATTTAAAAATACAGGCCTTCAGCCTGTTTGAGGTTTAAGGGTTATGCGGATTTAAAAGCACAGGCCTTCGGTCCCTCTGGGGTTTGGGGATATGGGATTAGAAAGCACAGGCCTTCAAACTGTCTGGAGTTCAAGAGTTTGGGGTTATAAAGCTTAGGAGCTTGGGGATTTAAAAAAAAAGGCCTCCGGCCTGACCGTGATTTAGTAATTTTTAGGATTTAACGGTTTAAGCATTTCTGGTACATTGTATCGTGCTACATAATCCGCTATTTTTTATTTTGAAAAACTGACAGCAGATTTGTAATCATGGTCCTCCAGAACCTCTAGATGTACGGTTTTATGAAAATTATAGATTTTTTTTTACAATTCCGTCGGCCTATTGGATCCGCCATTTTGAATTTCTTAAATTTGACGACAGATTTGTGATCAGCGATCTTGAAAATCCCTATGCAAAAATCTAATATGAAATTTTATGGTTTGAAATACATGTTAATACTTATTTGATGTTAGGGGTGGTTTACCCCCATGAAGGGTGAAATTTATAAAAATGCCGAAACGGGTCAATTTTAATTTTTGATTTTATGTATTAATACATTTTTTCCACTTTTTCTAGTCTATTTATAATTTTTTATTACAAAATTATGTCAAAAAACTGTGTTTTCACCCCGTAAAAAATAGGAGATGCATCCCTCTCTGCTCAAATCACCGTGGATTACTTGTGCTTTTCATAAGAAATAACCTCCATTTTGTTTCATCGAAAAATATTGATTTCAAGCCGAGTTATTTAGAAAAAAATTATTTTCGGTGGCGAACTTTAGGGGTGATTTTCACTCCTTGAACCTGCGAATTTGAAGATAAAAAAAAAACACGGGTCTCTTATTTTTTATGTTCTACAACATACATATATCCGCTTTTTCCTGGTTTCGGTATGAATACAACCCTCGCACCTTGCCAAGCAGTGGGCACGTGTCCAAACGTAAGGCTCGTCTTGATCACCTTAACCAGGGGTCCAACTAGGACGTGCTCCGCCTTCTTCAGGTGCACGGGGTATATCCCGTCCGGTCCAGGTGATTTGTATGGTTTAAAGGAACTTATGGCCCATTTGATCCTCTCCGGGGTCACTATGTGGTTTGCCAGTTTGCGGTTCTGGCGCCATATGGGCGCCCTGAACCGCCTCCCGCTCGCCTTCTTTCCTCCTTCTGGATCGGCCCTTCCTTATTCCTCTCAGTAAAACTGGAGAAGTGTGCCCTTATCAGGCATTTCAGAGTCTCCTCATCTGATGTGAGAAACTGCCGTTTGGAAGCTTTAGAGAGCCAAGGACAGCCTCTGGATTGCTTGACAGCATTTTGTTCAGTCTGGCAGCCTCGGCCCATCCTTCAACTTCTTCACAAAAGGAGGCCCACTTCATCTGCTGGGCCTTCCTAATTTCTTCTCTGTATCGATACCTTTCCCGGTTATATTCCTGTCTGCGGAGAGGGTCGTTGTGTTTCTTGGTTTTTCTAAGAAAGGCTCTAGTCCTCTCCTTGAGAGCAGCCAGGCCTTTATTCCACCATCTAACTTTGCCTCTGGGCCTGAGTTTTGTAAGTTGGCAGTTATTCTGAAAGTATTCAGCATCTCGTCCTTTAGTATATTGGCGACCGCCTCTAACGTGGGTACATCCTCAATTGCTTTAGGGAAGCCCCTAAGGGATTCTGCGAGATCTGCTGAATAGTTTACCCAGTCCGTGTCTCTGGGATTTCTTTTCCATTGGGGTCTCTCGGGCATGCCCGCCACTAGATCGTACCTGATCTGTTCGTGGTTTGATAGTGATGGTTCGTCCGACAACCTCCAATTGGCAATCCTGTCTGCAAGGTTACTGGTGCATAGGGATATATCCAACACCTCCTCCCTTACAGAATTACAGAAGGTCGGCGTGTTGCCAACATGTCTAGTTCCATAGTAACCAGATATTCCACCAAGCGCTGTCCACGCCGATTGGTGTCAGTACTGCCCCATAGTAGATGGTGTGCATTCGCGTCACAACCTATCAATAGGGGCATCCTAAGTGCCTTGCGGTGGTCCACTAGTCGCATCACTTCCGTTGGTGGCACATTCGTGTCCTGTCCCCCAACGTTGAGGAAGTATGCCGACGCTATGGCCACGCTCCCGACGCCGTCCATCTCTGTCGTGACCACCATCAGGTCTCCAGTGTATAGTTCCCATTGGGGCACGGCATTGATCCTTTTTGTCACTATGCATGCCCTGGGTCTGATCGATGATGCGTCCCTGAAACATAACAACTCTCCCAAACCCCTAATTGTGCCGTCCACTGTCCATGGTTGTTGGACCAGTGATAGGCCTGTGTGCACCGCATCCAAGCCCTTCTACAATATAGCAGTGGCGCCTTTGCTGTGGTGCAAGTTAATCTGGGTTATTGACAGTGACGGTGGGGCCATTATGCCTTGTCCTTCATTATCCCCTCAACCTCTTCCCCTTCCGGAACATGGCGGGACACCTTGAAGGTGACCCTACCTAGCTCCATCTAGGGCCTGTTGTCAATGGCCTCTAAGACCCTGACCTGAGATTCGGGCAGCTGGAACACCAGAACATATTTCTCTCCGGTGTCCTGACTTCCCTAGTCTTTGTTGAGCGGTGACGCCTTTACCGAGCGCCAACCGTTCATGTTCAGGGTGGGGTTGTAGGCCACCAGTCGGTGCATGACCTCGATCGGCTCCTCAGGAGATTCCGGAAGCCAGACCGTAGCTTTGTGCAACCTCTGAATGAGCTCTACCCCTCCCACCCTGAGTTTCGGGCCCCCGAACTCAAGGGTGGCCACCATAGTTAGTCGCCACTCCTTTGAGCTTTGGTCGGAGGCCATGAAGACGAAGATGCCCCCTTTTCCGAACAATGTTTCTATTCTGGGCATCTGTTCTGGGGGCGTCTTCTTAGCCAGTTCTCTAAAACTCGCCCTGAAGCTGTTGAAGTCACCCTGGGACAGTAGTGTCTCAGGTTATTCTTCCGCCATTGCTACCAGGGTCAGGGATTTCATCCTCTGGGCGGCGGTAAGCCCAACCCCGCCGGTAGCATCTTTTTAAGGCGTCCCCGACGAGCCCTTGCTCTCCGCCGCCTTCCGACCGCCTCTCTTGGGAGGTCTGCGTACCTCTCCATGGACCGGACCTTTGGAGCCCCAGCCCCCACGGGACACACAGCCCTCCCTCAGTCGTCTCTTGTCGTCTCGGTGGGCCGAGCGCGGGATATTATTCTCCCCCTTTTTCCTCTTCGGAACCCCCGGGACTCAGCTATTTTTGTCTGACCTTGCTGGGGGGGGGGGGTCTGAGGTTCCCTTCTGCCCCCCTCCTCAATTTGGCCAGTTTCTTGCGGTATGCACCGCATTTTCTTGCGGGTTGATGTGGTCCGTAGACCACTACCTCATCCCTCTTGGACGCCGGTTTGTCCTGGGTGAGTTCTCCTCTGACTACCGAAGTAGACGGGGCGACGACCTCAGTAGTCACCGACATCGTCTCTAGCGTGGGAGCTGCCGGAGTATGGGGCGTTGGGGATTGGCTCCCCTCTTCCTTCACCTTTCAAGTCATGTCCCTTTGTTTGTTTATTAAGAACTTTTCCATTTGAGTCCCACGAGTAGCTAGGGAACTAAAGGTCTGCTGCCGCACAGTGGGCTAATTCGTTATTTTTTGTTCATAAATCGTAGAAGTTTTGACAGGAACAATATATAGAAATGAGACAGGGATTACCTGAAAGGTAATTAAATTACCCAAATAGGAAAATTACTACGAATCGTAAAAAATGAGCTTTTGACCTTGAAATTCATGGGCAAAGTCATAACATTATTAAAAAATTGTTTTAAACAGTTCACAGAACACGTAAATGGTTTTTTTATTTCCTACTACATCAAGTTTCTCGCAGCTTTTGGAACGAGGAATCCGAAAATGACCTTGAGAATTTAAATTTAACTCAAGGTCAATGGTAAAAATAGACGTAAAGTTAGATGAAAATTTTAGCTGTTTCTTATATATGTATTTTTTTTTACACTAACTGGCACACAGTAACTAAGTTAGAGGATACAGTAACTGATGCAAAGGCTTATGCTATTATTTTATTAATTATTTGATATTGTTTGGAAATTCAGCAATTTGAATTCCCGCGGTTCCACTCAGCTCGGCTCGACTCACGGCGCAGCCACGGCGCGGCAGCACCTCGCGGCATCTCGGCGGAACAGCTGAGACGCTGTACTGATTCGTGCAGTATAGTCGCGAGATTGCTATCTTTCTCACACTCTCATATGCAAATATGAGAGATATTAATTTGATTAGGATGTAGTGAGACAAATTCAAGGAAGAAGACGGAAGTGGATCAAGGACTCGCTCTCTCTGAAACCAGCCTTGCCACGAGAAACATCTCTCCGCTGTGCACCTGCTATCGTTCATCGGAAAACTCTCAACGCAAATTCACTGGATCACTTACTTGGGACTCTCATCGCTTCTACATTCTCGCTCAACCATCACACATCAAAAGGCATCTCCGATTAATATAATCGCTGCTCCTGCCAGATAACATCTCTCACTCCACACGAGGTCAGGTAGCGACCACTTGTTGGCCATTTTGAACGCCATTACGTCGTTGGCAAAACTCAAAGCAACAAATCAATAACATTTGTTTGCTGGTTATACTAGTTCATCGTGCTGAGCCGAGAAAGAAGAACTTCATTGGACAGACTCACTCACAAGGATCGGACACACTTATCTCATTGAAATCATCGTAGAAAACTCAACAGGTTTTCCTCCTGTACTGTATTATAGTATAAATCCCTACTGTATTATAGTATGAATAGTATGAACTGTATTATAGTATTACTGTATTAGAGTATGAATCCCTCATATGGGATTCATACTATAATACAGTAATTGCTTTACTGAATTACACTCACTAAGTGGACATGATTTAGCATTCATGTCAAAGTGTAATGAAACCAGTGAACAAAACTCAACAAACAGTGCTACGATAAACTCGCCTTTTTATTCCTGAATAGTCTCAATCAACCAGTTCGTCGCTTAGACTTCATTTAAGAAAATATAGTGAATTTAGAAATCATTTATAGTTCCATTACCTTTATTCAATATTATACTCTACTCTAGTCATCAAAATAGTTTATTTTTATATTCTTGTTATACCCAGTGTAATTTAATGTAATTATTAAGGCCAAATATGACTGTGAAAAATATAACATGAAGTTTATATATAAATTGTGTTCGACTCAACTTATTTCATCACCCACAGCATGTTACTCATTTAAACTTATGGAATTCTCAAACATTTTGGTCCTTCGAGCCGGATATACATGCTGTGGTGTGAATCGAGCCAGTGAATAAATACTCATTTGTGAAAAACTCAACAGGACTTGACAATGCCAACCACCAAGGATGAAGTCAAGGACTTGGAGAAGCATAATGATTCTTCCGCCTCTGACAAAGAGGATGACATCCAGAAGGAGAAGGAGGATTCTGCGACTCCAAGCACCTCAGCTGAAATGAAGGGGGCAGCTAAGTGGACTGGCAGCCGCCAACTCAATGTGCCTGTACTCACTGCGGTTGACACCCATGTCAGGACTCGTTCAAAGTCTCCAGGGTCAAATCCGGCTTCTTTTCTCTGCAAGGTGAACTCTCAGTATTTGCGACTTGATTCATTGGAACGGATTATTGCGTACATCAGGATTAGGAAGGAAACTGCCACTCTTCCAGTGATACTGGCTTGGAAGAAGGATGCTGAGGAGCTATACTCCTTATATAAAAAGGATCATGCAGTCATCGAAGCAAGTTGTACAGCAGCCTTCGCAGACAACGATTACTTCAAGTGAGCATTTCACAAGTCAATCCATGAATCATACCATACTATTGTGTTCGAGGTTAGCAGTTTGGAGGCAAACTGGAAGTCCAAGCATCATATCACTCAGCCAATCATCGGAGAAACTCAACATACTCATTTAAGCAAGCTGCCAGAAATAAAGCTGCCCACATTCAATGGAACATACACGGAGTGGCCTTCTTACAAGGAAATGTTCTCTAGTTTAATTCTTAATCGGCCTGGACTCAAGAATTATGAGAAGCTACACTACCAGCGCAGCTCTCTCAGCGGAACACCACTCACACTAATACAAGGATTTTCACTCAGTGATGAGTCTCTAACACCCGCATGGACTACACTAGTGACGAGGTTTGAAAATAAACGGGTATTATTAAATGATCAGCTTGATCATTTATCTGAATTGACTGCTGTTCCCTCCAAAAATCCGGCCACACTCAACACATTGATCTCGGAGATATCAAAAATTAGAAAATCACTCCACATGTTGGTACCGCAAGAGCAGCTAGGAGATTGTATATTAGCTCATCGCCTGTCAAAGCTAATTGACAGGTCAACTTGAGAAGCATGGGAGACTTCTCGCGTTTCCAACACTGAGCTGCCAACGTTTGAGGAATTTGAGTTCTTCCTGATCACGCGGGTGCGTGCTTTGGAAATAGCAGCTGATTCACCAACATACACTCAGAAGCCTACTATTACTCAAACCTCAAAACCATCAAGGAGTCTTCACGTCACCAGTCCAACTCAACCACGGCAAGACTCACATATGGTGACACACTCAACGAGGATTTCACAACATCCATGCACGTATTGTGGTGACTCGCATTTTATTGTGGCTTGTCCAAAGTTAAAACTGCTGAATGAAAAACAGCGGAGAAAATTTGTAATCGAAAGGCCGCTGTGCTACAACTACCTCGGCCTTCACTCAGCGAAGAATTGGAAGTCACAATACAAGTGCAGGACTTGTAATGGAAATCACCACACCATCATTCATGTGCCACGAGATCCAAATGGCAAAACTCAAACCATCTCTTCAAGCGGTTCAACTCAAGTTTAGGACAACGGTGCAATCATCTTACATCACGGTCAAACTCAACATGATTACTCAACTCCTCAACTCACTTTACTTGCAACTGCATTGGCATGGTACGACTCACCGGTGACATCTCATAAATTAAGAATACTCATTGACTTAGGCTCGGAACTCTCATTGATCTCCAAGGATTCTGTGGATTTACTCAACATTGTGTGGCAACACTCAACTATACCAATCCTTGGAGTTGGCGGCACGCACGCAATTCAAACTCTTGGAAAGGCTCAACTCACCTTACGCACCATCTACAAAAATCTCACGTTTCGGATCACAGCTCATATTATACGCCAAGTCTCAACACTATTACCATCAGAAGAATGTGAGCAACGTCAGTGGCAACATACAGAGAAACTCAACTTGGCTGATCCGACATTCTGGAAACCTCAACCAGTAGATGTACTTATCGGAGCGGACTATTACGGCCAAATCATTAAACCGAACCTAATAAAGAGAAGTGCGATTGAACCTGTAGCACAATTGTCAATTTTCGGCTGGCTGCTAATAGGTCCATCAAACTCAGCTGTGCAATCCAAGGTAGTCCATCATACAACGGCCTCACTCAACACTGAAAATTTGCAGGAACTACTCACACGCTTTTTGGTTCAAGAAGAACCACCGTCAGCGTCTGCAGTCAAACTCAACAAGGAAGAAGCATTGTGTGAACAACACTTTGTTGAAACTCACACGAGAGATACTCATGGACGTTACCAAGTCAAATTACCTCTCACAAACTCTGCAGACGTACTTGGAAACTCATTTGGAAAAGGTCAAGCGTGCCTCAGGAGAATACTCACAAAATGCAATCAAGAAAGCATCTACAAGGAAAGGTACTATGCTTTCATGGATGAATACTGCAAATTGGGCCACATGGTGCGGATCCCTCAACAGGAAATCTCCGCCAAACCATCTTACTATCTTCCTCACCTTGGAGTATTACGAGAAGATAGTTTAACGACAAAACTCAGAGCAGTATTCAAAGGTTCAGCACTCACAACAAATGGAAACTCACTCAACGACATCATGCATATTGAACCTAATCTCTCACCCAACATTGTGGATGTTCTCATCTGGATTCGAACTCACCCATTTGTCTTCTCAACTGACATTACAAAAATGTATCGTCAGATCAAGGTTCACCCTCAAGATTGGAACCTGCAACGCATTTTATGGGTAGATGAAACGGGTCAACTCACTCACTTCCATTTGACTACAGTCACCTACGGAACACGAGCAGCTCCTTACTTAGCAATTCGGACACTTCTTCAGCTGGTAACGGATGAAGGAGCCAATTATCCACTTGCCATTGATTCACTCCTCTTTGGAAGGTATGTGGATGACATCTTCGGTGGAGCTGCATCAAAGGAGAGTCTCATTGAAAAGGCCAAGTAGTTAACCGCATCATGCAAGGCGGGCGGCTTTCCATTAGCAAAATGGAACTCAAACTCGTCTGGCTTCCTCAAGGAATTTCTCAACGAGCTACCAGCTAAAGAAGCTGTGCCTCTAGATGATTGCGCTACCAACATACTCGGGATGAAATGGCTCCCACACTCGGACAAACTCACCTTCAGAACAACTCTACCACCTCACCAGGAGATGATAACAAAACGGATTATACTCTCTGAAGTATTCCAACTCTACGATCCCATAGGAATAATTTCACCGGTCATAATCACATCGAAAATCCTCCTACAAGAACTGTGGCTTTACAAACTTTCTTGGGACGACTCACTGCCAGACTCAACTGTGAAGAAATGGCTGCACATCCGGGAAGATCTCAACAATCTGGACACTATCACCATACCAAGGTGGTTAGGAATTCAGGAGGACTCAGTTGTGGAACTTCATGGCTTCTCGGATGCTTCACAACAGGCAATGGCTGCAGTTCTATACATTAAATCCACAACACTTACATCTCGCTCAACTTCATCATTTATCATCTCCAAAACAAAGGTAGCACCACTCAAACGACTGTCAATCCCACGATTGGAATTGGGAGCGGTAGTACTACTCACGAAGCTGGCAAAACATGTTTTGGACAATAAACAATTGCCAATCTCACACATACATTTATGGACAGACTCTAAGGTAGCACTCACATGGTACGCTCACACCCCTCAAAATGGAAGGACTTCGTTGGAATTAGAGTTGCCTTAATACAAGAACTCATTCCAACAGTACAATGGAGACATGTGCCTGGAGCAGACAATCCAGCGGATTGTGCCTCGCGCGGATTACTCCCTTCGCAACTCAGAGAGCATCACTCATGGTGGCATGGACCAAGTTGGCTCTGCCAGAAGGGATCAGCTTGGCCTTCTCAAGCAACCTCTATCCAAGAAACCAACCTTCCAGAAATGCGGGCTAAAGTCACACTCACCGCAGCCAGTCAAACTCAAGCAAATTGTGGGACATCATCGATCATTACTCATCACTCACTCAACTCATAAGAATAACTGGATGGGTAATGATCGCCTGTGATCGATTCAAGACTAAAGAAAAAACTCACCATGAATCGAAACTCACTACTGATTTACTCATCAAGGCAAAACTCTTCTGGGTCAAGAACATTTAGCAGGTTCATTTCCACTCAGAACTTATTATGCTGAAAAATTCTCAAGTCTCAAGAAATCATGTCCTCAACCGATTGACTGCCTACATAGACTTAACAGGAATTGTTCGAGTAGGAGGGTGGCTTCAAAAAACTCAACTCGATCATCACTCAAAACACCCAGCAATTATACCACGGAGCTGTCAACTCACCTCACTGATCATTCGGAACGCTCATCTCTGAACTCTGCACGGTGGCGCTCAACTCACCCTGGCACACACTCGGCAGGAATTTTGGATAATCGGAGGCAGAGCACCGGTCAAGTCACATATTTTAAAGTGTGTGACTTGTGCAAGGTATCGGGCTCAACGGGCTCAGCAACTCATGGGGCAATTACCCATGGCCAGGGTCACCCCATCACCACCTTTCACTCACACTGGGATCGACTACGCCGGGCCAATCACCATTAAGTCATAGAAAGGTCGTGGATCCAAAACATATAAATGCTGGATTTGTATCTTTGTGTGCTTCTCAACGTCAGCTGTTCATCTAGAACTGGTCAGTGACTACTCAACGGACGGATTCTTAGCGGCATATAGACGGTTCACCTCAAGGAGAGGGATACCCTCTAAACTATACTCAGACTGCGGAACAAACTTCATCGGAGCAGCAAAGGAACTAAAGATCCTATTCTCACAAAACCAACATGAAAACTCAATCGTGTACAACTCACTAGCCAACGAGGGAACCCAATGGATATTCAACCCACCTGCTGCACCTCACATGGGAGGCAAGTGGGAAGCAGTCGTGAAATCAGTTAAATTTCGCCTGCGACGGACCATTGGGGACACTTTGCTCACCTTTGAAGCTTCAGCTACCTTGCTCACTCAAATAGAAGCATTACTCAACTCAAGGCCGCTAGAACCACTCAGTGAAGATCCAGAAGATGTCAATGCACTCACACCCGGACATTTTCTCATCGGCAAGGCATTGAACTCAGTGCCTGAACCAAGCTTATTAAATCTCAACGAATCAAGACTTTCCAAGTGGCAACTCATTCAACGGATCACTCAGCAATTTTGGAAACATTGGTCAACTCAATACCTTCAACGGCTTCAATCTATTTCTAAATGGCATCATCCCTCTCATGAGATAAAAGTGGGTTCCATGGTTCTACTCACAGATGAACACTCACCACCAAGCAAATAGCCACTCGCAAGAGTCACTCAACTTCACCCTGCAACTGACTATCTCATCAGAGTTGTAACAATCAAGACGGCCATCACTCAACTCACACGCCCAATTGCAAAACTCGCCATCTTGCCAGTGCCAACCGGAAATTAAATCAACCTGGCGGTTGATGGCGGGCGGAATGTTTGGGAATTCAGCAATTTGAATTCCCGCGGTTCCACTCAGCTCGGCTCGACTCACGGCGCAGCCACGGCGCGGCAGCACCTCGCGACGTCTCGGCGGAACAGCTGAGACGCTATACTGATTCGTGCAGTATAGTCGCGAGATTGCTATCTTTCTCACTCTCTCATATGCACATATGAGAGATATTAATTTGATTAGGGTGTAGTGAGACCAGTTCAGGGAAGAAGACGGAAGTGGATCAAGGACTCGCTCTCTCTGAAACCAGCCTTGCCACGAGAAACATCTCTCCGCTGTGCACCTGCTATCGTTCATCGGAAAACTCTCAACGCAAATTCACTGGATCACTCACTTGGGACTCTCATCGCTTCAACATTCTCGCTCAACCATCACACATCAAAAGGCATCTTCGATTAATATAATCGCTGCTCCTGCCAGGTAACATCTCTCACTCCACACGAGGTCAGGTAGCGACCACTTGTTGGCCATTTTGAACGCCATTACGTCGGTGGCAAAACTCAAAGCAACAAATCAATAACATTTGTTTGCTGGTTATACTAGTTCATCGTGCTGAGCCGAGAAAGAAGAACTTCATTGGACAGACTCACTCACAAGGATCGGACACACTCATCTCATTGAAATCATGGGATTCATACTATAATACAGTAATTGCTTTACTGAATTACACTCACTAAGTGGACATGATTTAGCATTCATGTCAAAGTGTAATGAAACCAGTGAACAAAACTCAACAAACAGTGCTACGATAAACTCGTCTTTTTATTCCTGAATAATCTCAACCAACCAGTTCGTCGCTTAGACTTCATTTAAGAAAATATAGTGAATTTAGAAATCATTTATAGTTCCATTACCTTTATTCAATATTGTACTCTACTCTAGTCATCAAAATAGTTTATTTTTATATTCTTGTTATACCCAGTGTAATTTAATGTAATTATTAAGGCCAAATATGACTGTGAAAAATATAACATGAAGTTTATACATAAATTGTATTCGACTCAACTTATTTCATCACCCACAGCATGTTACTCATTTAAACTTATGGAATTCTCAAACAGATATTTATGACATAATAATCCATTATGATCATATTTATTCTGCTCACAGAATATGTAATTATCATATAAAGATCTTGAGAGGATCAAAAATAAGAAAATTAAAAAACTAGTTACTGAAATACTATGGACATCACCTTAATGGACACTGTAACTGACACACTTACCCTAACCTCATTTTGTTTATACCTTAAAATTTATTCATTATTAATTTAATAAAATTTGAAATTGAATGTTATCAATGAAATAATATTTCGAAATTAATTATTAATTTAATAACATTTAAAATTGAATTCTATTAATGACTAAATATATCAAAACAAGAATAAATGAAATAAAGACATTAAAAATTTTTGGTGACATCGGAATTTGAATCTGGGCCTTCAGCACAGCAGTCGGGCAGACTAACAACTTAGACAGACCCACGGTGAGAGATGCATCACCAAATTTTGGAAGTTGTATATTCACTATCGTTACTTTTATACCAATTTATATATTAATAACGCAATTAACTTGATATAACTTCTTAACGGATTCATTAAAAATTTTGTATATGGCTAATATCTAAACAAAATTGATTCGAACACACGTACCCGTTAACGCGTACTTTATTATTTCTGTTGGCGCTTGTGTTTTGTCTCTACATAGTACTTATTTAGTGCATAATTGTTTACATTCGTTCTGGAAATTTTTATGTTGACATTACACAGATTTATTAACCATGTGAATATTAGATTATTAAGTGTATAAGAAGAATGTAGTGGAAGTAGCAAGATTATTATATTGTTATATTGCATACTAAATTTTAGATAAAACTAATATTTGTTATAGATGCTTTAAATTTTACTGTGTTCCATAGCAATTTTTGTTACTTCTTATAGTAAAAAATGATAAACTGGTATTAAAATTCGTCATAAAATAAATATGTCACAATTGATATAAAATATAGTAATTATTAAAGTATATTAGGGCTTAGGGTTTAAGGGTTTAAGGTTTAAGGGGTTTAAGGGTTTAGGGTTTAAGGTTTTAGTGTTTAGGGTTTCAAGGTTTAGGGTTTAAGGGTTTAGTGCTAGGTTTAATAGTGACGAAAAAGAGTTTTAAGCTAAGACAACAGAGTTATTGGTCTATTTTGAGTCATTGGAAGTCAAAATATCCTGTTTTAAAAAATGTGCATCCGTGCATGTGTGTGTGTGTGTGTGTGTGTGTGTGTGTGTGTGTGTGTGTGTGTGTGTGTGTGTGTGTGCGTGTCTGTGCACGGGTGTGCACGGGTGTGCATATGCAAAACGGCTAAAATTATCATCTAACTTTACGTCTATTTTTACCATTGACCTTGAGTTAAATTTAAATTCTTAAGGTCATTTTCCGATTCCTCGTTCCAAAAGCTGCAAGAAATTTGATGTAATAGAAAATAAAAAAAACCATTTACGTGTTCTGTGAACTGATTAAAACAATTTTTTTAATAATGTTATGACTTTGCCCATGAATTTCAAGGTCAAAATGTCATTTTTTACGATTTGTAGTAATTTTCCTATTTGGGTAAGTTAATTACCTTTCAGATAATGCCTGTCTCATTTCTGCATCTTGTTTCTGTCAAAAGTTCTACGATTTATGAACAAAAAATAACGAATTAGCCCACTGTGCGCCGCAGAGCCCCGCATGCGCCGGTAAGGCGACTAAAATACTCAGAGGTTGAACCAGGTGTCTCTGATGCTCCGTTAGAGACCCTCCAATACTCCGAGGGCCACGAATCTCCATCGGTACGGGTTGCCTAACACCTTCAGATCGGGGGATGTCAATACCCATCCAGACCACCACCTTCGATAGGGAGCTGTTTGTTGGTCATCAGCGCGATCCGGCCCAGGCCAGGCGGTAGCCGGGACTTACCTATCCTACATTCACTTGGACGAACACTTACGGGTTGCCACATTCACACCATGCCTCCCGTTTATAGGGGACCCCCACACACCAGGACTAACCGTTTATACGGCGCTACATGCATGCAGCTCCGCCTCACCCTTGCCTTCCCACTCTGACTGAGCCTCCCCATCAGGCCACCCGAGTTCCCCACCAAGCTAGGTCATCCGCATGGCACTCGACACGATCCTACAGCCCCTACGGGAGGAATTCCTGGGTTAGAGCGAATAAATTGACGAATATACAAAAAATTTTTAAAATGAAAGATCAGTTTTATATTGTGTTGCCGAGCAACAGCAGCATGAATTATTTTGCGGAAAATACGATGACACATTTCATCACGCAGCTTCCTCAGCAGATACGTCTTCAAGGTTCATGGTCAGTCCCGCTTACGGAGGTTCAAATTCCGCTGACGTTTCAACACGTGTCTTCCGAGCAACCGGATAGAACAGTTTCGCTTAATCTCATTTCACACTCGACTCTAGAGACAACGGCAAAAAATGTTAGTACTACAGTGTCGCTGGTTCATCCAGGAATTTACAGAGATGTAAATATTATAATAAGCGAGCTAAATAATTTAAACTGTATAGAGGACCATTTGGAATTCGGTGTCAATCCCGGCGGCTACGTGACAGTCTATAAAGTTTGTACAAAGATAACTTGCTCTGAATTCAGTTACCAGCTTTATTTATCCAAGAAGTTGCAAAAAATTTTGGGATTCAAAAGCACGAATAGTATTTTTATAAGGGATGAAGAATCAATAGTAAGTGATAGACCTGCTCATCTCTCTAATGGGCTTCCGTCCATGCTTATGATTTATAGTGATATTTGGGAACCATACGTAATAGGTGACGTTCAATAGCGATTGTTACGAGCAGTATCGTTAAATATCGACGATGATTACACGTATGGTAGTACGAGAATCAAGAGTTTCTCCTCATCTATGTACATACCCTTATTATTCAACTCATTTCAGACAATCGAAATCGATATAAGGGACCAAAATGGCCGTGCGATCACATTCGATTACGGTACTCTGACGGTGACACTTCATTTCAAGAAACTTGACTAGAGCTCATTCTTAATACAGTGATGGAGCCTTACCAAGAATACTTCGACATGCAAGTTGGCGGTGGATATAGCGGAGGGAAGGTGCTTGGTGGGGGTCAACGGATTAATGGTGGGGTCGGACGTATTTACGTTGGATCCCCCTACCAAAGGGGTCACGGCAGTATTGGTTCATTTTTGGCTGGAATTTTCCATCGCGTTCTCCCACTTTTCACTCGTGGAGCCAAGGCTGTTGGGAAGGCGGCTGTGCTTACTGTTTTGAACATTATGTCTGAAGTTACCGAGCGAAACACTCCGTTTAAAGAGTCAATTCGCAAACACCTCAAAGAATCTGGGGAAGTTCTCAAACAAAAAGCAGAGGAGAAATTGGATAAACTAATGGAGAGGTCTGGATATAAATTACCACGCTACGGCTTACCACTTCAGTTGCGAATGGACGCTGGCTCTGATACAAATCACAAAGGTAAAAAGAAGAAAAGTAGTTCTAGAAAAAGGAAAATGAGAAAACGCAAGTCGAATAGTTCGAAAAAAGGCAAGTCTAAGAGAAAACAAACGAAACAAAAAAGGAGGAGAACCACGAGAGATATTTTTGGATAGATAAGATGGCATTTTTACACACCCATTCGTGTGAGTATCTCAAGTCGGAATTGTTTCTGTTTGAAATTCCTCCTACTCAAACAACGATAGAAAATTCACACTGGATACAATATAAACCAATATCGTCTTTAACTGATGACTTACCTTATAGAATTTGTGTTACCTGGCAATGGTGAAGAATATATTGATCTTGTTCACACGATCCTTAGTCTGCCTTTAAGTCTATAAAATACGGTTGACGTGCCACAAGCCGCTGCATCCCAGGTGCCCAAAGTCGGTCATGTCAATAATTTTATACATTCTTTATTTAATCAAGTGGATGTATTTTTTAATCAAAAACCTGTATCACCGCCTACAAACGTGTACGCTTACAGCGTACCTTGAAACTTTATTAAATTATCGACCTGCTGCAAAAAATTCGCATTTGACGAGTGTGCTGTGGTACAACGATCCTACTGGAAAAATGGACTGCAATCAACATGCAAATGCAGGCCTTCTGCAACGTCGCAAATTACTGTTGTCAACAAAATCAGTTAGACATGATTGGCCACCTCTACTGCGACGTGTTCAATCAAGAAAAATTATTAATAAATGGTGTCGAGGTAAGAGTGCGATTAGTAAGGCCTCGCGATAGTTTTTGTCTTATGGATCCTACGGGCTTACTTTGCACATATCGATGAAGCCAATCCCTTAGTCAGATGCTTAAAAATTAGTTCTGGTGTTTTACTAGCGCACGCCCAATCACTTTCAAAAACAACTGCCAAATATCCTCTCACGAGGGTTGAGGTTAAAGTTGTAACAATGCATGAAGGTATTCACGGTGAAACTTTGGATAATATAATATTAGGTCAACTGCCAAAGCGAATTATAATCGGGTTTGTTAACAATAAGGCTTTCAATGGCGATCGAGCTCTAAATCCATTTAACTTTGAACATTTTAATATAAATTTGTTATTCTTATACGTTGACGGCGTACAAATACCTTCTAAACCACTGCATCCTAATTTCGGAGCTAGCAAATTATACATTGACGCTTATCACACGTTATTTTCTGGAACCGGTGTACATTTTCTTAACGGGGGTAATCAAATCTCGCGTGAATCGTATCCTAATGGCTATTATCTTTTCGCGTTTGATTTAACTCCCGATCTATCGGTTAACGGATGCACTCATTGGAATTTGGTTAAGCACGGCAGCGTCAGATTAGATGTACAATTTGCTGAAGCATTAGCTAATACTGTAAACTGTATTGTCTATGCTGAGTACGATAATATTTTGGAAGTAGACACATCGCGTCAAACTATTGTAGACTTTAGTGGTTAGAATAACGAAGTATAGATGGCACTGTTGTACTACATAAAAATGGAAGATTTGCATCTTGGTAGCCAGTACGTTTCGAGTCGTGATCGCCATTGCAAGCTACATAAAAACGATGGATTTAGTTATAGATATTCATTGTCCAAAGATACTGACAATAACAATGCACCATAGGAAATCGCTGTTGTTGCTCTTAATGGTGATTTTCACGGTCATTGGTTAGTGGTTCGGACGGCTTGTGTAGATGATTTGTGCGCTGAAATTAGAAGACAAAATAATTGGTTAACTCAGCATTGTCACGGCATTAATTGCTTGGAAGGTGAAGTTGATTTGATAGTATTTCATAAGACTCTGCAAGATTTATCAAAGAGTGCTCGAAAAATTTACGTTAGAGGCAGCGAAAAGTGGTTGATGCTTCATAAAATTATAGCCAACGAAATCATCAATTTGGAATATAGTGTCCATTGTCCTCCGTTTGATAAGTTATCATCTAATGTATATTGTATGCATCACGCTTTAAAATTTTCGGATCATAAATATCGATTTGCGTTAAATCACGCTTATCGTTTGAAACGCTACTTATCTTCACACCTTAGTTAACCAAATAAAAATTTAATCGACCTTCATAATGGACAGCCTTCAAATATTCAAGATCCTATCATCAATCCAGTTGCATACTGTAGGTGTATTCCCAGCCGATCAAATCCCACAGGTGTGGACCAAACCGACGGCGTTCATCGTTAATACTGACGACCATATCAAGCCTGGTATGCATTGGGTTGCATTCTACGTCGATAGATCTTCTAACGGTCTATACTTTGATAGTTTTGGATTACCGCCTATTTTACCCGATCACATAAACCGCTTGCGAAAAAATTGTAAAACATTTCGTTGGAACGCAATTCAGCTTCAACATGACGAGTCAGATGTATGTGGTCAGTATTGTATTATGTTTTTATATTATATGAGTCATGGTTTAGGTTTCAAGAAGTTTCTCGATAATTTTTCTGCCAACTTGGAGAAAAATGATAACGCAGTTAAACGCAATGTACGCTATAAAAATGCTGTCGGAAATTTCACTGGTAACGGCGGATGCTTTGTCAGATATTTATAAAACTGCCGCTCTAAAATGTGTTCGTTATAATATAGTTTGTCAGCACTTTTATTATTGCGCGAAAAATTTTTTGATGTAAGACGATACAGCACGTGTCATCAAGTTTCATAAAATTTACTTCTTGAATGCTTGCACTTTTTAACTTCTCGCGTCATTTGAAGAGTTGTATTTAAAGGATCGCTCCAGAGCCTTTCGCATCAGTCGCTTTCTGCTCGTAGAGGTACGCGAATCGTCATGCCAGACATACCACGAGCTGTAGATCCCTCACATCAACTCTTTTGTACATTATACGCTTTGAATAAATCGTTTACGAAGAAGATAATTGTCGGCTTGGAATACGACGAGACTGTCGACAAGTTCGATGACGAGTGCTACAAACCTGTGGTTCGACTAGTGTCAAATGATTTTGAAGGCATTGCGTTTTCATGCAACGATTGGGATGAATCTAAAACTTGTTTCGACGATATTGATAAATATTTTCGTGGACTAGATAATGACTTAAAGGATCCGAAAATTTACGGCAATATTCACGGAAACCGCCGGGAGGCATTATTTCGCGGTGGCAGCTTCTGCCTTAAAGGCCCTCCTTAGCGCCACCCGGCACCACTTCACCTGTCCGCGCTGTCCACGCTTTCTCCTCTCTCTTCCGCCCTCCGGATAGAGTTCAGCCTCTCGACGACAGACGTGGCAAGTGTAACCAGTGCATCCCAGCCCTCCTGCGAGGCGAGCATACACTGGCCGATGCCCTCCGGCGTCAGGGAACCCATGAAGCCCGGAACTGATCCCTCTCATCTTGGACCCTAAGGCACACAAACAGTACATGCTCCACGCCCTCGTCGACTCCAGGGAATACCGAGCACTGCGCGCTATGGTACACGCAGATGCGGTGTAAGTAGCCGCGGAAGCAGCCATGTCCGGTAAGCACCTGTGTGAGGTGGAAGGTGAGGAAACCATGTATCCTGCCAATCCACTTCTCACCATCTGAGAGGACTCGGTGGGTCCATCGGCCTTCTTCTGCCAGATCCCATCGACGCTGCCACTCCTCACTTGCCCGCCTGGATAGCTGGTCATGGCGGTGCCTTTGGCCCACGTCGTCTTCTTCGGCGTGCCTGCCTTCACGGTACTTAATGGCTCTCTAGTTTGCCAGAAGGTCTACGGGAGGAAGTCCCGCAATCACCGAGAGAGCGATGCCCGACACGGTACGGTAGGCACGGGCCACTCGTAACGTGGCCGTCCGATAGGCCCGTCGGCAAGTGGCTCGGTAGCTTGTATGGCTACTCATAGCCTCTGTCCAGATTGGGACACCGTATAGTATTTCGGAGCTCATCACTGTAGAGAGGAGAGCCAGTCGCGGCTGCTACGGTCCTCCTATGTTGGGCATAATACCCGCCAGGGCGCGTGCCACTCCAGCTGCCTTTAACCCAGCATTTACGAGGTGCTCCTTGAACGTCAGTCGCGCATCTATCACAACGCCAAGATATTTAATAGTGCCTACCGTCCTAATCTTTTTGTCTTCGACCGTAAAGGTGGCATACTTCCTCTTTTTTATTCGTGAGATCAGCACCGCCTCCGTCTTCTCTGCCGCCAGACTCAGTCCGTGGTCGCTTAGCCAGCCAGCTACCACCTCGATAGCCTCATCTCCAATGTGTTGAATCTCCTCGATACTCTTCGCTACGACCATCAGCGCAACGTCGTCAGTGAAGGCCACCATCGAAGCCCCCTCTGGGAGCGTTTGCCTAAGTATTTCGTCATATAGGACGTTCCAGCCAGGGGGCCCCAGGACTGAGCCCTGCGGCACGCCTCCTGTGATTTCGTAGGAGTGCGTACCATCATCGGTGTCGTAGAGCAGGATTCGGTTTCCCAGGTAGCTTGAGATAACCCTACGGAGATAAGGCGGTGCCTTTAGTCGCTCTAAGGACTCCATGATCTAATCCCATCTGGCCGAGTTAAACGCATTTCGGATATCTAGGCAAATGATAGCACACATTCGCTTTGTACTCCGGCTGCTGCTGATGGCGCCCGAAGCTAACGCTATCACTTGGTCGATTGCATCAATAGTTGAGCGATCATTCGTGAAGCCGAACTGGTTATCGGATACACCACCTGCCTTTAGTATCGCCTAGTCCAGCCTGGCACTTAATACCCGTTCAAAGAATTTCCCGACAATATCCAGCATACAGAGTGGTTGGTACGAGGATGGCTCCTCGGCGGGTTTCTTTCCTTTAGCGAGGAGTATCAGCCTTTGCACCTTCCACTGTGCTGGGAAGATTTCTTCCTGTAAACATGCATTGAATGTGTCCACAATGATATGGGGAAAATTCAGCGCTGCGGTTTTTATGGCCGGGCCTGGGATTTCGTCAGGTCCTGGGACTTTCCGGATGGAGATCTTCTTGGCGGCCATCTCCACCTCGGCTATTGTGACGCCTGGCAGCTCCGCTGCGCCCTCTATTACCTTCAGGCCAGTTCCAGCTGGCCATTCCCGGTGCTCTGGAAACAGGTGGCGAACTACCCTGTCCAGAGAAACTGGGCAGGTTGGTACGGTAGGGTGCCTCGGCTTGATCTTGTTCATAACCGTTTTGTATGCACGCTCCCAGGGGTCACTATCCGCCACCTCGCACAGTTCTCTCCAGCACTTTCGTTTGGCCATTTTGATAGCAGTCTTGAGCTCTCTTCTTTTTCTGTCATAGGCCGCACGTAGTTCCTCATACCTGTGCTCGCTGGTGCAGCCTCGTAGCTCTAAGGCACTCTCAGCGTACTGCCGCAATGTCCTCGCTCCACTAATACACTGGCGGGCGTCCCCGGGAGTTGGACTTTGTGGACATTGAGGCATCGCAGGCCGCTGCTATGACTCGTGAGAGGCTTCGAGCATTTTCCTCTGCGGTTTCTTCCAACAATGCTCCCTCTAGGGAGCAGAGTAACGCCTCTCTATCGAAGGCAGACGGTGCCCATCTCTCTTTTACCGACAGCTTTTCCGTGCCTGCTGTTCTGCTGGTCAGCTGGAGCTTATATACTAGGGGTTGATGATCGCTACCCGTGTACCGATCGCTCACTCGCCATCCGAGCCCCTGTCCCATCAATCTAGAATTGACGAAATTCAGGTCGACTATAGATGTCTTGCCTCCCTTAGAGTAGGTCGGCGTTTTCCCTGTGTTAGATATCTCAAGCTCTAACATTACGAAAGCCTCGAGCAGCATGCATCCACGCTGGTTAGTCTTCACGCTGCTCCATTCGGTCGCCCATGCGTTAAAGTCTCCCTCAATCATTACTGGTAGTCGGGAGGTCCTAGCACTCGCTACGACGGCATCCAAGGATCTTGAGAAGTCTTCGATGTCATCACTGGGTGGGAAATAGCAACTGTACAGTCGCATACCTGTTACTTCCACCCAGATGAACCCGGGCAGAGGGGGATCCATTTTGTTGGATATATGGAGATTTCCGCATACCCAGATGGCAGCCATGCTGATTGTATCCCGAACCCAACTTGGTTCGTTAAGATCCCAGTACTCCTACCTGACTATGACAATGTCGGCCTTCTCTTCTCGAATCAGCTGTAGGAGCAGGTCCTGAGCCACCGCACAATGGTTCAGGTTGATTTAGAGGACTCTAGCCATTGTTGTTGTTTGTTTCCACGTCTTCCGCCGGTTTCTCATTTTTATGGGCCATGCAATCTACTGTTTTACGACAAAAAATTATTATTTATTCATAGAATCCTTGTTTCTTTCTCAAAGAGAAAGCTTGGTAACGGTGAAATTTTCCGACCCCGAGATTTCGATGTATTTCTATAATATTTCTGAGCTCCCTGAGTCGAAATATGCGTTTTTTGGAAAATGTCTCTCTCTCTCTCTCTCTCTCTCTCTCTGTGTGTGTGTATATGTGTGTGTGCGTGTGTGTGTGGGCGGGTTGGTGAGTGCGTGCGTGCGTGTGTGCGTGTGTGTGTGTGTAATGAATTTTTCCGCGGCATAACTCGAAACTGGACAGAGATATCAAGTTTATCTTTGGTAGGTATCTAAAATTTATTTTGAAGTTGTGCAAGTTCAATTATATAGTTGATCGGATAATATTAAGTATTTAAAAAAGAAAAAAAAAATATGGAAAAATCGAATTTTTGTTTCGTCGCCGGGTTTAAATGTCGGTCGGAAGTAGTCACATTTTCTTAAAGTTCTTGAAATTACCTATGAATCTATATTTTTGTCGACCCGATCGGATAATATTAAGTGGGTTAAAAAAATAAAGAAAAATATGGAAAAATCAAAAATATATTTTTTTTTCATAGTATGCGTAAAGTACCTCGATTCGCATCATTTTCAGTGCGTAAAGTTCAACTTTACACATTCAAACGATGCGACGAGGTGCTTTACTCATACTATAAAAAAAATATTGTTCGCAACGCGGGCGAAATCTTTACGACCTCGTGATCGTCCAACACTCGGTGCGTAAATTTTAACTTTACGCCCTAGTGAAGAAAACTACTATTTACGGCGTTGGGTTTAGATATCGGTCGGAAGTTGTCATATTTTGTTAAAGGTCTTGAAATTACCTATCTATCCATATTTTTGTCTGTCAGACGGATAATATTTAGTCGGTAAAAAAAATAATGAAAAATATGGAAAAATGAAAATAATCTTTGTTATCGTTTATACAGAAATTATACTTTAACCCATTAATGCCCAATTCTACTAAAATTCCACATTAACTTTGTTCGGCTGAAAAATGCGATTAATCAATCGATCTTTTATACCAAAAGTACCTTTCCAACTATTTTCACATATGCTCTTTCAAAATCTGACGTCAAAAATTGAAAACAATTTATTTAAATATACGTTTTTTTAGAATTAAAAGTAAAAATGTTATTTTTGCGTCATTTTTTTCAATACAATCAAGATTTCTTTTTAGGTTGTCATACTCTAGGTTGCCTAAAAACTATGAAAATGGTGGAATTTATATCTAAACTTTAAAATCCCGTTGAGTATTTTTTAAAAGCTGCAATGGCCGATTCAAAATGGCGGCTTCTATAATGTTGTATAATAAAAAACTTCGTTATTGTTTTACTGGCAAGGGATCAACTCTAAGAAAAAATGTTATACTACAAAAAGTGCTTAGAATTAACCAAAAAATACGTGTGAATTTTCACAAAGTTTTCTGACACGTTTTTGGATTTTTCAAAAAATTGCAAAATCCAAAAATTCAAAAACATCTCAAAAAATTTGACAAAAATTTATACGTATTCTTTGGCTAATTCTAAGCGTTTTTTGTTCCATAAAATTTTTTATAAAGTTGATCCTTTCCGTGTAAATTCCAGAGGTCTGAATCGAAATATAATATAGATATGGCAGTGTTAAGATTTGGCCATTTTTTATAAAAAAATCGTTTTTTGTTATCAACTACTTGCGATACTGTCTAAACGCCATGAGCCAGTAGCTTTCAAGCCAGTAAACCACTCTTTCCAATTCTCACCACGTGGAGGTTGCATTTTGAAGAATCATCTTGTACATTTTTTTGTGTTTTTGTAAATTTTTACATTTTTTTGTATTTTTTTAAATTTTTACATTTTTTTGTACTTTTTAAAATAAACCAAAGCAAGAAGATTTTCAGAATATTTTAGGGTTTTTTCAAGAGTGGCTGAGTAAAAATGATGGTTATATAATTTGGTATAATAGAATACTCCGTAATGTTTTACATGAAAAGGATCAACTTTATAAAAAAATTTTATGGAACAAAAAACGCTGAGAATTAGCCAAAGAATACGTATAAATTTTTGTAACATTTTTTGAGACGTTTTTGAATTTTTGGATTTTGCTATTTTTTGAAAAATCCAAAAATATGTCAGAACATTTTGTGAAATTTCACACGTATTTTTTGGTTAATTCTAAGCACTTTTTGTTTTATAAAATTTTTTCTTAGAGTTGATCCGTTGCCAGTAAAAAAATAACGAAGTTTTTTATTATACAACATTATAGAAGCCGCCATTTTGAATCGGCCATTGTAGCTTTTGAAAAATACTCAACGGGATTTTAAAGTTTGGATAAAAATTCCACCATTTTCATAGTTTTTAGCTAACCTAAAGTATGGCAACCTAAAAAGAAATCTTGATTTTATTGAAAAAAATGACGCAAAAATAACATTTTTACTTTTAATTCTAAAAAAACGTATATTTAAATAAATTATTTTCAATTTTTTACCTCAGATTCTGAAAGAGCATACGTCAAAATAGTTGGAAAGGTACTTTTGGCATAAAAGATCGATTGATTAATCGCATTTTTCTGCAGACAAAGTTGGAATTTTAGTGGAATTGGGAATTAATGGGTTAACATCCTAGAGCTACTACTACAAAATCAAAGAAAAAAAACATGCCTGAGTTAAAGAATATTTGAAACCTTTGCCGATTTATATGGTTTTTGAAATTCTCGTGAAACCATTCTATGAGTTGGTGGATTTTCGTAGTCTTCGCTGTGTTGATGGAGTTTTGAAGCAAACGCCGAGTTAGCAGGTTTCCAAAGAAAACTCCGAAGAAATTTCGAAGAAATGCAATTAATTTATAAATTCAATAAATAGCATGTTATAATACCTTAAACTTTTTTCCAATTTAATACTAAATAACTATTTTAAATATAATTTTCTTGATCATTTTGAATAATGAATTTACGGAAAATCAGATATGCGGAAAGAATGAAATTTTATATTAAAATATACATTAAAAAAGATTATTTGATGTAATTTATTAATTCCCTTTGAGAAAGCATTCTGCTAAAGCACTTAGCAGGGGTTTTTAAATTATACAGAGGAAACTCATACTTGCCTTATTTTATACTTTCGTAGAAAGTTTTATTAATATGAATACTATTTGTTTTACTGATTGTTTTAAAAAAATATTTCGGCTCTCATTAAAGTTCTTGGTACAGAGTTTGACAAATGTTGAGGGAAAGGAAGATGGAGAGGGAGGGAAACAGAGGGAGCGAGAGAGAGAGAGAGAGGGAGTGAGAGGGTGGGAGAAAGGGAGGGAAGTTGTAAAGTCATATGAAAATAATTCTTTTAATTCTTATAGATTCCAGGATAAACTTATACTTGCCTTATTTTATACTTTCGTAGAAACTTTTCATTTTCATGAAAATTTGAATCTGTCCCACGGTTACTATAGAAAAATTGTAATTTTTCCTAGACAATTTTTCTCCGTGTATACCTATACAGAGATAAATGTAGAATATGTTGAGCAATCCAAACTTAAGAATACATGTTACCAAACCAGTATCGCTGTGGCCGAATGCTTCATAAAAATGTTTACAGCAGCAACACTTCACATGACTCATAAATTCATTGCAGTGCATAACTGTTTCAACTTCAGAAAATAAAATGTCAATTGTATCATAATGAGTGCAGTCGATGTTTGATGATAGTATAGCTTTCCGGCATAAACAAAGGTTCTAATGTATTTTTATATAGTATCACATGTTTTCCTTCCTTTGAAAGTTGATTCAAATCGGAGCTCTATGTGTTTTATGTAAGAGTGAGGATAGATTCAATTTATGCCATTTCTATTTCTTATGCCAACTACAATATCTATAAAAGCACGCGGTGCAAAGTTTTTTCACAAAATACTTGTTCCAGACCATTTACTATTGTATTTTGTCAAATTCAAAAAGTTCTTAACGCAGGTATGTCGTTGGATCAGTAAGTCCCAGCTGCAAATTCTTTATGAGCAATCATTGCTGCTTGTTTTTTTGTTGAAAACATAAGCCAGATGTGAATGCTGCTTTTACAACAGCCCAGTTTCGTTTCAGCATTGGAGTGCAAATTCATAAGATTATCTTTTGCAGCATCTAAATAAAATTGGCAAGCAATTATTAATAAACATATTAACAATGATAAAAAATATTCTAGTTACCCATGGTGGAAAATGAGAATATAAGCATAAACATCATGTGAAAAATGCAAAAGCCATTTCTTCACCAGTGAGACTACTGTTATTAGTATTCCAGTCGCAAATATCACTCATTTCTTTTTATGAAAGCTGGAGTTGGTTTACTAAGTAAATTGGGAGTTTAGTTATTTTATAAAACTTTTTAAAATTATTATCTTAATCTTGTTTAGAAAAATATTTACCAAGAACTCCTCTGAAACATTTTGACGTCTCCCACCCTAGGAAAATCATACATGAGAATAACTGAGCACTTTTATTTGTTGAAATTTTCATAATAACATATCCTTTTCGCTTTTTTTATTTGACATAATCTTTTATGAGATATAAGTTAGATATAAGTTCTTGAATTATAACTATGTAAATTAATAACGCATCATCCACACATAATCTTGTAAAAAAACACAACCAGTTTATGAACTGGGAATCCCTGAGAATCAAAGGTTTCTTGATATTCTTGTATAGATTAAACTTTTGACGTCTCCTACCCTAGGAAAATCATACATGAGAATAACTGAGCACTTTTATTTGTTGAAATTTTCACAATAACACATCCTTTTTCCTTTTTTGGTTTGTCATAATCGTTGATGAGATACAAGTTAGATATAAGTTCTTGAAATTATTATTGATCAAAACTACGTAAATTAATAACTCATCATTACCCACACATAATCTTTAAAAAAAAATACAACCAGTTTATGAACTGAGAATCACTAAAAAAAGGATCAAAGCCTTTCTTGATATTCTTGTATAGATTAAACTGTTGATGTCTCACACCCTGGGAAAATCATACATGAGAATAACTGAGCACTATTATTTGTTGGAATTTTCACAATAACACACCCTTGTCGCTTTTTTCATTTGGCATAATCTTTTAATTGGTGCTTGCGAGTAAATATGTACAACAGCAGAGCACTGATATCGAATAAGCTTCTTGAAGATGACAAATGCCTTTCCATTAATAATATAACCACCAGGGTCATGAAGACAATCGTTCAATTTGCGAATTCATAATTAGATTTTTCAGACAGTACCCAATTAGAACTTCTCAACATTATTGGCTATATCTCCAAAATTACTTCAAAAACTCTTCTTCTGTAATATCTGTATCTGTAAAAGTAAAAAATCACACAAAGTATCAATTTTTAAAAAATGATTTGAGCCATTCAACATTAAGCTAGTAAGTACTTATCTAATAAAAGTTATTCCCTCGTTGATTGATACATGAATAGATGATTTCTTCTTGTTACCAGTTGACTACTTGAGATCTTTGAAATTTATATTAATTAACTAATTTTAAACTAACTCACGATATGATAACATTTGTAACATCAGCTGATTAGAATTGAAAAATAACCATATTTTGAGGTTATTACAAGATTTTAGAATTACAATTTTTATTGTTGTTTGTTATCATACCTACTGATATTCTTTTCTCTCTCTCTCTCTCTCTCTCTCTCTCTCTCTCTCTCTCTCTCTCTCTCTCTCTCTCTCTCTCTCTCTCTCTCTCTCTCTCTCTCTCTTACTCTTTTCAAATACCACAATTTTTTTGTTAGTTTTGTATATATTCTTCTCTCTCTCTCTTTCTTTTCGAATCGAGCAAGATATGCTTATATTGAAATACTATAACTATGTATAATCACGTATGATATAATATTTTTGTATATAAAATACTGATATGTTATGTGTAAGGTTAGGTTAACCAGATACGGATGTGTATTAGTGTATACATATAAATATACAACCGGAGGTCGGAAGAACCGGAAGTCGGAAGAATCGAATGGAAAAACATGAAGAAATTTGAGAATCGGAAACCAGACAAAATTTTTCACTATTTAATATCTCTAATATGAGAACATCTTTTTACATGAATCTTTTTGTGCAACATGGTATAACAATATAAAGCATGTTGTTATTTTTTTTGAGTTAATATAAAAGCGTTAGAAATTGCAGTAAATGTTTGAATTTCTCGAGCACCCACTTCAATGTATTCATCGCGCGGTTGTCCTAAGGCTCTTCTATACTTGCCTTCGGAGCGCTCCCGCACTCCTTGATATTTATTATTGATATGTCTTACCTCAGAACTAGGATTTTTGTACGTTATTTTGGACTAATGTACGTTAAATTTTTAAAGGACAATAACGTACGCAAATGTACGTTATTTTCCGCTCCTCCAACAAAATGTTCGCTCTCTGGCCCTACAAACAGTGCGTCGATACTTTACTGTAACGTAAAAAGTATAAATTACGTATACGTGCAACAATAAGCTAGACAATTATTTAAACAATTATAAACCCAAGAAGCGGAGGGACGCGAGGTCCAGGCATATTAGGGAATTACGTAGACGTGCAATAATAAGCAAGACAATTATTTAAACAATTTGAAACTCGAGTAGGCGGGGGATATGAGGTCCACGTATATTAGGGAATTACATAGACGTGCAACAATAAGAAAGACAATTATTTAAACAATTTTAAGCCCAAAAAAGCCGGGGGACGCGAGATCCACGCATGTTACGAAATTACGTAGGCATGCAACAATAAGCAAGAAAATTATTTAAATAATTTTTTAATACAAGTAGGCGCAGGATATGAGGTCCAGGCATATAAGGGATCATGTAGACATGAAAAAATAATCAAAACGATTATTTAATTTATTTTTAAACCCAAGTAGCCGGGGGACGCGATGTCCATGCATATTAGAGAATAACGTAGACGTGCAACAATAAGCAAGACAATTATTTAAACAATTTTACACCCAAGTAGGCTGAGGATATGAGGTCCACGCATATAAGTGAGTCATGAAGATATGAAACAACAATCAAAACATTTATTTAAATAATTTTTAAACCCAAGTAGCCGGGGTACGCGAGAACATCGCATATAATAGAGTCATGAAGACCTGAAACAATAAGCAAAACGATTATTTGAATAATTTTTAAACACAAGTAGTCGGGGGACGCGAGGTCCACGCATATTAGGGAGTTACGTAGTCATGTAACAATAAACAAGACAATTATTCAAACAGTTTTAAACCCAAGTATGCGGGGGATATGAGGTCCAGGCATATTGGAGAATTACGTAGATGTGCAACAATAAGCAAGACAATTATGTGAACAATTTTTAAACCCAAGTAGCCGGGGGACGCGAGGTCTACGAATATAAGAGAGTCATGAAGACATGAAACAATAAGCAAAACGATTATTTAAATAATTTTTAAACCCATGTAGCCGGGGTTCGCGAGGTCCACGCATATAATCTTCATGACTCCCTCATATTGGTATACCTCGCGTCTCCCGGCTACTGGGGTTTAAAAATTATTTAAATAATCGTTTCGCTTATTATTTCATGTCTTCATGACTCCCTCATATTCGTAGACATCGCGTCCCCCAGCTACTTGGGTCTAAAAATTATTTAAATAATAGTCTAGCTTATTAATGCATGTCTATGTGACTCCTTTATATATGCGTAGACCTCGCGTGAAAAAGCCAATAGTTACCATGCCGACGTTTCGGGCATTTTGTATGCCACTCTTCTAGGCCCCTTCCAACATTAAAACTGTCGCTGTCATTCATCTCATCAAACATCATTTAACTGAGTTAGTTTTGATTTGAATAAATGTTTAACTTAACTTTTCCAAATTTGTAAAAGTTACCCAACCCTGGACTGGCTAAATTTGCTAAAGAAAAATAGTACTATTTTGTCACTACCAACATTTATAGTAAATACACATTAATTTCAAGGTTGCATATATTCAGAAATTGTATTAGGATTAACACATTACTTATATGTACCATAAATATTTAGCTAATTCGAAATTTCTTATTAAAATAAAACAAAATTATAATTTATTCTAGTTTTCTTCGGTAAAGAAACTATTTAATTTTATGCAAATTAATTATGTTAACTAATTTTACCATTTAGGTTTTAAAATTATTAATACTTATTTATTCTATAAAAATATATTCTAAATACTGAAATATTGTTAATTTTTTAATATAACGTAGTTACTCTTACAAAGTTCTTTATCTACGGCTTTAGCAAATTTTCTTCAGTGTACATATAGGGAAAATCCTTGTTGATATTTTCAGTGCACATATAAGAAAAATCTTTGATGATAAAAAAAGTTAGTCAGTTAATTCGAAATTATGCAAATTAATTTTATTTTTGAAATTGTTTACATTATTAAGTTACACAATAAAATAGATAAGAAAAGGTTTTACTTGTAATTTCTTTACATACTAAATACTAATAATAATATCAGTTATTAATAACACACGCATATTTTATTTTATATAGTATTAGTTATTATTATTATTACACATAGAATCTGATGGATTCTACTTTCTCGATATTTTCTACGCAATTCCGGATCATTTATAGTTCAGACGCACGAAATCGTCAGAGCCGCTTTTTTCGAACTGGCATCGTCAGTCTGAATTGCGCCTTCGCACAATGGTCCAGCGAGCAAAAAAACGGTCAAAATTCGTGCTTGCCTCGAAATTTGAGTAAAAATATAAGATTGACCGATAAAAAGATTCCCTACACACCATATTTTATGATTCCGTTTCCCTCAGTATGATCCGAATTGATATATTTTTGTATATCCATGGATATACGCAGCAATTATATCAAAATGATATTTATTTTATGTATACATATTTGTAGGCCCCCACCGATAGGTGGCGGTACTATATAGTGTCGGGGAGAGAGGGGAGCCGTGTTGCGAGCGAGCGCCGCCGCGCCATCGTTCAGTTCCGCTCTGACCACGTTACCACTCAGTCGTGCCAGAGAGAGAGAGAGAGAGAGAGAGAGAGAGAGAGGGGGGGGCTGCCTCTCTCAACACATTTCTTCGAAGCAGATCTCCGGGTGCGTCCTTGCGTGAAGCCACCGTCATCGGCGCCTTCTAACACACCTGTCGAGCAACCCAGGTCTGTCGCTGCGGCCATCATACCTCGTCGAGAATATTCCGAGATACCCCGGCGACCTGGACATCGCCTTCGAGACACCTCAGCTCTCAGCAACGTTTACATCACCGCGCCAAGGTATGCGTGCGGCCAATTTATGTACGAGCGTCAAAAATTACGTATCTCATCGCGCAACGTATTATCAATTTCTTTTCTCACATTGAGCGCAGCTTCTGAGAAGTGTTTACCTTCTCCCGACCTTCTGAAAATTCATTACTCGGCGCATGCTTTCCGCGAATAGCTCGAGCGCCTCTCGCTCTCCGAGAATTCTTGTCGTTCAGCGTGCACTTTTTCACGAAACTTTGAATTCGCGGAACTCGTGCGCAACGGTCACGCGTTCCAAGAACTGGACGGCAATCTTGGCGGCCATTTTGACTTTCGCGTGCTATCGTGTTTTTCAAGCTCGCTCTTGTGCAAGGCGATACGGAAAACCTTTTAGTTTTTTTTTATTCATTCGGGTACGCGTATTACATTGTCATAACTTTAACGTATTTGTGCGTTGACGAGTCTCATTGTCCAATGAAGTTTCGGTTTCAAAGGAAATAAAATTAAAAAGCTTCACAGAGGGGAAGTGATTTCTCCCCTAGATTTCCGCGTGAATCTCTATGTTCATTCTTCGTGTTAGCTCAATCGCTGGTGCAGGAGAGGCAGTCGCTTTCCTCTCCAGAACTGTGATTCACGCGGAGGAAACGACACTCTCCTCGCAATCAAGCATTGCCCTCTCTTGCGGTACACGTAGGACAATTTAATTTTAAGTTTTAGCATAGGTCTAGTTTGTGCCTGCGAGCACTAACTAGGGAGCTTATGATACGCAAGTGGCATAAGGCAATTTAGGCGTGTCATTAATCCCTACAGAGGGGTTTGACTGCTTCCTTTACTTTTTACGCGTGCTCGAGTTATATGAGTCACCACATAGGTACTTCGACGCATCGACCAGCTAGCCTCCTTATCGCTCCGAATGGAATCTGCATGGAGAAAGTGAAGCCAGAAGACAATGAAGATGCAATATATACTTCACATATATACTTTTTACATATACTCTCTTTATACTCTCTTACTGCACTTCGCAACGACGATCGCCAGTCTCTGTCGGGCATCCAACCTGTAACGACGTTTTAATAAATCATTATTCTAATCAACACCCTTTGTTCGATTACTTACTTACTGTGGCGAGTTTCCTTGGTGATCCACCGGGGCCTGCCACATAACTGGCGCTGCGGAGACAGGACCGTGAAGTTGCAAAACTCAGATTCTCTCTCAACCTGGTGACGGAAATCTTCAGCGAGGAAGCAGTTGGCGTTTCAACGTCCATCATCACGGAACCTACTACGTCAAGATTGGAGTCCACCTGCAAGCAGAGATTCACCCGAAATCATTAAAGACAAACTAGTAAGTCTTTGAAATTTCCTATATTCTACCCAACCCTATCCTTTTAAGTGCAATTGATTTTACGTGAAGCGTAATCAAAGATAAAGCAAAATGGCAAATAACGGAGATAATCAGCCAAATCTTACGTTAGAACAATTTAAATTGCGACTTACGATATGGCGCGATGCGATCCCCATATATGAAGAAGGTACAAGACTCCTTTCGCACTTTATACAAACGTACGACAAATTCGTCGAAAATGTGGCGACTGCAGATAATGCAATAAACGAAGCATTATTCGCATTAATTAAATCAAAGATTCGCGGTGAAGCACTAGACCTAATAGTGGCAAATAACCCGGCCACATATGCCGCATGTAAAGCGCTCTTAGTTAATAGATTCAGTGACTCAAGTTCGGAGGAGTTACTATTTAACAGACTAAGTGTATGTTATCAATGGACAAATCAGTCTTACCAAAAATACGCCGACGAAATCAAAAGCAGGCTAAATAAATTGAAGGAACACATAGATTTAAATAATCGAGACGCTAATGTTATAAGTATTAAAAATACATTTTATAAAAACGTAGCCAAAAGTACTTTTATAAATGGTATTAAAGAGTCTTACCATTCTTACTTGCTACATTTTGATTTAGACGACGTTGAGGCATGTATAATAAAATGCCGTAAATACGACAACCATGAATAACAAAGTGCTTTCCTCAATTTCGCACGACAACGTGATAACAAGCCTAAGTCCAACGTATTCGGTACAATCAATGCTAAAAGTACAAACCCATTTCCGACTAATAAGAATCCAAAAATTATTCACCCTTCAAATAATTTACCAAGTACTTCAAGAAATGTAAATCCATTTTATTTGCAATCGACACCCACATTTGCACAAACACAACCTGGATTTATCCCCACAAATTATCGTAATAACAATTTTGGTCAAAATAATAATAATCTGCCAAGACAACAAAATTACCAACCAACACCAATGTCAGTTAGTAGAAGAAATACTAACAAACAAGGCGTTAATCCAACAAATAGATCAAATAATTCACCAGCACAAAACAACTTTAAACCAAGAACGAGCTTCTTTAAGAGCACAGGACCAGCAAACTTTATCGCTGAAGAGTTGCATCATCAACAAGAACAAGGAGAAGAGGAAGCAATCAATTATCAAAATGACTCACCTGTACCAGACCATGAAGAATTTAATCAAGAAAACGACGAGAGTGATAACTGCCAAAATTTTCAACAAGCTCCCGATACGACAGAACCAACGTGATAAATTTTGTTCGCGAAACAAAGTCACCTACCCATAATCCCAAGCGGAAAACAAAGATATGGCTATTTCTATTAGCCAATCACGAAGCGCGTTACTAATCGCTTAGACGCGTGATTTTTTGTAAGCTCGTCTTCCGGCGAGGACAGTCGGCCTTTGTCTCTCGCGCCCAGAGGACCTCCCGCATAACCGAAACTTGTTTGTCGCACCGAAGAAAGCAATAAGTTACAAAGCTTTTCTCGCACATCCCCAGAGTTTTCTTTAACCCGGCATCCTCCTTACACTCGCGAGCTTGCTATCGCCCCAAACATGGGTCCTTCGAGCCGGATTGGTGTATGCGAGAGAGTACAGAATCGGATGGAGACGACCCAGGAGCAGCGATGAGTTAGCGCACGGAACAGGACGAGGATTCGCCGCGCAGAAGGAGGCTTGCTTTGCGCAGTAAGTTGCTCTACAGCGCAGCGAGGCTTCCCCCGAGCATCTCTCCACATACACGTGGCGTGGCAAGCCATTCACGAACTCGGTCGGCCGGCGCGAGGTGTGGCAGCCATTTTGTTGCGCCCGTGCTCAACCGATTGCATCACAGTGAGCAGCGCTATTTCTACCTCCTCGACACCGCTGCTACCGCCCCTACATCGACGTGCTCGAAGCATCGTTCAGCGTACCCAGGTCTTGCTGAACTCGACAAGGACGCCTACGTCGCTACAACTCAGGTACGCGAAAAGGTATATCCGCTATACCAAAAATAGCGCTCTGGCCTACTGGCCACACAGCGTCGGCGTTCACAGGCCTAGGCCCGAGAGACATCAATACTTTGGACGGCGCTCGCTGTGTGCGTGTTCTCGACATCGCAGCACACCTATCTCCGCTCACGCAACACACTACCAGACTTCAGCAAGACACGACACCACTTTAGCATTGATAAGTATTACGTAAGCCCATAGACTAAGTAAACCATGTAGAGTAAAACTGCGATAATTAGGTTAGATCAAAACTGTGATATAACTATAAAGCAATTGTTAGTTTAATTGAGTTGAGCAACGAAAGACTGTATTTAGTCAAGATTAGGTTACTTAAATTAATATTTATTAGAGTATTAAACGGAATATATATTAAACAGAATACTGAATTGTTAGTTAATTGTTTAGCTAGTTTACTTTAACTGTCTGTGACTTAGTAAGGCCTGCGGTTACTTAATTCAATATTGCTGCTTACAGTGAGTCTCGCGCGGGTAATAGTAGTTAGACTGCTTCACTTGCGGATTAGGATTGGTGTGTTTGAAGTGCCTTTATTTCTCAATGAAGCTGACAAGGGGCTGTCTCTCTTCCCAGCGTATACCTTAAGCCTTTAAGCGCCTTGTGTGAAATTATCTTGATATTGGCACCTAGCCGCTCGTTTAATCTCTCAACAATAAAGCTAAAATGGAGGAACTACTTGAGATTCAACAAGCTTTTCAAAGAAAGATTGCCAACGCATTCCACAATTTTAAATCCAAGGGTAGAGAAAAGATGACTCGTGGCGCGGCTAACGTCGGTGTAAATAGGTTAGAGGACAATTTAAGAGCCTTTCAACTCAATCATTCTAAGATTATAAAATTGAAAGAAATAGATCAGAATCATCCCTACTTTACCGTTAATATGTTGGAATTAGTTGAAGACTCTTATTATGATCGGCAAGGGGAATTTCTCGATTTTATTTATTCTTTAGATAAGGCCGAAAGATCAGCCCAAGCTACGCATGAACAGGCGCCCGATAGGACTCTTAATATTGGTTTGACTGCCCCATCATTCTCTCATGCTTTACCTAAATTTGGTGGTAAATATAATGAGTGGGAAAATTTTCGCGACATCTTTCGCTCCGTTATTCATCGTAGAAATGACTTAGCTGCTTCAGTCAAATTATACTATCTCAGAACGCATTTTTATGGCGATGCGTTGGATAAAATCAAGAGCTTATCTATGTCCGAAGAGAATTTTGAAAGAGCTTGGGAATTTCTGAGTAACTACTACGAAAACAAACGCAGATTGGTTACATCCCATCTCTCTGAATTCTTTCCCGTTAAACCAATGAAGGCTGACACTTCCTCAGAACTCAAGCGCTTGTATAAGGAGACCTTCAATCCTCTAGAAAGTTTAGACTCCTTAGGCAGAGCCAATTCTAAATACGAAGATCTAGTCGTATTTTTAACTTCAAGTAGGTTCGATCCACTCACTAGGCGAGAATGGGAGAGGCACCAAGGTAGTGCTGGTGCTCCACCTAGTCTCGCACAGCTAAAAGACTTCGCACAAGCCCAGATTCTAACTTTAGAATCTATTGAAGGCGGCGCTAAGTCTATTAGTACCTGTCATCCTAGCACGATTAAGCCCAAGGAGAAACAAGTCGCCGTGCATTCTACAAACGCGCACGCTGCTCGGAAAGGCGTCGCACGCAAAACGAAGCCACCAAGTTGTACGGTTTGCAAGGGCGATCATTTTACTTCCGTTTGTAAGGAAATCCATTCCAAAAATGCTTCAGAGCGCAAGTCTCTTGTACTCGCAAACAATCTTTGCACAAATTGCTTAGGTAAGCATTCTCCTCATGAATGCAAATCTTCAAGGTCATGCTGCATCTGTCACAGCAAGCACCACTCTCTTCTTCATGAAGCTTATGCCTCAGGGCAGTCGTCAATCGGTAACAAAACTAATGAGGGTTCTACACTCAATTCAACTCAAGTATTTAAGCCTAATTCCGCCAACGGAGTAGTCTCTATGTCAATTGGTATATCTAATAACCACACTCCAGGCATGCTGCTTTCTACCGCTAGGATACAGGTTCAAGGCCCAACTGGCATTAAGCTACTTGCAAGAGCATTAATCGATCCTTGCTCACAGGTATCGCTTATTACGCAATCGCTCACGCAACAACTACGGCTTAAACAGAAAAATGTAAACATTACGGTGTGCGGAATAGGTGATAACACTCTCGCTAAAGGTTCAGTTAACTTCACAATCAGCCCCCGTTTTACTTCTAACTTTGCTTGTGACGTAGGCGCCTTGGTGTTAACCCGAATCTCTAATTATTCGCCGCCTCAAGCTGCTTCTATGGCAGCCCTCAAACACATTCAAGGTTTAGAATTAGCCGATCCGTCTTTTGCCGAAAAAACTCGTATCGACATTCTGCTAGGTGCCTCAGTGCACGCTCAAATCATCCAGAACCAAATAGTAAAGGGCGAACCTAGCGAGCCCATCGCTATGAAGTCGTCGTTAGGTTGGCTGCTCTCAGGCAGCGTAGATGCTCAATTAGCTACCTGCGAGGATTCAGTCTCTAGTCACCATATCTCTGAGGACTCTAATGTAGGAGATATCCTACAGGTTTTTTGGAGGCTGGAGGAATTACCTCCTAAAATCATTCTGACTGATGAAGAGCAAGGGTGCGAAGCACACTTCGTTGCTAATTACTTCCGCACTCCTTCGGGTCACTATGGGGTAAGGTTACCGTTTAAAAACCCGGATATCTCATCTAGACTTATCTGAATCATACACCTCAGCGCAGCGCATGCTAAAGCTGATGGAAGGTCGCTTTAAGCGCGACACAAAGCTTAAACTAGCTTACAGCGAGTTTATGGTTGAATATCAAAATTTAGGCCACATGGTCATAGATGACTGTCTTACTATTGACAAACAATCGTTCTTTCTTCCGCACCATGGAGTTTGGAAAGAAGCTAGTACCACGACTAAGTTAAGGACCGTTTTTAATGGCTCCGCTCGAATTAAGTGAGGTTTATCTCTGAACAGTCTTCATCTCACCGGCCCCAATTTGCTGCCGAATTTATTCGATCTTGTATGTCGATGGCGCACAAGTATGTCTTCACTGCAGACATGGAGAAAATGTATCGTCAAATTGAAGTTCACCCCGACGATCAAAAATTCCCATCAATACATTGGCGTAGTGATGCTATTCAGCCAATTCAAAGGTTTCGATTAACTACTGTGACTTACGGTCTAGTATGCTCTTCGTATCTCGCCTTTCGTACAATAAAACAATTAGCGGATGACTAAAATCGTGAGTATCCTTTAGGCTCAGCAGTTATCAAACAGGAGCTCTATATGGACGATGTACTCTCCGGTGCACACTCACTGGATGAAGCCAAGGTTAAACAAAGGGACATAATAGATATCCTCAAGGTGGGCGGTTTTCCCATTCGTAAATGGTCAGCAAATCACATCACCTTACTGGAATGGTTGCCTACCGAATTAATCGCTTTGGATCCTACAGCTTTTCATGATCCAAGCTCTTCTGTATCAGTGCTAGGTCTATCCTGGCTTCCTCAGATTGATCTCTTTCAATTCACGATTGACGCTTCTCCAATAGTAGGTGCTATTACTAAAAGATCAGTTTTGTCGAAAATTGCGCGGATATTTGATCCTTTAGGTTGGCTGGCTCCGGTGGTCACTACAGCAAAGATATTGATGCAATCTTTGTGGCTATTAAAAATAGGATGGGACGAGGCGCTTCCCGATGATCATGCTTCACGATGGTTGTCTTGGTAGAGCGAGCTCTCCACTCTCGCCAAAGTCACCATCCCGCGTTGAAACCAATCCTGCGACTCTGCTGATTTTGTCGAAATACACGGTTTCGCCGACGCTTCTAAGTAGGCATATGGTTCTGTGCTTTACCTACGTTCACCACGCCAGAGTGCATGTTACTATGCAACTAGCCAAAACGAGAGTTGCCTCTCTCAAAACTGTAAGCATCCCTCGTATTGAGCTTTGCGCGGCTCAGTTACTTACAAAATTAGTTTATCACTATGTTAGTATTATGCCTAAAAATCTTAATCGAATTCATCTTTGGTCCAACTTACAAGATGTCTTGTATTGGTTGCAAGATCATCCGTCACGTTGGCCGACTTTCATCGCTAACCGCTGTTCGGAAATCATTACACTATTACCAAATGCAAATTGGCATCATGTGAAGTCTGGAGACAATCCAGCTGACGTTGCTTCTCGAGGCATCAACCCCTCGGAACTCTCGGGACAGTCACTGTGGTGGAACGGTCCCAGATGGCTGTCTCAGTCAAGCACTCCCTGGCCCAAGTCGACATTTATAAAGTCAAAAATTTACAGTTTCACTTGTCAAGCAGCAATCGTTGATATATCTACCGTGGAATCACCTAACCAAAGTAGTTTCAGTGATGAAATGCTTAAGCTCATAAACAAATGCTCATCTGCACTCAAATTATTCAGAATTACAGCATATTGTTTAAGGTTCATCTTCAAAATTCGTAGATCACTTATCATATCCAAGCCTTCAAGGAATCTTGATATTGGTTTCTTAAACCACGAGTTTATTGACTTCTCTGTCACCGAATGAATTATACCTTGCTAATCAAGAAACGGAAAATGCTCGTCTCTTGTGGATCCATTTTCAGCAAAAAGTGTCTTTTCCTAACGAGCTCAAGGCATTAACTTCAAATCGTCCGTTGAGTCGCAAAAGCTTCTTGCTAAAGCTTAACCCGATACTGGCTCATGGTTTAATTCGAGTAGGTGGTCGATTATCTCATTCGGTCCTCAGCGAAGAGTTCAAGCATCCCTGTATATTGCCCGGTAAATGCCAATTAGCCGCTTTATTAATACGCGATTGCCATCTTGCCACTCATCACGGTGACGTCCAGCTAACACTAGGAACTCTACGAATACGATATTGGTTGCTCAGAGGTAGGTCAGCCGTCAAAACGGCAATTCACAAGTGTGTGAACTGTCTTCGCTACTCTGCAGTCACCAAATCACAGTTAATGGGCAATCTCCCTGCAGCGAGAGTCAACCCCAGTCATCCTTTCGAACGCTCAGGTATCGATTATGCTGGTCCAATAAAGGTAAGATTGTCCAAATCTCGTGGAAAAGGTACTCTTAAGGGTTATATTGCAATCTTTGTGTGCATGTGCACTCGTGCAGTGCATATCGAGCTTGTGGAAGACTGCACCAGCGAAGCCTTTATCGCTGCCCTCCTTCGGTTTACTTCTCGTCGAGGCCACTGTAAGTAGTTGTATAGTGATCAGGGTACTACCTTTGTTGGAGTTGATACTCAATTAAAAGAACTCTTTCGTGAGTCGTCGATGCAATTCAAACCTATTATAAACTCAATATCTAAACTTGGCACCGAGTGGCATTTTAATCCCCCTGCCAGTCCACATTTTGGTGGTCTGTGGGAAGCTGCGGTCAAATCCACAAAGCATCACCTACGCAGGGTCATCGGTGAGCAAGTGCTGACCTTCGTGGAGCTTTCCACTCTACTGTGTAAAATAGAGGCCTGCCTCAACTCGCGACCGCTCTGTGCACTTTCAGACGATGTCACTGACTTACGACCTTTGACTCCATCGCATTTTCTTATACAGCGCTCTTCTTTTCTAGTTACCGAACCAGACCTAAGCGAGCAGAACATCCCAGTGGGCAAGCGCTGGCAGCTTATATCTCAAATGGCATAGCAGTTTTGGAAGAGATGGCAGGCGGAATATCTCACGTCTTTGAACCAACGTCAAAAGTGCTTAGATAAGGAGCGCTCCATTCAGGTCAATGATCTGGTGCTCATCAAGTTTGAGAATTCGCCCCCTACTCAATGGCCTCTCACCCGCGTCATCGAGGTTCATCCTGGCAGAGATGGTCTGCCACGCGTCTGTACTGTGCGTACTGCCAATTCCGTATTAAAACGCCCCGTCGTCAAGCTTGTGTCGCTGCTACCAGCCCAGTCTGAATAACTGTAAAACTTGCGACTGCTAGAGTCTACCTGGCTCTGGTTCAGTAACCCTTAGCATCGTCATGTAATGTTGGTTTCCCCGCGATTCATTATGTATAGGTTATAAGTTGCGAATCTTTGTAATTGTTAGAGTTGGTGGAAAGGTGTAGTGAAAAGAACTCTTTATTGGACTTAAAAGAATGACTAGTTTATTAAGTAAGTGTATGATAATCGACGCTTGCCTGCGCCATGCGCGAGATGTTACATGCGTCGGAGACTAGAGAGAGAGTATAGCGCGTCGCTCGCTGCTGCTCGAGCTACCTTCTTACTCACAGACACACTAGGGAGGGGAGACTTACATGTGTGCATACGTGTGTCGCACGCGCTGTCTGTATTGTAATGGAACTTGAACTCGCTGAGGTTCCTTTCGCATAATGTATATGTATCACATTCCCAACACGCCTCCTACATATATATTGTGCGCTTCCATTAATATCTTATATTAGTTTTAGCGCGTTTCTATTTTTAATAAATTTATCCTTACATAGACTCTTAGTGAATATGTCTGCTATGTTTTTTTCAGTTTCTATCTTTACGATATCGATAATACCCTTCTCGTGATTCTCATTTACATAATGACATTGTACTTCAATGTGCTTAGAATTTTTTGTTAAGTTACCGAATTTACCTGTAGCTACTGCGCCTGAGTTATCCTCGTATATTTTGACAGGATTTTCAAATGTCGTATTAAAGGCGTCTTTTAAGAGATTAACTACAAATAATATTTCTGTTGTCGCTTCAGACAATGCAATGTATTCGGCAAATGTTGAATTTTTTGTTACAGTTTTTTGTTTCGGTGTTCTCCAATAGATTATATTTCCAAACATTCTAATAACAAATCCGGTGGTTGACTTTCTGTCAATGTTATCTCCTGCAAAGTCTGAGTCAACCATACAATCAAGTTTATCCTTATTCGAATTACAACAATAAGTCAATTTTAAATGTTACGTTTTGTATAAGTATTTCAATATTCGCATCGCGTATTTAAAATGTGTTGAATCGTAGAAACTTTGAAATCTACTTAAGTAGTTCACGCTGTAAGTTATGTCAGGTTTTGTACCTGTGCTAATATATAATAATTCACCTATTAAATTTCGAGATTTTATTGTTTCATCTGCTTTATTAGCCTGTTCAAGTTTTAAATTTGTCTCCATCGGAGTATCATACAGTTTCGCGTTTTCTAAGTTGTACTTTACAGCCAATGATTCTATATATTTCTGTTGACTTAAAGTCATTATACCTTTCTTGTTATTATAATCAATGTCGATTCCTATATATGATTTAATTTTTCCTAGATCATTCATTACAAATCTTTTCATTAAAGCAGATTTAACTTCATTGATTCTATCTTTATTTTTACAGCATATTAAGAGATCGTCTACAAATACTAAAATGTATATAGTATCATCGTCTGTGTTGTTTACATATAAACAGTAATCATAATTGCTTCTTATAAACTCGAGTTTACTCACGCATTTATCAAATGTCTCATACCAAGCCTTTGGGCTTTCTCTCAATCCGTATAGTGCCTTTAATAATTTGCAAACTTTATTTTTGCCGGTTTCATAACCTTGTGGTTCATGAATATAAACTTCTGATTTTACTTTTCCGTTAAGAAACGCTGTTTCTACATCCATTTGTTCTATAAACAGATTATTTACGCAACAATAACTTAACAAAATTTTTAATGTTTCCATTTTTCCTACTGGCGAATAAACATTTTCTTGATATTCTCTTTGTTGGAAACCTCTAACAACTAACCTAGCCTTAAGAGAGTCATCGCTTTTCCTTTTATAGACTCACTTTACATCAATAATCTTTTTATTTTTAGGTTTATCAACTACAACCCATGTTTTATTTTTCTTTAGACATTCAATTTCTGAATTCATAGCTTTTTGCCATTCTTTAAATTCGCTGAAGTTTAACGCCTCCTCAAATGTATTCGGTACATTTGTATTTACATAGTGTATATAAATATAATGTGCTACAGGGTTTCCGTATCTTTGTACCGGACTTTTCTTTCTGTTTGATGTTCTTTTAACATTTAAATTTTCATTTGAACGATTGAAAGCATTATCGATGTTCTCATTCTCATTTTCAATATTTTATATTTTATCGTTATTGTTAATTAAATTTTCATTGTCATAATTATTTTCAATAATACTACTTGTTTCACTACTTGAATCGTTTGATTCGTCTAAATTTAATTCAGTAATATTTTCATCGTTAACCTTTTCCAAACAGGTTATTTCAGTGCCATCTTCGACAATTTGTACATGTCTGGCATTTATTACCTTATTATTTAACAAGACTATAACCATTGTGCGTATATCCTACTAATATACCTAATTGGGCTTTATCATCCCATTTTCCTTTTCTCAAAGCTTCTGGTTTTCTAACAAAGACTTTACATCCGTATATTTTTAAGTTTTTTACATTTGGTTTATTTCCAAAGAATATTTCAAAAGGAGTTTTATTTTCGTTTGAGTTGGCTATTGTACGGTTTTTCAAGTAAGACACTGTTTTAACGATTTCTGGCCAATATCTTAATGGTATTTTGGCCTCTCTTAACAGACATCTGCCTATATCCATAGCTGATATATTAAATCTTTCTGCTACTCCATTTAATTGATGGACGTAGGGTGGGCAAGGTAATAATTCTGTTCCTTTCTCATTTATAAATTGATAAATTTCCTTATTCAAGTTACTCTTTGCCATTATCGCAATTTAATTTTTTAACTCTTTTATTAAATTTGTTTTCAACTAAATTTACATATTCTTTAAAGCAACTTGCAGTCTCTGATTTGCTTTTAATACAATAAACTTTACTACATTTACTGTAATCATCAATAAAACTTAGAAAAACTTTTTCTCCATGGGAACCTGTTGTTCTGTGTGGACCATTTAGATCAGTACGAATTAACTCTAAAATTTTTGAAGTTTTACTTCTCTCATTTTTAAACGGTACAGTAGCCATTTTACTTCGAATACAATATACGCATTTCATTTCATTATTTTCTAATTTATCTGGTAAACCATCTACCAATTTATCTTTTACTAACTTGTTTAGATATTGAAAGTTGACATGACCTAATGCTTTATGCCACTTTTCTTTTTCAGTTAATTTTACAGAGTTTACATAGACATCATTTTCAAGATCCTTATATATGTAACTTTTCATAACATACAAATCACTTATTTTGTTTGCATTCGCAATTAATTCTCTATTTTTGTAATAAATCTTTGCATTATCATTTTTATAAACAATAGTATTATTTCTTGTAATTTTTGAAACGCTTAATAGATTTTTATTAATTCCTTTTACAAAATAAACGTTTTTTAAATCAATTAATTTTTCATTATGGTAATTTTTGAAATATGTTTTTATATTGCCTATTTTTGTGGCCTTTAAATTTTTGCCATCTGGCAATTTTACTTCAATAGTATTTTTTAATACAATAAATTTTTCATACATTCTCTCATCATTCACAACATGCTCAGTGCATCCGCTATCTAACAACCAACTGATTTCGTTGAATTTACCATTCGTTTCGCAATTATAATTGTAAACATTCGTTATCCTATTTTTATTATCACAATCTTCGCCGAAGCTTAGATTGTGATAAGGTGAAAACTTAGATTCTACTTCACTATAGAACATATCACTCACAATTTCACTTTTCACTTCATCGTGATTGACCTTGATCATCCAGATCTCAGCCCGTAAGTCTTCTCTGGGTTGATTGGAGTCTTCTTGCCCCTGCTGAGCTGTTCCTCTGCCATGACCGCGTCCTCTGTAGTTGCCTCGTTGATATCCTCGTTGGGATATTCGTTGGCTTCGACCTCCGATCTGGGATGCTCATCTGTTTTGGAATGCTGCTCTGCTCTGGCTGGCCTGTGGTGGTCTCCAACAGTCCTTTTTGAAATGACCTTCCCGGCCACAGTTAAAGCATTGTCCCTTTGTCTTGATATTGAATGTACTTACATTTTTTCTTTTCTCGTTGTCAGGCACTGTCAAATTTTTTTCTTGGATTTTAGACTTAACATAGTCTACCGTTTGTTGAGCTTCTGAGACGAGATCAACGAGACTCCCAATAAAGCTGTAGCTTGCTGGTAGTGCCCTAATTAGATACCGCATTTTTTCTTTTTCTGGTAGAGTGTGCCTCCAGCTGCTTTAAATTTGTTGCACGCTTGTTCGAACTCTACAAAAAATTCTTCAACTTTCTCATAATTTTTGAGTTTAATATCTTCTAGTTGACCTTGCATATTATTTGCAACGCTGTAGATTTAGTAGAGTACATGCTCTTGAATTTTTCCATCATTTTGTAAGCTGTATCGCATTCACAAACATATTCTAATTGCTTGTCTGAAATAGTGTTTATTAATATATTTCTTGCTTTTAAATCCTTTTTCTTCCATTCATCTGTTTTATCTGTCTCGGCCCGCTCTCTTTCAGCTTGCTCTTTGCACTCTTTATACTCTAATAGAGTCATTAAGCGAAATTTCCAGCTTGCATAGTTTGCACCATCAAAAATGGGAATCAAGAAGCGCGGGAGCGCTCCGAAGGCAAGTATAGAAGAAGCCTGAAGGAGCGACCCGTGCTACATATACATTGAAATGCCTGACCGAGAATTTCTAATATTTACTGCAATTTTCAATCGCTTTTACTTAACTTAAATTTAAAATAATAACATGCTATGTGGCTATGCAACATAGCAATGTTGCATAAAAAGTTTCATGTAAAAAGATGTTCTCATATTAAAGATATTAAATAGTGAAAAATTTTATGTCTGGTTTCGGATTTTCTAGTTCTCCATTTCTCATCGTCAGACCTAGTTTTCTTCCCACTTCCGGTTTCCTGTTTCAGTTTATATATATATATATATATATATATATATATATATATATATATATATATATATATATATATATATATATATATATATATATATAATATTCCCGTGTCTAGGGGACGACGACCTAACCTTACACATCTTCTTTACACATATCGATGTTACATAAATATCATATCGTCGTGAATTAGTTTAAAATTAGTTATTAATAATATAAATATATTTCAAAGATCTCAAGTAGTCAACGGGTGATAAGAAGAATTCATCTATTCATGTATCAATCAACGGGGGAATAACTTTTATTAGATAAGTACTTATTACTTTACTGGCCAAATTTTAAATGGTAATAAATTGATACTTTGTGTGATTTTTTACTTTTACAGAACAGATATTATACACAAAAAGAGTTTTTCAAGTAATTTTGGAGATATAGACAATAATGTTGAGGAGATCTAATTTTTACAGATATTACATAAGAAGATTTTTTTGGAGTCATTTTGGAGATATAGCCAATAATGTTGAGGAGTTAAGAAAGAAGAAAGAAGCTAATTTACTCACATCTAAATTTCAAAAACGTACTCAAGAATTATGAAATACAATTAGTGATTTACAAAAACAAAATGAGAAATTAGCTAGAGAATTACTTTTCTACCAACAACTTGTGGCCCGTATTACACAACAATTTGTTCAAAATTATAATGAAGAAACTAACACCAGGTGACAATTACTTAAAGTAAATGTACGTAAAGTATTAAAACTTCGATTTAATTTATTATAAAAATACATATTTTGTTATGTAAACAATATTTTGTATATAGTTTCTTATGAGCAATTGAGTAATTTTTTCCCCGTCTAATTTTAAATCGAAATGAAAGTGCCTGAACTAATCAGTCTCTCAATTCATCAAGAGATATCAAGCCACCATTTTTGTAATTTGTTGCAAGACAAACTTCAACCATTTGAACTGTAATTTCATAATAGAAGTCTCCAATACCAAGTACTACCAAAACCCTTTGTCTGATGCTAAGGGATCAACACCAATTGATGCACACATTTCTGTAAACTGTCTTATAAATTGTGCATTCTTTTTAATTTCTTTGCTCATTTGTTCGAACTAATTATCTTGCAGTTCAGTTCCCTTATTTTTGTACCTCTCTTACTCATATTTTTGTTTATGGATCGCTCCAACTTCTGGTTTTCGTCTCATTTTTATTTTTGTTTATTTTATTTCCAACACTGAAATAATATGCATAGTATTAAAGAGGGACTAATATTAAAGATAACTAACATGAAACACGATTGATCAATTTAAATAGAAATGAAAATGAATAACAACTATATATACTGAACAATAGATATAAGTTAAACACATAATAAAAATACTAGAATTAACCTTAAAAAAATATCGATCAATCGATAATTCAATTCATCCAATGCAACACAGGCCGAATGTAATCAGCACAAGAAGAAAGGATCAAAATCATCACATTTCCTTTCAGACGCAGAAAATGAGGCACAACAAAATTTCAGCGTACATGCACAGATTGTTCTCTGCATGTAACAAAAAATGTTCTTTTGGATTTGAAAATGAAAATTTTTTGCAATTGTTTGCAAAAAATAAATAAAAAATTAATATAATAACTACAGTTATAAATAGAAACTTTTATTTATTGAAATACAAAGTAATGTTATACTTATATTATGTTTATGGTTTAGTAATATTATTAAAAATATTCAACGAACTTTCAACGAACTGGCAGAATATGTAGAAACAACTTGTGGCCCGTTTGTTCAAAACACAATTTTTTCAAAATTATAATAAGGAAACCAACACCATTTGACAATTACTTAAAATAAATGTACAACCTAACTTAAAATGAAATTAAAATTATTTTTCAATATTTTCTTTCTGTTTCTTTTCCTGTTCCTTTTTTCCTCTTCCTCCGCCACCATCATATCTTCCACCTTTCCAACTCTGTTCTGTCTTTTCATTCTCTTCGTCTTTTGCTGCCCGCATCATTTTACCTACAAAGGATGTATACTCTTTGAAGCATTGGTCATGTTTGTGTTGTGTCCAGTATTGTCGACGTTTGAAGCCTTTGGACCTTCTTGGATTATTATTATTGTTACCAATTGTACTATCTATACAAAAAAATACAAATAAAAATAAGTAACAAAGTAGTAAGTAATATTGTAATAATCTATAATAAAAATAAAAATTTAATGAAATATTACCTTGCGATGAACTTGGACCTAAAATCTTTCGCCTCGATGGAAATTCCTTCCTTGGAGGAACTGGTGGTGGCAAAATGTTTTGGTATCTAGTATTTTGTCCTGAAAGATAAAAAAGCAATATAATAATAATATAATATGAGATATAATAAAAATTTTAAAACTACATAAAATATTACCATGTTGCAATGAGTTTGGTGATGGACCATTTGATGTCACAAACAATCTCTGCCTCGGGGAAACAGGTGGTGGCATATCTTGACTGGCAGCGGATCTCATAATACAAGAATGTGCCACATCATATAAAAATTGATTTAATCCTGAAAAATAAAAATACATATATATATATAAAAATAATAATAATATAACATGAGATATATAATAAAAATTTTAAAACTACATAAAATATTACCATGTTGCAATGAGTTTGGTGATGGACCATTTAATGTCACAAACAATCTCTGCCTCGGGGAAACAGGTGGTGGCATATCTTGATTGGCAGCGGATCTCATAATAGAAGAATGTACCGCATCATGTAAAACTGGATTTAATCCTGAAAAATAAAAATACATATATATACATAAATCATAGTTATTGTCTTAATATTATTAAAATTAAAATAACAAAATATAAAAAACATTTGTGTTCATGTAAACTTATAACATTATATTATAACATTATTACATAAAGTTCTAGATAAAATAAAGTATTACCTTGTTGCAATGAAAACATCTGCCTTGGGGGAACAGATGGTGGCATATCTTGACAGGCAGCGGATGTGATAATAGAAGAATGTGCAGCTTTATCATTTAAAAATGGATTTAGTCCTGAAAAATATATATCATAGTTAGTGTCTTAATATTATTATAATTAAAATAACAAAATATAAAAAACATTTGTGTTCAAGTAAACTTATAACCTTATAATAACATTACATAAAGTTCTAGATAAAATAAAATATTACCTTGTTGCAATGAAAACATCTGCCTTGGGGGAACAGATGATGGCATATCATCATGACAGGCAGCGGATCCCATAATAGACGAATGTGCAGCGTTATCACATAAAAATGGATCTAGTCCTGAAAAATAAAGATACATATAAGTATGTCATAGTGTCGTATATTATTAAAATTAAAATAACATGAAATATAAAAAACATTTGTAATGATGTAAACAAATTTATTAAAATACAATTATATAAAGATCTTAATAAAATAAAATGTTACCTTGTTGTAATGAACTTGGTTCTAAAACATTAGTCGTCATAGTTCCTTTTCTTGGGGGAATCGGAGGTGGTAACTTTTTATTATTAGCAGTAGTGAACCAACTTGGTTGTCCTGAAAAACAGAAAAAAGTGTTAATATTTTCTTTTATTATGCACTACTTAAAAGAGAATACTGAAAAATGGTGGTTCATTTAGAAGCCCAGTTGATCGCATATATTTACTATTAAAATTGACCACAAACTATTAAGTTAAACTTTTTATAAAAATTACCTTGTCCAGTAGGACCTGATGATGGTGTTTCAATTAGAGGCGCAGATGATTGCTTCGCTTCTTCTACAAAGAAAGCTAATATGAATCTCTATTCATGAAAAAATGTAAAATCTTTATCTTTAGTTAAAATATGAAACTGGACTCTTACCAAATGCTTCTAACCTCGATCGTTCTGATGATGGGGGAGAAAAGTCTGAAATTTATAAAAAATGAAAAAATTAAGTGATTTAATAAATAATATTATTTATTGACGTTAAAATAGAAAAATTTATTAAAAAATACTATACTTATGAGATCCACCGAGTCATCGTCAATATCCATATTCGCTTCAAAATCATTTAGATAAGAAATGAACTGAAATTTTTCAAAAATTATTTATGCATAAATATTAATGTATATATATAATAATAATAATACGCGTAGAGTGCTAATCATTTTATTATACTTACTGGATCGTTATTATTAGCTGCCATTTTTTAATAGAAAAAATTAATCTAACCGTCTTTTTTTCCTGTAAGACTCGTAACTAAAAGTAGACAAACATCCAGAGAAACAGACAGTCACAAGTAAAGACCTATTTTCTACTATCTGTTTCTGAGAACATACTTAGGCTTCTTCTACATTAAGAGAGCGTCCACATAAGAGGCTCAGGCGCACAGGCACACGACTCTGAGCCAATCGGAACAAAGCCTCCAAGTCGGAGATTCGCTCCGATTGGCTCAGAGTCGTGTGCCTGTGCGCCTGTCCCTCTTATGTGGACCCGCGCTAAAGGACAATTGCCACACACGGATTTTGTTGTTTGGATTTTGGAGGCTTTGCTCGGTGAGAGTACGTGTGTCTTGATCGGCATATTCGGCACATCAGCACATTCCTATTGTAAAGCTGCCTCTACACGGCGTGCCGCGGCAGCGAGCCGCTGCCTTACACAAAGACAGATATACGAAATCCTATAGGAATCGTATATCTGTCTTTGTCTAAGGGAGAGTGTACATAAACGCTACACGACGCTCCGCGACGCAACGCAACGCTACGGTTATTTGTGGGATTGGTTACTGATTGGTTAATAAGCTGTTTGATGTACGAGTTACTTATATATAACAGCAGGGTTACCCGGCTTATTAGCCAATCAGCAACAAATTCCACAAGTACAGTGGCGTTGCGTTGCGTCGCGTAGCGTTTATGTAAACTCTCCCTAAGGTCGCGGCTCGCGGCTCGCGGCACGCTCGCGTTAGGGACAATGTACAGAGCCGTGTCGTGCTGTGTCGTGCTATGCCTTGCCTTGCCCTTTCTGTGTCGTGTCTTGCTCTTGCCGTGCCTTGCCGTTTCGTTCGTATAGAGATATAGAATACATGTTTATAAACCGACAGAAATAGGAACGAAACGGCAAGGCACGGCAAGGCACGGCAAGAGCAAGGCACGGTACGGCAAGGCACAGCACGACACGGCTCTTATGTACATTGTCCCTTAAAGGGCTAGTATAGTAAATACTGCTTATGACTGTCTCCGCATAAGTGTACCAGTCCTAGACACACGAACTTTGAGCAGAGTCAAGCCTCTGCTTTGGAAGCTTTCCTCCGATTAGTTTAGAGTACTTCATCCGCTTGCATAATAAAAAATGTTTCTTTATCTGATTAGTTGAGAAATTTTGAATAGATTTTTGCAGTAATTCAAACTATTGTTGGCAATGTTTTAGTTTTACATTGAAAATTACACACAATGGATTCAAGTGAATCTCCAAAATTTTTACTGTGGATCAGTATAATATGCAATGATTAATTAACAAACAATTGCTATGAAACAATTAAATTCATTATTTTTTTTCTATTCTGATTAATATTTTTGTATATATTCTGTAGCCTATGAAATCTCCAGCTGCTACAGCAACACCAGTAACAAGTAGCTATGTTTTTTACAAAGGCTCTTACATCCAAGTTGGTGATGTAGTATCGATGCAAGATATTGATGGAGGAATCTATTATGCTGAAATCCGAGGTTTAATTACTGACCAGTATTGTGAAAACAGTGCAGCAGTGACATGTTTGTTATCTATCACAGCTAGGTAATAAAAAAAAAAAATAAAATTAAAACTTTTAATAACCGTAAAGTTGGAAGTAAAACTTTTATATATAATTATTTAGTTATACGAAATTAATAACACAACACTATGCAAGTGCTATAATTTCAAAAGATTTAGAGGCAAAGAGTAGTATCGAAGGCTGTGGATTTAATAGAATCTGCAGTAAGAGAGAAAGAAGTAATTTTAAAAAGAGCGCAGCAACAATAATTGCGGAAAAGTCAAAACTAGAGGCTTCTTTGGCCAAGATATTTGAAGAATATACAACTCGTTTGGAGAATGAAGTTGTTAAAGTTAAAGATATATTATTATATATAATAAAAATCTTAAAAAATATTTAATAGAAATTAAAGCGCTGAAAGCTGAGTTAAGAGAAAAAGTAACATTGCTTGATAGATCCCAAAGAGAGTACCAATGGAAGAAGAATTAAAAAAAGTTAAGAGAAATTCAGATAATTATTTGGAAAATCAAATGTCAGAATTCTAAATCTTGAACAATCTTTACAAGGAAGAGATATGAGATTGCATACAAATGAAGATAGTCATAAAACTATATACGATGATGGATCTGAAGTTTGCATCATTGGAATGCAACGAAATAATTTTTGACAATTGCTTAAAGTTATTAAACAATGGAAATGTTATCTAAATCTTCGTTATAAAGCTGCTTTATACTATAAAACACTAAATCTGCACCAAAAATTAATATTTTTTAATTAGTATTAACTTGAAGTAAATTAAATTATTTTTTTATTTCGTTGCACCCCAATGTTGCAAACTTCAGGCCCATATACGATGACAGAATATACTATTTAGAAAATTAAATCAGTATTTTACAAGAACAGTTATCTAATACTACTGATAATCTAATACTACTGATAATTAAGACATGCTACAAAGTTCTAGAGATGTAGAGGATAATAATAGAAAAATGTTCAAATTTTGGAAGACAATTGTCCAGAACTCTTATTGATAAAGAAACTTTAGCTTCTAATCTACACGTGTTATAAATGTCATTTGAGAAAGAAATGCAGAAAAGGAATCATGAAAGGATACTACTTGAAAATAAAGTGAGAGACTTACAAGAAAAAGTATTGCCAGATGATGTTTTAAATAAAAAAAGATACTGGACAGCAAACGTAAGAATATTCTAATCAGATTTAATAATTTATCTGAATGAAATACTTGACAAAAAATTTCATTTTTTAGTTTGATGAATTTTGATTCCACACCAATATTTTAACGCTACAAGAAAAATTTGATAAAAAACCAAAGAACTGGCACAACATGTGGAAACACATAAAAAATTAAGTAACAAGTAAGAAACTAAAAATATATTATGTTCAAATAAAAGACTTAAACTAAAATACTTTTCATAAATTTTTAGACGGAAGAAAGAAGTTAATTTACTCACATTTAAATTTCAAAAATGTACTCAAGAATTATGAAATACAATTAGTGTCTTACAAAAACAAAATGAGAAATTCGCTAGAGAATTACTTTTCTACCAACAACTTGTGGCTCGTTGTATTACACAACAATTTGTTCTAAATTATAATAAAGAAACCAACACCAGGTGACAATTACTTAAAGTAAATGTACATAAAGTATTAAAACTTCGATTTAATTTACTTTAAAAATACATATTTTGTTATGTAAACAATATTTTTTATATAAATATATTATGTATATAGTTTCTTATGAGCAATTGAGTCATTTTTCCCCCATCTAATTTTATAAAACATCAAAATGAAAGTAAAGGAAAAGAGGGTTCAAATATATACAGTGAAAACTATATGAAAATAGTAATTATAGTAATAAGTATATTTTAATTTATACAATAGAAAAAAAAATATTTTACATTTAAAATCTAAAAATAACAAAACATACTTTGTTGTTACGATTTTTAAGTAATACGATCAGTAACAGCGAATCCACATTGCATGAGCTATGCTCGATGCGCGATGCCTTCCGAAAAAAAGTTGTTATCCGAAATCTATAAGATTTATAACTCTATGTTTAAAATTATTATAGGATTTATAACCATAGAGTTATAAATCTTATAGATTTCGGGCAACAACTTTTTTTCGGACGGCATCGCGTATCGCGCATCGAGCATAGCTCATGCAATGTGGATTCGCTGTAAACAAACTTGGAAACCAGTACAATATATGGCTCACTTTAACCATGTGATCCATGTGATATAATATAGGTAGGTATAAGCTTTCAACGTTCATCAGCTGATCAACGTTGGGTAAACTGACGAAAACGTGAACTCTGCAGCGAAATGACACGAGTGACGAGCTGACGAGGCTGTGTATATGAAAAGGAGGCAGGAGTACCACACTACCACCACTTCGGCGCCAATCAAAGAAGAAGGAATTTAGAACATGAAACACGCACCAGAGTGATACCAAAGGAAAAATAGTGACACGTTTCGTTATAGGTTATGTTTTATTTATTAGGCAAATCTGTATGAGATTATACCTATCAATCTTTTTACAAAAGAAAGCATACATTTTACATGAGCTATTAGCATATAGGATGCAAATATATAGAATATCTTGAAAGAAGATTTTTGATATTGATAAATCTCTTCTGCATTTTTGTTATATAACAGGTTTGTTAATACAGATATTTTTTATATTTTTTAAATTTTATCATAAATTTATACATCTCCCCTGACATTTTTTAAATATTTATTGTTAACATAAGCCTCTTCTGAAAATTTACACACGTATTATTTTATAATTAATTTATTATTAGCAGAATTGTTCATGATCTTATTGTTGTTTAATCATGAGAATTTTATTGAAAAATTTTGAAATAACTTTATTGTGGAAAAAATTAATGTGTATACTTACTTGTTTGATAATTTTAATGTAATAATGTTTTTTCTTCTAAGATCATTTTAATTATATTTATATATAGGTACTTTTAAAATCAGAATCAATGTATATTTTTTCTCATTAAAGTAAAATGTAAGATTCTGTGATGTGATTTATTTTATATATAACTAGTTATCATCTCTATCTTTCATCAAATATTTAACTGAAAGTTAAAGGACGGTTACATATTAGGAGCTAGTATCAAAGGAAAGTGATATTTTAAAATGTTGTCTTTTAAAAACTACATATCTGCTGTGAAATAAAGTATGAAAAAATATCAGTAAAATATCAAATTTTTATAAACATTACAAATAAGTGGTATACTCCCATGAGTAACATAAATATATTGAATTGCAATAAATACACACAAAGAAAAAATTACTTAAATAATTGTAGCTAAGATTTGGTCGTAATAATTAAGGAGGTGATAGACGTATTAAGTCTTTCATGCCAAAATTATCTGAAAACATGATAAAATATAATTATTAGTTATATTATGAGTAGACACTAATAATATATTATAATTAGGCACAATTTTTGATAAAATGGCCCGCGATAGAATCTGTAGATCTATTTTACTAAGAAATATTGGATTGTCAGGACTTTGGCTTTGTGATTATATTTTGAAGTCACTGATCGATAGATTTGCATAGAATGGGGCTTAAATTACTTGAAATTCATACAATTATGGTCTGATAAAGAAATAGTAAAATTTTTTTAGAAATTTAAATTGGAAAGCCACTTTTAATTACTTAATTTTAAGAATTGTTGTTATTTTTTGTGATTATTGTCATTTTAAAATCGTTTACACAACAAAATTTTAAATCTCAAACTCTTTGGACCATATCTGCATGAATTTCAAGCCTTCTCCCATGAAAATCTATCGTGCAATGGCTTCATCTTTCATACATTTTATAAAAAATCCTTTTAAATAAAAATTCAATTAAACTTATAAAATGCTGATCCGTTTATTTAACAATTTTTTTTTCCTTCCTGAAATATTGAAAATAAATTTTTATAGTTCAACATAATGTAATTTTACAAAAAATATATTGCTTACGATTTCTAAACACGTGTATAATAACCTGTAACAATGAAATATTCCTAAATACGGTAGCAGCAGAATTATCTTACTACTTATTTATAAAATATTTTTTGAAACAGTTAATAGTTAGTAGTATTCTATATATATTAACTGATTTTCTATAATGATTTTCTATAATAGAAATCAAGAAAAACAAGAAAAAATTGGCTCCAAAGTTTTTATAATGTTGCAATATAAATCATGAAAACATTTTTTACCTTAGCTTGAGATTCGTTCCCCTATATGAAAGATGATTAACGACACTGGCACCTTAGCACGCATTCCTTCAAACTTGGTATCGCAGTAATCATGCTCTCGTGTTTCTAATCAATTTTTATTTTTGAGTGACTTTTTAACACGTAGTTCTCAAATATATTATTAAGTCAAATACTAACTAGGAGAGGGTCAGGGGTTCGGATCATGGATTTGGTTTTGGATATAGAAATATGAAGAAAGCTGCAATATTAGACCCCAATGCTAAAAAAAATAAAGTTCCGGACACTTTTAGCTTCATTTTGAAAAAAGTCTTGAAAAAAACCTTTTTATATGCAGGCAGTCGAATTGTGAATTTTGGGGATTAAACAGTGCATTGTCGATGCTCAATTTTGAACGTTCATAACTTAAAAAGGAATCTACATTTTTTAATCCTTAAAAAAGCAAATGAAAGCTCGTTTTCAGTAGTTTTATTTTCTCTACTTGAAATGATATTTAAGAATTTCTAAAGTTAAATAGTTGACGTTTTTAAGACTTTTCAAAATGAAGTTAAAGGTTTTTTAGCTTTAGGGTCTAATATTGCAGCTTTCTTCATATTTATATATCTGAAAACCTATCCCAAAGTTTTAACCGAATCCGTGGTTCGAACCCCTGACCCTCTCCTAGTAAGATAAATAATCTTCTTGTATAATAAAAATTTTCATGTTGTAAAATCAAAATCTCAATCAAAACTTATAAGTAAGTGAATGTATTTATAAATTATTAACGGTAGGGCCATTTTCTAAATCCATTATTTAACTGTTTGACGTATTATGAAATCTGTTGGTACCTAGCTGGCATTTATTACAATAATGCATAACTGTTTCAGGAAATATATAATCTTAATTTTGAAATTAACTTAATTAAGAGAGGTAGAGTTTATGATCTGTACTAAAACTTTCTGACAGAAGTAGATGTTTCTATTTTCTTCCGGTCAAATGTTTTTAAACTTTTCAATTTATTATATTTGTATTAGTTATTTAAACTTATAAATACCTAAATGACGAATTACAATCTTGATTAAAATAATTTGGAAGAATAAACGTAGAAATTTATTTACATTAAATTTTTTTAATCGTCTTGATTAAATTTAATTAACTCTTTAGCAGCGTATTTATCTTATAGTTATATGTAATAAAAATTCTCGTATTATGTCATTAATTTTATTTCATACAGACGCAGATATCGATTGGAGACCATTGCATAAAGCAGGTAAGCATATTTTTTTCTACTTTTTAGTATATACATTTTTAACAGCTTTGAGATCCTTCAAACAGGCAGCCTTGTGCTCCTTGAAACAGGCAGCTTTGTGCTCCTTGAAACAGGCAGCCTTGTGCTCCTTGAAACAGGCAGCCTTGTGCTCCTTGAAACAGGCAGCCTTGTGCTCCTTGAAACAGACAGCTTTGTACTCCTTGAAACAGGCAGCTTTGTGCTCCTTCAAACAGGAAGCTTTGTGCTCCTTCAAACAGGAAGCTTTCTGCTCCTTCAAACAGGCAGCTTTTTGCTCCTTGAAACAGGCAGTTTTGTGCTCCTTGAAACAGGCAACTTTGTGCTCCTTTAAACAGGAAGCTTTGTGCTCCTTGAAACAGGAAGCTTTGTGCTCCTTCAAACAGGAAGCTTTGTGCTCCGTCAAACAGGGAGCTTTTTGCTCCTTGAAACAGGCAGCTTTGTGCTCCTTCAAACAGGAAGCTTTGTGCTCCTTCAAACAGGAAGCTTTGTGCTACTTCAAACAGGTAGCTTTTTGCTCCTTCAAACAGGTAGCTTTTTGCTCCTTCAAACAGGCAGCTTTTTGTTTCTCGAAACAGGCAGGTTTCAGCTCCTTGAATCAGGCAGCTTACAGCTCCTTAAATCAGGCAGTTTACAGCTCCTTGAAACAGACAGCTTTTAGTAGCACCGTAAATATTTGATACCATTATATAAAATATTGTTTCTATTAATTTTATTGTTTTTTTATATTTCTTTTCACGATGCCTGTAAAAGGAAATAGATATAGTTTAACGAGAGCAGATAAAATCAAAATTCTTGATGGATCGCGTTTAAAAGAAACCCATGTTGATTTATTTCATAACATGCTGCGTACTGATTTGCAGTATGATCCGCAAAGTACTTTGGTCGTTCAACACATTGTAAGAAATCCACAGTCAACGCGACTTAAGCCTATTCCCCGCAATGTCCGGCACTTACAACTATTACACAGTTGTGATGATTTATGCACAAATTGTTTGAACGGTCATTGGATTTGTTGTTACTACGATACAACTGCAATTTTCATTTATGATTCTTTAAATAGCCGGCGACTACACGTTAACAATGAACTTTTTCTAAAGAAATTATTTCCATTTTTTGATGAAATTCCCAAATATTTTGAAAAGTACAATATCAAAACAATGGTTGCGATTGTGGAGTGTTCGCAATGGCATTTGCTACATCGCTATTTTTTCAGCAAAACCCGTCTCAAATAATATACGATGTTGAAAAAATGCGACCTCATCTCTATCAAATGTTTGAATGTAACAAATTAATTCATTTTCCTACAGTAAAAAATGAAAGTCTTAACAAAAACTTGCTATTGATTAATACATCATCAGTATTCGATAAAAAAGGAGTCTCTGTATTGAAAACGTCTGTTAATCATAAGAATGCTAAACTATACAATAACGTAATTGAACCTGGCGAGAAATCGGACAATAATGAAAAATTGCCTATACAAACTCATAATTTTGGAGAGACATCTACACTTTGGAATGTTACTGGACTCCCCAATCCAGATATCCAATGTTATGCAAACGCATCTCTGCAAACTTTATTACATTGTATTTCAATTAGACAGAAAATGTTTGAAAATCAAGAACAAAATGCTTTATATTTTGCATTACAAAAATATGTTTCTGGACACGATGTTGATGTAATGGCTTTAAGAGCATTTGCTAATAAGCAATATATTGAGAAACGACAACAAGATGTAGCAGAATTTATTACACATCTTTGTGATAAGTCTAATAACCTACATACTGTTTTGAAACACGAATTGGTATCTGAAATGAAATGCCCTACTTGCAAAAATACACGGATTTATGAACCTACCAATAATTATATCTTATCTTTGGCTTTACCAAACACTAATCCTGTGAAATTGCAAGATATTATAAATTTTAATATCAATAAATGGAACGATACTGGTCTCCCTTGCAATTGCGGGTGCCAAAGTTTTATTGAAGAAAAAACATTGCTGCGTACGAATAATAAAACTTTAATTTTGCAGTTAAAGTTGTTTATCGTAGATAGCAATGTAACAGTACGAAAGATCAATAACCTGAGAATAAAAAATTTAGATGAAGAAATAATAGTAATAAACCAAAAGCATTACAAAGTAATAAGTGGTCTATTTCATCATGGCCATACTATCGAATTAGGCCATTATACTACTATGATGCGGGTAAATGACTATTGGTTGAAAGTAGATGATTTACAGGTCAAAAAAATTTCCTGGCCAGAAAACAGCAAAGATGTCTAGGTATTATTTTTAGAAGAAGTTTGTCAACAATCTGAATTGCAGTCAACGATCCAAAATAATTTTATTAAAGTAAGTCTATCCATAGCGATAAAAACTATTATCATGGATCTGTTCAGATTAATAACAATCAAGTGCATATGAATAAATTACTTGATGAGAAATTAAATGTAGATAATAATTACAAAAGTTCTGCTTATTCTAATCAACAAAATAAAAGCTTTGTTAAAAATACTTCATTGACGGTCCGTGTCATTATTAACATGCCTAACTCTTGTAATGCTGTAAAAAAAATGATAAATATTCTCGGTATTATGAATCACATAAAGCAGAAATATTAGGAAAACGAAACTTGCATTATAATAATAAGCAATCTATATTGAAACAAGTAAAATTAAATGAGTTTGCAAAAAATGTTGAGAAAATAAAAGCACCAGCTACAATGGACATCATTGTACCTTGCATGTCTGTTGAATCGACACCAGATGTTTGCTCAAGCAAATTAATGCCCGAAAAAGTAAATCTTTTTTGTTTTAAAAATACTGTCCTCACAAATCCAAATGAGAAAAGTTTTGTCAATGATTGTACTGAACAAAGTTCCTTTAATAAAATAAATGACAATGCGTTAAATAAAATGGAAATTTGTTTAGAAAGTACTCTTACTACTGAAACAATTACTTTTAATACTTTTGTGTCAGTATCTGATAATAAAATTCGTAAAAGAAAAAGTAATGCTCAATATTATCAATCACATAAAGCGAAGATATCAAAGAAAAAACAATTGCATTATAAATCACATAAAACAGAGATATCAAAGAAAAATAAATTGTATTATGAAGCTAATAAAGACACATTAATAAAGCAGCAATCTCAATCAAAGAAAAAAGATTATGAATTTAATAAGAACAAAATTTTGGAAAGGTCACGTGAATATTATAAACAAAATGAAGAGCTCTTGTGTGCAAAAAAAAAAAAGTTCTATTACGACTTGAAAAAAAAATACTGTGATTTAAATGAAGAACAAAAACTTATAAAAGCTAAAGACACCGTAGCAAAGAAAATAAAAAAAAATACAAGGTAATTTTGAAACAGGATACTATTAAATTACTAAAGAATAAGGAAAAATACACGAGAAATGTTATGGAAAAATTAGATTCTGTCTCTAATGAGGAAGATCGTAGAGAAGAAGCTAAATCATTAATTTCTACTGCTGTTTACGTAAGGGATACTTAGATCTCGCGTTTAAAACGAGTTTTACAATCCTGTAAAGATAAGGTTGCAATTTCATTGACTCGCTTGGGGATCATGCCCATTCATGAAAATGAACACGCTGTTCTAACAGCTTTGTGCGGTTTTCCAAAACATTGTTCGACATCGGAACCGTATTTTTCAGAAGCTGCATATAATTTTAAAGAAGGCATTTGTACTAAAAATACAGATGAATCAAACGTTATTATTCTGAATGAAAAAGGTCAATCCACAAATATTTTCCCTCTAACAGATTCTAGTAAAAGCAAAAAAAATTGGCATTGTAATAGTTATTGTAAAAGATCTTAAACAACTATTTGAAGATCTGCTCTACTTTACATATGTTGATGCGAATTATTATCTTAAGCAGATTGATATTTGCTCTGCTGAAACTCGCGATCCAAATAAATCTGGTCATCCAATAATTTGTTATGTGCAACCTCTTTTATGCTCATCTAAATTTTTAAAATTAAATATTTTATCATATCACTATCCTCATTTACGCACTATAAAACGGAAAATATATAAAGTAAAACATGTTTATATTGATGTACAAAGAATTGAAGATGCTTTGAATAACAGTGATGTTGATGAGTTAAGAAATATTTTGTCCGAAGCTGATCGTTTGGCAATGCCTTTCAGGAATAATAACACTGAAATCTGTTTGGATGAAAATGAAATTAAAAAAAAGTACAACAGGGGTATCAAAGAATATACTAAAGTAGAAATGGACCCGCCTAAAATACCATGTGTTTCTTGTGAGAGACTTTGTTGTTCTCGAAAGGTTGTACCAGTTAATAGCTATAAATCTAATTTAGAATTGATGAAGCATTTGCTTGACGTAAGTGTTCAACTACCTGATTATTGGAAACAACTCAAGGATTATTATAAAGAGTCTGAAGAATTTAATAGTGGTTTCATGTGTCAATTTTGTATGAATAAATTAAAAAATAATTCGTTGCCATCAACGTGTATTTTGAATGGCCTTTTTGTTAAAAACACTCCCGAGGAAATACTAACTTTAAATATGTATGAAAAAATACTAATTCAGAGAGCTAAAGCTTTCCAAACTGTTGTTAAAATGGGTACAGTAATGAACAAAAATTTACCAAATCACGTTAAAATTGATAAAGTTCAAGGGAGAACTTTTCATTTACCTTTACCATTAGAAGAAACTTTAAAAAAAATCTGTCCAGATACTGATCCTCTAAACACTAATCACGAAATCTTTGTCTTGATTCGGAGTAACCCTACAAAAGAAAAAATTATATGGGAGGATTATGTTGACATTAAAAAAATATGGAATGCTTTACATTGGCTTAAATGTTGGAACCCCCTTTACGCTGAAATTATTATTCCCTCTCCCAAAGAAATGTTAAATACTCTTCAGGATTTAGAATTAGAGTATCTTCTAGATAATCCTAAAGATACTGATGGAATAGTCAAAGATGATAATGGAGAAGAAAATGAAAATGTACCAACGAATTTGCCACCAGCTGTTTTATTGACTCAAAAATATCAATTAGACCCGTTTTATGAGCAATATTCTATTTATCCTTTACATGATAAGAAAATGAATAATACTGATACAGAGTTATACCAAATGCTCAAATTAATTGCTGCAGCCTTAGATGTTCGTGGTAAGGATTTAGATTTAAAATGTTTTCCAGATCTATATCCTTTTGGTATGTATGGACAACATGAACAAAGACTTGTAAGATTGAGAGACTATGATTTTATTAGATCAAGATTAATTTGTAAACATTCTCAATATCGAGAAAATAAACAATACCTCTTTTATTTATTGAACGATAATAATATTCGGCAAATCAGTGCTGGAATTTTTCACAAATTAAACGTTGTTAATCCTCGTCAGAAATATACAGCTAAAGAGCTTTTACAAGAATTAGAAAAAAATCAGCTAGAATCGAATATGGAAACTATTTTTGCTCGTTTGAGAGGAACGGAGGCATATTGGAAACGACCACGGAGTGATTTAGATTGCATGATGAAAGAATATGGACCAGCAACTTTTTTTGTTACTTTAAGTCCTAGTGAATGGATGTGGTCGTCTCTAGGTGAGTATATTCGTGATGTAAGTAGTTGGAAAAATGACTCACGATCTATAAGTGAATTAGTAGCTTTAGATCCAGTATCAGCTTCAAGGTATATACACAATGAATTTCAAGCAATGTTGAAATATATTCTTTCTTCTGATAATCCAATAGGAAAGGTTATACATTATTATTATTGTTGTGAATATCAAGGTCGAGGTTTGCCACATTTTCATTGCTTATTTTGGATTAAAGATGCACCCATCTATGGTAAATCAAGTAATCAAGAAATACAAGATTTTATTTTACAGTATATTACGTGTCGCATACCTGATAAACGTATTTCTCCTGAACTTAATCGACGTGTTCTAGCATACCATCAACACAAACATAACAATTACTGCATGCGTAAAAAGAAAACAAAAACGGGATTTATAAGTGCTTGTCGATTTGGATTTCCACGCCCAGTAACATCACAGTTCATTTTAAGAAGCGTTTCCATAGCAATCGCTAACAAAAGGAAATTAAAAAATAAGTCTCGATTTTATGATTTACCTCGAAGACTAGAAGAAAAAAATATTAATGATTATATGCCAAATCTTTTAGTACTTTGGGAAGGCAACATGGATGCTCAATTTATTGGTGAGTCATCATATCTTTTAACAAAGTATGTATCTAGTTATGGAACCAAAGGAGAAAAATGTGTGGTAGATTTTTCAGATATTAAATCAAATAAATCGGTATGTAGTAAACTATGGTCGTTCTCTATGAAAGCATTAAATCATAGAGAATGCGGTGCTATTGAAGCCGCTGATGCACTTTTAGGACATCCTCTTTATGCTACTGATTCAGACACTGTTTTTAGATGGTTGGATGTAAGAATGATTAAGAGCAAAAAATTGAAACCATTCAATGAAATCAAGCAACTTCCACCTGATTCAACAGATATCTTTTATGACTCCTTTATTGATTATTATTCTATAAGACTAAAAGAACTAGAATCACTATGCTTATATGACTTTGCTAAATATTTTGATATAATAAAGAAGAAGCCGATTCGAAAGGTAGAGTATTACGAAATAGCTCCAAATGTTTTTTGTAAGAAAAGGCCAAAACCTTTCTTAATAAAGCACTGGCATTATGACCCTAAGACTCAACCAGAATGTTACTTTTATGCTTTTCTGCTGCTATTCCAGCCATGGAGAGATGATGCCGAGTTAAAAGCAAACGAAGAAACATATACAGATGCCTTTGCTAAAAAACAATACGAACTAGTTGAAGCTATGAAGTATCACGACAAACTTGACATCATACGAGAAGGAATGCTTAGAATGGAGGAACAAGTTAAAAAAGACGAAGAAGAAAGTGACAAAGAAAATAATCGTCATTCAAATTCAGAGAATCTACCAGAAGATTGTGTTCCAATTGAAACAGAAAATGCAATGAAGGACTTTAAAGATATTGCTGAAAAAAAAGTTATAACTGAAAAAGATGTTGAAAATTCTATCGACAAGTTTAATGAAGATCAATCTAGAGTATTTCATAAAATTTCATCCGCTTTACAATTTGATGACAAAATTTTAAGGATTTTTATTAGTGGACCTGGCGGCACAGGTAAAAGTATTATCATTGAAACTTTAGTTTCATGGAATAAAGTAATGCGTCAAAAAGATACAGCTGTTACAGCACCTACAGGTATTGCAGCGTATAATATTGAAGGTCTTACGGTTCACAGATTATTGCAACTACCAGTAGAGCATGGCTGTAGACAAAGTCTACAAAATGTTGATTTGATAATTATTGATGAAATATCTATGATATCAAATGTTATGCTTATGTATATACATTTGCGTCTTACAGAAATATTTGATACTTCAGATTGTGATGATGGCTGGTTTGGAAAGAAACATATTGTCGTTTTTGGTGACTTGCTTCAACTTCCACCAGTCCATGAAGGATTTGCATTTACAGAAATGACAAATGATCAAATCAATAAGTATATAGGAGGAATGGATACTTACAATCTATGGACTTTATTTGACTATGACGAGTTAACCATCAATATGAGGCAAAAAAATGATAAGTGTTACAGTGAAATTTTTTCTAGAGTGCGATTAGGTTTTGTAACTAATACAGATATAGAAAGTTTACAAAAAAGAAAATTGACATTTCATACGGAAAATGACGCAGAAGTAATCGAAGAATTATGTTCGTACTTAAGTAACTTACCTGCTGATACCGTGTGTTTATTACCAACTAGACGCATGTGTAACACTTTGAACGATGCCATGTTACGTAAATTAGATACAGAAGAAATAATTCTAATTGCTAAAGATTCTTTTAAATGTCCAAAAACTTTAGAAAATAAAGTTTCAAAAATGTTAAACGAAGATGACGACAATACTTGTGGAATAGAACGTGTTATAAGAATTAAAATTGGTTCTAAAGTTATGATAAGAAGAAACATTGATGTCTCCATTGGATTAGTAAACGGCACAATAGGAACAGTTATTTCAGTATCCAGAGTCAAATCAGACGAAATATCTAGTGTATGTATTAAATTACAGTCCGGTAATGAATATTGTATAAAGCCACTTGAATATAAATTTATAATTATGAAAACAATATATACATATATTAAGAAAACAATTTCCAATATGTCTTAGCGATGATATTACTATTCATAAAAGCCAAGGCCTGAGTCTAAAAAATGCTGTAGTTGAAGCTGGTAACTCTATCTTTAGTTGTGGGCAAACTTACGTCGCTTTATCGAGAGTTACGACAATTGAAGGATTGCACCTAATTAATTTTGATCCTTCTTGTATCATGGCTGATGAATTAGCGATTCTTGAATATAATCGATTAAGAAAAAGTTACCGGCCAGATCTTTTACCTTTTAAAATACAAGAAAATGCAAATAAATGTTACAAAATTTACGATAATCGTTGGTCTAACTTCAAAGATGTAACGCATGGGAATAGTGAACTTAATTATATTTCTGATAGCTGCTGGGATATTTGTGGATTACCAAATGATGGTAACTCTTGTTATGCTAATGCGTGTATGCAAAGTTTATTCCATTCATCAACGATTAGAAGAAGTTTAATATATAGTAGAGACTCTGATCTTTTAAAAGTTGCATTTAAACAATATAGATCAAAAACTCCTGTTAACATCAAGGAATTAAACAATATAGGCATCTGTGAATTTAATCTATAAATTACCGGAACAACAAGACGTAGCAGAATTTTTACTGCACCTGTGCCTCGTATATACTTCTTTACGAGATGTTGTTCGACACGAGTTAATTACAACGACGAGATGTCCTGGCTGCAGTGAGAGAACTGAGATTACGACTGATAATTACATTTTGACTCTATCTCTTCCTGAACTTGATTATACTCCTAAATTACAAGATATTATAGATTATAATATAGGAAGATGGCCTGAAATTGAAGGTAGTTGTAAAAATAATTGTAAAACAAAAAGAGTGCAAAACACAGAAGTAAGTATAAAGAACACAATTTTAATATTACAGTTATAATTATTTACTAAAAAAGATAGTCAAAAATTTAAAATTACTAATTATAAAATTAATGAAGTACCAAAGACAATTATTGTAATTAATAAACAATGTTATACAGTTATTAGTGGTATATTTCATCATGGTAATTCTGTTGAATTAGGAAATTACACAAACATGTTAAGAAAAGATAAGCATTGGATTAAGGTAAGTGATTCGAGCTTCTGTAAAAAGCCATGGCCAAAGGGCGCTAAAGACGCATATATATTTTTCTTAGAACAAGTATAATTACATTTGTACATAAAATTACCAAAAGATGTTAATTATTTTATGTTATATATAATGAATATAAGTATTTTTCTGTTATAGAATGAATATAAGTGTAAGTATGAACGAACTGTGACTGTGATATCCCGTATTTTTTAAGTCAGCTGTGATTTTAACTGTGATATTATTGATTCATATACTACATTTAGCTTAGTATAATCTTACATGTACAGTAGTGACTGTTCTCAATAACAAAAAACAAATTTATGATTTTTTAAACGAAATGGAATATATACTGTCAAAACAGTCTTTTCATTTTTCTAGTCAATATACTTAACAAATTTTTATATTTTTAAGCCCATTTCAGATAAAATGCCTCAGTTTTAATTAAATGACTAAAAACAGAATTTTTAAATATTTATTTTATCTCTTTCAACTCATCTTCTCTTTTAACATACTCTACAAATAAAAAGAAATTTCCTATATGATTTTATGAATATAGTATTGTGAATGTGATATACCATATTAGGTGAACTTGAAGAAAACCTCGGAGAACCAGGACTATACAGCACAAATGTGGATTATAAAGCATCAAACTGCAAAGTTTAAAGCTCAAACTTGAATCTCTTGAATCAGAAAGGTCTATGATGGAAAAAGGGAAACATTTTAAGACTAAAGCAGATAAAGTACCTGAACTTAAAAGAGAACTGCATAAAGCAGTTGAACTGAGAACATCATTAAGAGAATATGTCAAAGGGACATTATTGTTAGAGGCATTGATGGCAACTTTACAACATAAGTAAGGAAGAATTTTATTTATCTCTTAATTAAATAATTTATAATAAATAATTTCGATTTAAATTGATTTGTAGATTAGAAAGTACTGAAAATTTGGAGCAGGAAATTTCTCAATTGAAAATGACCAAAGCTGAATTTTTGTCAAAAATAGCTGTATATGAGACATTGGAATTAGTGGCGTTCCTATTGGGCTTAAACGAGAAATTAATGTATGACAACACTCAGAAGCTCTGTTAACATCTGATGAAGATAACTTAAGGTCTAAACAGACTATCTAGAGTTATAAGTAGGCTACAGAAAAAGATGCTACTAGAGAAAAAGACAGCCATAGGCAACAGCTTGATACATATGAAAAAGAAATATCTGTATACCAAAATAATGAAACAGGCACTTCACTTAGCGAACGAATTCCAGGTTTAGAATATGCAATAGAAGGCTACAGGTAAATTTTAGCACAACTTTCATAATACAAATATATTAGTAATTTTAATGTTTAAACATTAACATGTATATTGGCTTTTTAGGGAACTAGTGTAAAAATTTTAATCTGATCTCGAAGGTATGCATGAAAAAATTCAATGAGATAAAGTCATCAAATTAAAAGAAGAAATAGACAAATTGATAAAAAGAAATTTCCTACCTAATATTTTTTTAACAACCCGCAAGACATTCTATAGAAAAATAATGTATGTAACTCAGATTTTCAAAAACATTGATTACAAAAAACATTTTAATTAGAATCATCGTTACTTATTACCATCGTCAATTATAGAAATTCAATTTTCATGTTTTTTCATCATACTTCATTGTTTTATTTAATTAATTAATAAATTATCACGACAATATTTTTTTAATAATGATGTATCAAATAAAATACTTATACAAAAAACTATTTAAGATATAGAATTTATTTTCAACTCTCCTGCATATCAAAACATTATTTTCATTATTTCATTTCGCTAGTCTCGACTTTTGTACCAGAAAGATAACAGTGAATTTAGTGACATCGACTCGCAGCGGAAGGGAAAACGGTAGGAAGCTAATTTATAAGCACGGATTATTAACTCCTCATGGCACTTGTAAATTAAATATCAATAATTTTAAGTATAAAGTCTCTACAAAAAGTTGAAAAAATTTTTTCCTTTTTTAATTTTAATTTTTCTATTCTTAAAATCTTTAAAAAATTGTGATATCTACAAGTATTCTACGAAATTCATAACTTATAGGCAAGTGTACATTATCATTCATTGCAAATTCTTTTATTTATTAATCATATGACATTACAATTAATAGTATTGTTAATTAATCATCATACCTAAGAAAATACACGTTTGATTATATTATTTCAAAAAATTTTACAATGTAATCACTTTATCGAGCTCCTTCAAGAAACATTCAAATTTAAAACTTTTGTAAATAACAATAGTACCATTTAATAATGATATTAAAAGTATACTATAATAAACTCTCCTAACGTTATTTATTCGTGATTTGATTGGTGGGGGTAATGGGTTGCTAGGTTAAAAAAAAAGTGGTGTAGTTTTGATCAAATTACAGCGTGGTAAGCGCGCTTAGAGATTACTACAGTGATGTGATGTTATGATGTGTTGTATGTATATATGAGTACCAAAAACTTTAATGAGAGCTTAAATATTTTTTTAAAACAATCAACACGTTTTTTAAAAGCTAATTTTTTAAGTACGTTCTAACAACAATTTGTCTAGTCCTTTTAATTCTTCTAGTCTTATCTATTCAATAAGCACTCTGTACAAATGGTAATAATTTTTTTCATGACTGTACAAATAAATACTACCATTTAATAATGATATTAAAAATATACTATAATAAACTCTCGTAACGTTCTCACACTATGTAATTATTATTTTCTCTTCAAAAATTGTGAAATCTATCTAAAAAAACTTTTTACAAAAGTTTAAACTAAGGCAAGTATTAGCCTCTCTCCCTCCCCCTCTCGCCCTCCCTTTCTCTCTCTCTCCCTCCCTCTCTTTCTCCCCTGTCACCCTCGACCTCTCTCTCTTTCCCTCCCCTCTCTCTCCCTCTCGCCCTTTCTCAACATCTGTTAAACTGAGTACCAAAAACTTTAATGAGAGCTTAAATATTTTTTTAAACAATCAACACGTTTTTTAAAAGCTATTTTAAGTACGTTCTAATAACAATTTGTCTAGTCCTTTTAATTCTTCTAGTCTCATCTATTCAATAAGCACTCTGTACAAATGGTAATAATTTTTTTCATGACTGTACAAATAAATACTACCATTTAATGATATTAAAAATATACTATAATAAACTCTCCTAACGTTCTCACACTATGTAATTATTTTATTTTCTCTTCAAAAATTGTGAAATCTATCTAAAAAAACTTTTACAAAAGTTTAAACTAAGGCAAGTATTAGTCTCCCTCCCTCCCCCTCTCTCCCTCCCTCTCTTTCTCCCCTGTCTCTCTCGACCTCTCTCTCTTTCCCTCCCCTCTCTCTCTCCCTCGCTCTCTCAACATCTGTCAAACTGAGTACCAAAAACTTTAATGAGAGCTTAAATATTTTGTTAAAACAATCAACACGTTTTTTAAAAGCTAATTTTTCAAGTACGTTCTAACAACAATTTGTCTAGTCCTTTTAATTTTTCTAGTCTCATCTATTCAATAAGCACTCTCTACAAATGGTAGTAATTTTTTTCATGACTGTACAAATAATAATATTGTTAATATAAAACTTTCTACGAAAGTATAAAATAAGGCAAGTATAGAAATTTTTTCTTTATAATCTACTCTCCCTCACTCTCCTCCCCCGCCCTCTCTCGCCCTCTATTTCTCCCCGCTCTCTCTCTTCCTCTCTCCCTTTCTATCAATATCCGTCAAATTCTGTACCAAAAAATTTAATGAGAAATTTAACAACACAATTTTTGTCCAGACCTTTTATTTCTTCGAATCTCATCTATTCAATAAGCACTCTCTGCAAATGGTAATAATTTTTTTCATGACTGTACCAATAATAACATTGTTAATATAAAACTTTCTACGAAAGTATAAAATAAGGCAAGTATAGATGTTTTTCTGTATAATCTAATAAAATAATAAAATTTATGATTTTTTAAAAGAAATCAAATAAATACCAGTGAAAAAGTCTTTTACTTCTTTGAGTCATTGTATGCTGAACAAATTATATGTTAGTAAGTACATTTAAATTGTTCACTGCAAATCAAATAAATGAAAGTTGTGAAATCAATTATCGATAGTCAAGTAATGAAACAACTCTCGGAAACAACTGTATGACTGTTCTCAGAAATGTATTAAAATTTGTTCATCCTTCTATACAAATTAAACACAAGAAAGTACTGAAATCAATTTATTGTAGTCAAGTACCTATAAGTTAACTTGACTGAATAATACAACTTTTCTTACCTACTTAAAAATATTCAGTCAGCGGGCATAAAATACTACTTAACGCCAAAGAGGCATAATAGCTCCCATACTCCTACAAAACTTCATAGACGCACTTTACGCCCGTGTGGGCAAAAATTATTTCAATTGTATAATATATGTAAGTACATTCAAATTGTTCATTGTAAATCAAACAAACGAAAGTTGTGAAATCAATTACCAATAGTCAAGTAATGTAGACAACTCTCCGAAACAACTGTATGACTGTTCTCAGAAATGTATTCAAATTTGTTCATTCTTCTATACAAATTAAACACAAGAAAGCACTGAAATCAATTTATTGTAGTCAAGTAACCATAACTTAACTTGACGGACATAATAGAACTTTTAGTACCTTGCGTGTAAAATTACATTTTACGCCCCCGTTGTAACTTCAAAAATATTCAGCCAGCGGGCATAAAGTACTACTTAACGCCTAATAAGCGCAATAGTTTACATACGCCTACAAAACTTTATAGAACCTACGCACTTTACGGCCGCGTGGGCGAAAATTATTTTAATTATATAACTATTATGCCTTCATTTTATTTCTAAAATTCATAAAAATTTTATCAGATATTTACGAAAAGTCAAAGCCTATATAAAAAAATTACATAGTTACCACCACATCCCCATTTTTCATTATTCTTTCTAAATTTTGAAATTTCTATAATATTACGCATCTTGGGAGGACAATAGAAGTCTATAGAGCTGCTCTAGCAGTGGTGGTCCTCCAATCTCCCATACATACTTGGCGGGCCCGACGGTTTGCAGTTATAAATTTATATGCATTTTTTATCTCATTCCCGCTTAAAAAAGACGGACACAAGAAAAAATATTTTAGGTAATGAAAGTAAAAGCGGTATCAATTAAAAATTAAAGCCAATGTAATTATTTATAGTGGGCTTATAGATATAAACATTGTTAATGAATTTATGCAAAAATTTAGTATTCTACATTTACAAAGCCCACCGGTAAACTGCAAACCGTCGGGCCCGCCAAGTATGTATGGGAGATTGGAGGACCACCACTGCTAGAGCAGCTCTATAGACTTCTATTGTCCTCCCAAGATGCGTAATATTATAGAAATTTCAAAATTTAGAAAGAATAATGAAAAATGCGGATGTGGTGGTAACTATGTAATTTTTTTATATAGGCTTTGACTTTTCGTAAATATCTGATAAAATTTTTATGAATTTTAGAAATAAAACGAAGGCATAATAGTTATATAATTAAAATAATTTTCGCCCACACGGCCGTAAAGTGCGTAGGTTCTATAAAGTTTTGTAGGCGTATGTAAACTATTGCGCTTATTAGGCGTTAAGTAGTACTTTATGCCCGCTGGCTGAATATTTTTGAAGTTACAACGGGGGCGTAAAATGTAATTTTACACGCAAGGTACTAAAAGTTCTATTATGTCCGTCAAGTTAACTTATAGGTACTTGACTACAATAAATTGATTTCAGTACTTTCTTGTGTTTAATTTGTATAGAAGGATGAACAAATTTTAATACATTTCTGAGAACAGTCATACAGTTGTTTCCGAGAGTTGTTTCATTACTTGACTATCGATAATTGATTTCACAACTTTCATTTATTTGATTTGCAGTGAACAATTTAAATGTACTTACTAACATATAATTTGTTCAGCATACAATGACTCAAAGAAGTAAAAGACTTTTTCACTGGTATTTATTTGATTTCTTTTAAAAAATCATAAATTTTATTATTTTATTAGATTATACAGAAAAACATCTATACTTGCCTTATTTTATACTTTCGTAGAAAGTTTTATATTAACAATGTTATTATTGGTACAGTCATGAAAAAAATTATTACCATTTGCAGAGAGTGCTTATTGAATAGATGAGATTCGAAGAAATAAAAGGTCTGGACAAAAATTGTGTTGTTAAATTTCTCATTAAATTTTTTGGTACAGAATTTGACGGATATTGATAGAAAGGGAGAGAGGAAGAGAGAGAGGGGGGAGAAATAGAGGGCGAGAGAGGGCGGGGGAAGAGAGTGAGGGAGAGTAGATTATAAAGAAAAAATTTCTATACTTGCCTTATTTTATACTTTCGTAGAAAGTTTTATATTAACAATATTATTATTTGTACAGTCATGAAAAAAATTACTACCATTTGTAGAGAGTGCTTATTGAATAGATGAGACTAGAAAAATTAAAAGGACTAGACAAATTGTTGTTAGAACGTACTTGAAAAATTAGCTTTTAAAAAACGTGTTGATTGTTTTAACAAAATATTTAAGCTCTCATTAAAGTTTTTGGTACTCAGTTTGACAGATGTTGAGAGAGCGAGGGAGAGAGAGAGAGGGGAGGGAAAGAGAGAGAGGTCGAGAGAGACAGGGGAGAAAGAGAGGGAGGGCGAGAGAGAAAGGGAGGGAGAGAGGGGGAGGGAGAGAGACTAATACTTGCCTTAGTTTAAACTTTTGTAAAAAGTTTTTTTAGATAGATTTCACAATTTTTGAAGAGAAAATAATAATTACATAGTGTGAGAACGCTACGAGAGTTTATTATAGTATATTTTTAATATCATTATTAAATGGTAGTATTTATTTGTACAGTCATGAAAAAAATTATTACCATTTGTACAGAGTGCTTATTGAATTACTATATCTTCGAATTTTGCTTGCTTAGCCATCTCGACTTTTTTTAACTTAATATCTTCATACACTTTTATTACCTTATTTAGCGTAATTATTTTCTGCACTATTTTCACAAAACGATTTTCGGCAATCTTTTTCTCAATTATTTCTTTGCTTTCGTATTCAATGTCTCCTAGTATTACTTCTTCTTTGGTTTTCACTTATCCTTTGGTGTCCATTTACCTCGTGTATAACCTCAAATTCTGCCACGTGCTCTATTCTTGCACCGTGCAGCGTGCTTCACACAAGAAATCGGCATCGGCTTGAATTTTCACAATTTTCCAAAAATTCTTTCTTCTATCACTTGATGATACATTTAAGTCTTTATTCACATTTGTATTTTTCTTAGTCTTGCACTTTTCCTTCACTATTTTTCACTGTGAACTTTTCGTGAGCCGCGTGCTTTTTCTCTTCCTACGGCAAGGCTGCCACAATACTCGCCGAGGCTTGTATTGAGTCAGAGTCTTTTTGTTTTGTCACTTACCAACCACGCGCTCTGCTACCATGTTGGAGTTGATGGAAAGGTGTAGTGAAAAGAACTCTTTATTGGACTTAAAAGAATGACTAGTTTATTAAGTAAGTGTATGATAATCGACGCTTGCCTGCGCCATGCGCGAGATGTTACATGCTGGGCGTCCGAGACTAGAGAGAGAGTATAGCGTGTCGCTCGCTGCTGCTCGAGCTACCTTCTTACTCACAGACACACTAGGGAGGGGAGACTTACATGTGTGCATACGTGTGCCGCGCGCCCTGTCTGTATTGTAATGGAATTTGAACTCGCTGAGGTTCCTTTCTCACAATGTATACGTATCACATTCCCAACAGTAATACTAGGCTAAGTTTTGTTGTTTTTAATATTAAAATTTGCGAGACAAAGACACTAAAATGGGTGACTTCCTATTCCGCTATTTCTATTTACTTATTTAGATTGCTTGATAGTCCGCAATTACATTTAGTTTTATTATCATTCGTGCGTTACACGAAGGTGGGCGGAATGTTCACGAAACAAAGTCACCTACCCATAATCCCAAGCGGAAAACAAAAATCTGGCTATTTCTATTAGCCAATCACGAAGCGCGTTACTAATCGCTTAGACGCGTGAGTTTTTGTAAGCTCGTCTTCCGGTGTGCACAGTCGGCCTTTGTCTCTCGCGCCGAGCGGACCTCCCATATAACCGAAACTTGTTTGTCGCACCGAAGAAGGCAATAAAGATACAAAGCTTTTCTCGCACATCCCCAGAGTTTTCTTTAATCCGGCATCCTCCTTACACTCGCGAGCTTGCTATCGCCCCAAACAAATTTAAATTCGATTAGCAATTCACCCGAATTACCACACATAATAACGACAAATCCACCTCTTAAAATTCTCATCGATTCTGGAGTCTCATCATCCATTATCAATCCAGAAATTGCGATAAACTATTTCCAAAATTTATATTTCTTTACGAATTCGAAATTAAATCGGTGCACAAAATGACGAAAGGTACACATGCGCTTACCTTTCCTACATTACGTGAATACGGTAACGACACACCTATAACTTTCTTAATAGCAACATGGCACTGTACGTACGATTGTTTAATCGGACATAAGAATTTGCAGAATTTGGAAGCGAATATTAATTACAAAACTCAAATTTTTAGCACATCTAAATTTGAAATAAATTACTTTAAAAATATACCAGACGATCATAAAAATGCTAAAGTGAATCATCATCAAGGAGTAGAATTACCAATAAGAACTGATCACATGAACGAAGAAGAAAGATTTAAAATTACATCACTATGCCAGAAGTACAAAGACTGTTTCTACAATGAAAATAAAAAATTATCAGCGACTTCTGCGGTTTCACACAATATAAGAACAAAGGACGATCACCCTATCTATGTAAAGAGTTTTAGATACCCATACCATCTAAAAGAAGAAATTCAAACTCAAATCAGAAAACTGTTACACGAAGAAATTATTCAACCAAGCAACTCGACCTACTCATCCCCCGTATGGAAAGTTCCGAAGAAAGAAGATGCAAGTGGAAGAAAAAAATGGAGAATGGTAATAGATTATCGTAAATTAAACGATAACACCATCGAAGACAAATATCCATTACCTAGAATGGACGACATTCTAGAAAATCTGGGCAAATGTTCTTACTTTAGTACATTAGATTTAGCACAAGGTTTCCACCAAATATCCGTCAACAAAAATTCAATTGAAAAGACAGCATTTACCGTAGAAAACGGACACTATGAATATGTCAGAATGCCTTTTGGTTTAAAAAACGCTCCGGCTACTTTTCAACGTCTGATGGATGGAATTTTAATGAAATATCTACATAAATTCTGCTTCGTTTACATGGACAATATAGTAATATTTTCGAAATCACTCCAAGAACATTTACAACATTTGAAGCTAATATTCGAAGAACTAGAGCAATACGGTTTAAAAATTCAATTAGATAAGAGTGAATTTCTAAGGAAAGAAGTTCTATTTTTAGGCTATATAATAACATCAGACGGAATCAAACCAAATCCCGATAAAATCAAAGCAATTTTAAAATATCCGATACCTAAAACCCAAAAAGAAGTTAGAATATTTTTAGGACTAACCGGCTTTTATAGAAAGTTCATAAAAAACTACGCAAAAATAGCGAAACCAATGACAAAAGCACTCAAGAAAAAAGAAAAAATAGATCCAGAAGATAAAGACTAAAAAGAAGTGTTCGAGAAACTCAAAGAATTGATCACTAACGCACCGGTGCTCGTCTACCCAGACTTCACCAAACAATTTACTATCACAACCGACGCCTCAAACTTAGCAATAGGTGCAGTTTTATCCCAAGAGCAACATCTTATCTCGTGTTATTCACGAACATTAAACTCAGCAGAACAAAGCTATCCGGCGATAGAGAAAGAACTACTGGCAATAGTGGAAGCATGTAGCCAATTTATACCATATATCTATGATAAGAAATTTACGATTGAAACAGATCATAAGCCATTAACCTGGCTCTATTCTTTAAAAACGCCTAACGCTAGACTGATTAGATGGAGACTAAGATTAGAAGAATATGATTACATAATAAAATACAAAAAGGGTTCTGAAAATTATGTCGCCGACGCACTGAGTCGAATTGAAATTAATGCTAATAAAACAATAGAAGAAGACTCACTCTCAATTGTGCCTCAAACACCTGACGATGCACCTATCACACCCGAAGAAATGGACGAAATATTTGACGACGACATGGCAACAGTCCACACAGCTGACGAAAATCCGACCTTTTCACTACCTATAACAGACAAAAATGTTCACGCTTTTAATTACAGCATTATCATAAAAGGAGGAAATGATTACAACTTAAAAGTAAACAAAGATAAACTTAAAGTACAATACATGGTGGAAATTAATAAATCAAACGCAGAAACACATTTACTTAAGTTTTTCAAGGAAAATATTAAACCCGATAAGCAATATGGTATCTACTTTACGACCGAAGATTTGGAAAGAATTACGTATAGAATATTGAAGGATCATTTCAATGAAAAATTAAAACTAATCAAAACAACCACGTATACACCTACGATCGATAATAATTTCATAAAAGAACTCGAGACATATCATAATCAAAATCATAACGGTATTCGAGAAACCTTATTACACTTTAAGAGAAAACTCTATACACTTAATATGGATCGACTTATTCAAAATTTTATAAATCAATGTGAGATATGCCTAGAGCATAAGTATGAGAGAAACCCATATGAAACAGAAAAATACACTGAAAAAAAAGATTTGTTGTTTCAACTAAATATTTAGTAAAATATTTAGTAAAGTTGTCTTTAGTTAAATCAACTAAACATTTCTCTGAACCAACTACATAAAGAGTAAAATCAACTAAATTATTTAGTTAAAATAATAATTAGTAAATTTAATTAAACATTTAGTTACTTCAAATATGGTATGGTTGATTCCATTAAAAGGTTTCATTGAAAGAACTAAATTCGTTTTCTTGAAACAAGAAAATAACTTCAAATAAATGTTTATTGTTTTTAGCAAAATCAATTGGTAGAGTTAACGAAATATTTACTTAAATCAAATAACTGAAATATTGATGAACCCAATCTCTAAAAACAAATAAATGTTTGTTTGAAACAACTACATATTTGGTTGATTTAAACAATTAAAAACAAGGAAATATCTCCGACGCATTAACTAAACCATTCATTCCTTTAACAAATATTTTGTTAACTCAACTATTTATTTAGTAACTTCGACAGCATGATTTTGTTCAACTAGCTAAAGGATTTATTAAAGAATCGAATCCTAATTTACAAAATCTTTACTTGTTACTACTAACTATTTCATAGATTCAAATAAATAAATTAGTTGAAGTGCCAATATCTGTATATCCAAATATGTTGTCATTCTTACTAAATACTTACTTGTTTTGAAGAAACCTTTTATTTAACCGACAAGATATTTAGTAACTGCAACTAACAGGTTTTGCAATACGAACAAAAGTGATTCGATAATTTTCTTCTCTCGTCAATCAAACGTTTCCTTGATTTGACTAAATATTTCTTAGAAGATACTAAATATTAATTAGATTTAACTAAATGTTTAGTTAAATAAGCACTATGACAATAAAAAAGTATGTAGTTAATTTGACTACATATTTCTTGGTTTCAAATAAATCTTTTGTTAAAAGGACAATCTGCGTACTTCAATCTACAAAACTATTTCCTTACCCCAACCAAAATTTAGTTAAAAACTTTCTCTTACTCTTATTAAGTTACAATTAGTTGACTTGAATAAATGTTTGTTCGGTCTGACTAAAAAATTAATTAAAATGCCAGTGTCTTTGTATCCAAATACGTTGTCATTCTTACTAAATACTTAGTTGCTTTAAACAAACATTTTATTAAACCGACAAGATATTTAGTAACTGCAACTAACAGGTTTTGCAATCTGAACAAAAATGATATTCAATTTTCTTCCCTCGTCTATCAAACGTTTCCTTGATTTGACTAAATATTTCTTAGACGACAATAAATATTAATTAGATTTAACTAAATGTTTAGTTAAACAAGCACTATGAAAATATAAAAGAATGTAGTTAATTTGACTACATATTTCTTGGTTTCAAATAAATCTTTTGTTAAAAGGAGTAATTGCGTGCTTCTATCTACAAAACTATTTTCTTACCCCAACAAAATATGGGTTAAAAAATTTCTCTCCCGATTTCTAAGTTACAATTAGTCAACTTAAATAAATGTTTGTTAGGTCTAACTAATAAATTAGTTGAAATGCCAATGTCTTTGTATCCAAATATGTTGTCATTCTTACTAAATGTTTACTTGTTTTAACCAAATATTTTATTAAGCCGACAGGATATTTAGTAACTGCAACTAACAGGTTTTGCAATCTGAACAAAAATGATTCGTCAATTTTCTTCCCTCGTTAATCAAACGTTTCCTTGATTTGACTAAATATTTCTTAGACGACAATAAATATTAATTAGATTTAACTAAATGTTTAGTTAAACAAGCACTATGACAATATAAAAGAATGTAGTTAATTTGACTACATATTTCTTGGTTTCAAATAAATCTTTTGTTAAAAGGAGTAATTGCGTGCTTCTATCTACAAAACTATTTCCTTACCCCAACAAAATATTGGTTAAAAAATTTCTCTCCCGATTTCTAAGTTACAATTAGTCAACTTAAATAAATGTTTGTTAGGTCTGACTAATAAATTAGTTGAAATTCCAATGTCTTTGTGTACAAATAAGTTATCATTCTTTATAAATGTTTACTTGGTTTAAACAAACATTTTATTAAGCCGACAAGATATTTAGTAACTGTAACTAACAGGTTTTGCGATCTGAACGAAAATGATTCGTGATTTTCATCTCTGGTTAATCAAACGTTTCCTTGATTTGACTAAATATTTCTTAGATTACAATAAATAACTATTAAATTTAACTAAAGGTTTAGTTAAAACAGCACTATGATAATAAAAAAGTATGTAGTTAATTTGACTACATATTTCTTTGTTTCAAATAAATCTTTGTTAAAAAGAGTAACTGCGTACTTCAATCTACAAAACTATTTCCTTACCCCAACCAAAATTTAGTTAAAAACTTTCTCTTACTCTTATTAAGTTACAATTAGTTGACTTAAATAAATGTTTGTTCGGTCTGACGAAAAAATTAGTTGAAATGCCAATGTCTTTGTGTCCAAATATGTTGTCATTGTTACTAAATACTTAGTTGTTTTAAACAAACATTTTATTAAACCGACAAGATATTTAGTAACTGCAACTAACCGGTTTTGCAATCTGGACGAAAGTGATTCGATAATTTTCTTCTCTCGTCAATCAAACGTTTCCTTGATTTGACTAAATATTTCTTAGAAGATACTAAATATTAATTAGATTTAACTAAATGTTTAGTTAAATAAGCACTATGACAATATAAAAGAATGTAGTTAATTTGACTACATATTTCTTGGTTTCAAATAAATCTTTTGTTAAAAGGAGTAATTGCGTGCTTCTATCTACAAAACTATTTCCTTACCCCAACAAAATATTGGTTAAAAAATTTCTCTCCCGATTTCTAAGTTACAATTAGTCAACTTAAATAAATGTTTGTTAGTTCTGACTAATAAATTAGTTGAAATGCCAATGTCTTTGTATCCAAATAAGTTGTCATTCTTACTAAATGTTTACTTGTTTTAAACAAATATTTTATTAAGCCGACAAGATATTTAGCAACTGTAACTAACAGGTTTTGCGATCTGAACGAAAATGATTCGCGATTTTCTTCTCTCGTCAATCAAACGTTTCCGTGATTTGACTAAATATTTCTTAGATTACAATAAATAACTATTAAATTTAACTAAATGTTTAGTTAAAACAGCACTATGATAATAAAAAAGTATCTAATTAATTTGACTACATATTTCTTTGTTTCAAATAAATCTTTGTTAAAAGGAGTAACTGCGTACTTCTATCTACAAAACTATTTCCTCACATGAACAAAATATTGGGTTAAAAAATTTGTCTCGCGATTACTAAGTTACAATTAGTCAACTTAAATAAATGTTTGTTAGGTCTGACTAATAAATTATTTGAAATGCCAATGTCTTTGTATCCAAATATTTTGTCATTCTTACTAAATGTTTACTTGTTTTAAACAAACATTTTATTAAGCCCACAAGATATTTAGTAACTGCAACTAACAGATTTTACAATCTAAAATGTTGATGCCGGTAAAGTAAAGATCGTGTCGGTACTTCACACGGCCTTTTATATTAAAGTTTACTAAATATTTCATAGTTTCAAATAAATCTTTAGTTACAAATGATGAGTTACACACATATTATTTAGTTTATAAATCATTAATTAAAATGTAATTAAGAATGTATATTAATTATAAGAATATAATTAATTATTAGATTGATGTGCGCGATATTTTACATTTACATGCAACTCTATACTTAGTTAAAATTGAAATTTTGTAGGGCACAAGCGTTGCGTAGCGTAGCGGTTAGAGCGTTAGCCTTGTAATCCGAGGGTCCCGAGTTCGATCCCACCTTAGGTCAAAAATTTTTTCTGCGCTTTTTTCTGTTAGATAATATGTAAATGCGAAACTGCGAGCGATAATTAATATAAATTAATGCGAATATGTAATAATAATTTGATTTAATATTAATAAAATTACTATATAATAACTATGCAGAATCCATATTAAGTTACAGGAGTTCAGGAAAATTACCAACTTCAATGCCGATGGTTGTACGAAAAGGCTACATGGAAGAAAAAACTTTTATTTCAAAATTATTAAAAAAAAAAATTTTTATAATTTTTTTAGAAATAATTAGCAAAATATTTTGTAAAATTGACTAAACAGTTAGTTGATTCAACAACTCATTTATTCATATTTATTAAATATTTCTTTAATCTAATGCAGCGGTTAGTTAGTATCATAAAATATTTCACTGTTTTAATTAAATGTTTAGTAATTACAAACAAGTATTTAGTCAACATAATTGAATAATTTATCAAACAAGATAAATTGTTAGTTAATACAACGAATCGTTTAGTCAGTTTCACAAAATTATTTATTGCTCCAGATAAATACTTAGTAATTTCAGTAAAATGTTTTGTCAAATTGATTAAGTATTTCATTGATCTTAATAATCTGTTAGTTCATCCAATGAATCGTTTAGTCAATTTCATAAAATATTTTGTTGCATCAGAAAAATATTTTGTAATTTCAAGAAAATTTATAGTCAAATTGATTAAGTATTTCATTGTTCTTAATAACCCGTTGGTTGATGGAATTAATTATTTAGTCAATTTCATAAAATAATTTGTTGCTCGAGATAAATACTTAGTCATTTCAGTAAAATCTTTTGTCAAATTGATTAAGTATTTCATTGTTCTTAATAACCCGTTAGTTCATGCAACGAATCGTTTAGTCAATTTCATAAAATATTTTGTTGCTCCAGATAAATATTTTGTAATTTCAGGAAAATCTTTAGTCAAATTGATTAAGTATTTCGTTGTTCTTAATAACTAATTAGTTTGTGCAATGAATCGTTTAGTCAATTTTATAAACTATTTTGTTGCTTTAATTAAATATTTAGTCATTTCAATACAATATTTTATAGAATTCATTTAATATTTTATCAATCTAAATAACCTGTTAGTTGATACAATGAATCGTTTAGTTAACTTCATAAAATATTTCTTTATTTTTAGTAAATATTTAGTTCATGTAACTAAATATTTTGTTATTTTAAATAACTAAATTAGCTGATTCAATATAATATTTAGTTGGCAGGCTTTAATGAAATCATTTAGTTGTTTCAACTAAATATTTACTTGAAACTACTAATCTTTTTTTTCAGTGTACGGCCCTATTATAGCTAGAAGACCGCTCGAACATATACACATGGACGTATTTCATTTCAACAAGGATAAATTTTTAACAATTATAGATATTTTTTCCAAATATGCTCAAGCCTATTATCTACCAAATGGAAATGCCACGACCATGATAAACAAATTGAGACACTTTGCCTCACACCATAACTTTCCGGATAAAATTACGACAGACAACGGAAGTGAATTCAACTCAACAGTATTTAAGGAGTTTTGCCGCATACATAAAATTCAATATCATCAAACAACGATAAACAGACATACATCGAATAGACCGATAGAAAGACTGCATTCAACCCTAAAGGAAAAATTAAGTATTTTATCCAATCAAAATCCAAAAGAAACAGTGAAAAATCTTGTGATCACCGCTCTCTTCATATACAATCAGAGTATACACTCTACAACTAACTATACGCCTTTTACACTGTTATATGGACCTTATGACGAACTACAGAAACACATTATCGAGCCCGATGCCGATACCATAGAAAGATATAATGAAATCAGAAAAAATGAAATTTTACCTTTTTATGATACGCTATATAGAAACCAAAAAGAGCAACAAAAGTTACCTAATAGTCCTGACAAATCGTTAGAAAATAAAGAAATTTACATGAAAACTCAACAACAACGCGACAAAACCGCACCGCGATATAAAAAATTACTTGTAGAGACACAACAAGGCCCCTCGTTAGGTTGCTATATACATGGTCAAGAACGCCGATACAATTTAAGAAGTGCCGAAAGAATAAGAAAAACTTCTTCTTTACAGGACAATGAAGACGGCACTAATCTTGATGCTCATAGCTCTACTTGTAGAGAGTAGCGAAATCAACCAAAATAAGACGCATTACGACTACCAACAAGGAACTGGAAGAATCATTACCTACGTCTCAACATCGACGTTACTACGCTTTTGAAAACTTTCAAACATATAACAGCTAGCTATACAATATTATCTAACAAAGGCGAATTAAGAGAATCGAGTTTATTAAAGCAAGCCGAAATTCTATGTAATGAAATACACCAGAATCTACAAATAATAATGCCATCAAACATGAGAACGAAGAGAGGGTTAATAAACGGATTAGACACAGCAATAAAATACATTTTTGGGAACCCAGATGCAAACGATTTAGAAAAGATAAACAACTACTTAAATTCTCTACAAAATCAACAACAGGAAAATATATTTACTTTAAATAAGTCAATAAGCATAATAAATACGATAAGTAAACAAATAAATAACAACACAAATATAATTAATAAAAATTTAAAAGACATGTGGAATACTGTAAATGACCAAACTTTGCAATCAAATCTATTTGAAGCGATCATGACCCTCATAACCCACGAGCAACATTTTCTCGGATTACTTAATAAAATTAAAAGATCATTTATTTTCAATGAACAAATATTCGACTTAGAATTGTTAACATATGACCAAATATCGGATATACGTCTACATTTATTGGCAATCTACTCTCAGAAAGAGTTAATATTACACTACCATAATTTGCTAGATTTTCGCTTTGCTCAGGGATCAATTGCATTCACACAACATCTTATTGTATACACCATCAAAATCCCTATCCTTAATCCTATCGAATTTTCACTCCATCAAAGACTTGCTATAACCAATTACAATAATCAGACAGAAGTTATCACGACGCCATGGAGTTTGACCGGGCCATCTAAACTATTTGCTAATAAGTTTCGTCTCAAGCAGCTACAGTCTCAACGTCGCCTGGCCTGTTCACTAAGGCAAACACCAGCTGCAGTAACCTTCTTAGCTGCTCACGAAGTTTGCCTAAAAGCATTCCATCGACAGGTTACAACCCTACGCATTCTTTAACCACTGGAACCCCCTTTTCACAGTCATACTCTTCGCTAGCTGTGACCACCAACCCGAGCCTTTCGACTGAATGCACCGGTACACAGTCCCAGAGACTAACTCCTGCTGTACATGTATAAATCCTATCATTAGAAATTCGAAATTTGAAAAGGATTATATATAATTATATATAAACCTTCATATATAATCATATATAAATCGAATTTGGCTGTGTACGTGCGTGCGTGCACACGTGTGTGTGTGTATGTGTATGTACACACATATACACACATACACACGTAATCATACACTATACTTATTTAAAATGAAATTCGGTATTGAATACTATTTCGTTATGTATATTACCATATTATACAACCATATATAATTACATATAATTTATATATAATCATGTGTAACTTTTTTTGACCAGAGTCGAATAATAATATAATAAATATATATACATAAAATAAATTTTTTCCATCCCGTATTTGTTGAAAAATAAAATGGTTTTGTCCGAAAATATGATTTTGATATAATTGCTGTGTATATCCATCGATATACGAAATATATCAATTCGGATCATACTGAGGGAAACGGAGTCATAAAATAGGATGTGCAAGGAACCTTTTTATCGGTCAAACTTATCTTTTTACTATATTGGTATGTAGGAGTTCGATCTTCCCAAGGCAAGGATGTGAGAAATAAATTTTCACATGTGTATGATGACGTTTCGGTGAACAATGTCACCCTCATTCATATTCATACAATAACACACCGTTGTTATTTCATCAATATTATCTTTTTACTCAAATTTCAAGGCAAGCACGAATTTTAACCGTTTTTACGCTCGCTGGACCACTGAGCGTCGCGGTGCCACCGAGGCGCGAGCGGCTGCCTTCACGCTCACGGTGCCACCGCCGGCCATGTTGAAATAATTTCGTACCCATCCCTGGACCTTCTATCCCCCACTTTACCCGCTGTGCGAGAGAGAAAGAGAGGCTGCCAGCATATCTTTGTCCCTCAATTCGGATACTCATCGGCCCGTAAGACTACTCAGTGTATCTGTATAAGTCTATGGTGTAAACACAGTTTTATACAGAGATGAATAGGGAGATTGCCAGCGGCCCGGAAAAAAGTGAGGTAAGCTTCTCCGCGCGGCGCGCTGTTGCCCCTCGCAGTCAAATCATGGAACCATGCGCACAATTTCCTAATTGGTCGTTGGAACGTGCGCATGGAGCGGGGTGGGGGAAGCTGGAGGAGACGGGACGGCGTACAGAAGCGCCTATGCGCCACCTCTCGGCACCCGTGCGTGCGTAGCTTTTGTGCTCCGAAAACGGAACTAAACGGTGTGTTCGGTGCCGCCGATGCCTACAACAAATCATTGATTTTACTAATAAATTTTAGATTTACGCTAAGATATTAGCATCAACTAAATGGTCATCGGGCGTTATAATGGTAAGATGTTATTAAAATTAAAAGAAAATTACAGATTATCTAAAAAATTGAGAAAATTTTGTTAGGTTAGGACCACGTGTTTTTCATTGTAGATGTTTTTTTCTTATAAAATCTTTTATCTTTCCAGACGCATCAAATTCATGACCCTTCAAAACGAATAAAGATTACTAATGGCGAAGAAAATGTTAACATATTCGTAACGTATAATGCTATTAAGAAAAGCATTATACGAGAATATTTTTCTGAAGGAGGGAACCTCACTTACAGTATTGATGGAGAGATTTATTTATTGCAAACCGACCATGAATACATCTACATAAATTCAGAGATTAATGAGTATAACTTCAACCCACCAAAAGGTATTACTATTTTCAAATAATATTTTCAAAATAATGTGTATATAGAATACTTATTAATATTATTTTTAAAGACGCCAAGGAAGCTGGGAAGTAAAAAAAATTTACAGCGAAGAATAAGCGCTGTTCCTCATATATATAGATATACTAACCCATGGTATTTCTGCATCTGCTCCTTATATTTTTTTCAGTGTAACGAGCCTATTGAAACGAGTTTGAGTGAGTATATTGTTTATCTAAAATGAAGAACGATACTTTCTTAAATACTTGCTACTAAAAAAGTACATCACAATTTCTTGCTAGTTGCAAATCTATTTAAAAGGATAATCGAAAACTTATTAATTTTTTCTCAAATATTTAAGTACAACTTTTGTTGCAAAGCCAGCTAGTTTTTCCCTCTGTTTTGTATGTTACAAGTTTTTTCCAGATATATGTATGAAGAATATTATTATTCTTTTTTTTCTTATTTAATTTTATCAAAGAAAAGTATCGGTTATTTTGCACCATAACACAAACTAAATATTTAATTAGCCAGGTTATACATTTTTAAAGTATGTTTTGGAAAACCATTCTGTAAACGACTGTTTATTGCAAAAGTCAATTTGATAAATACACAAACATACTATTGATAAAAATTGGTGATTATCAAAATATATGAAATCTACTAGCATTGAGGTTATTAAATATTCCATTTCTGTAAACTTTTAATGCTTTCTAAGTGAAGTGATCAAAATTGTTCTTTTAATTTTATCTCATTTACCATGTTCTATAACCTAAACAAATCTTGAACCGTTTACTAATTTTTTTAAATTTTAAAAAAAGGTTAAAAAACTTTAACCTCAAATATCTCTGAAATTTCTAGACCAATCATTTTGCCCAAAGAACTCGACCGAGAACTATACAAAATCTACCTCTACAAGGAATTTTAAAGCAATTAAGTCAATTTTACTTCCGTAGTCGTTGGACATAAAAAACTCGTTTTTTCATTTTTCAATTTTTTTCTAAAAAACTAACCAAAAGAATGGATTCAAATATTTAGAGCTTATAGCTATTTATATTCTGCATTATTGTGATTTTTCTCAAAAAAATTGACCGTTTAGTTTCGGAGTTATAAGCTTTTTAAAAAAAAACACGTTTTTGTCAATAACATGAGAACCGGGATAGCTAGAGAAACTTTTTTTTTGGAAATTATAGTTTTTTTTACGCTCTTTCCAATGCTACCCATCAGATTTAAATATCTCGATTCTATCATTGAAAAAAGCCAAAAACAATTTTTAGAAAATCGAAAATTCAAAATAAAACAAAAACGAATCGGCCCAATCAAAAAACGGATTTTTGACCCGCCATCACACAAAAAAAAACAAAAATAATAAGCCCTGTTCGGCTAAAATCGATCGAGTAGAAGCTGACATCCAGGTGTATACACACACACACACACACACACGCACACACACACACATACATCCATACAGACATTTTTCAAAAATCATGTATTTTGGTTCCTAACACCTCAAATATCAATTATAACATGTTTTTACAACAACTCAAAAAATTACTATCACAAAGCTTCCTCTAGGAGGAAGCAAAACCTTCCACCGAGTTGCTCATCAAAAGAACTATGATTTCTAATACAGCATGTTGCGTTTGTAGAAACAAAAATAACTTGACACGTGTACTGACTGCAAGACTGCAATGTTTTAAAGAAATGCAAATCTTTATTCCAAATGGCAATCGAGTTTGTACGGAACATTTAATAAAAAAACGATTTTTTGATGATGACCTGGAACTAATACAGATATACAGTAACATGAGTTTTTTAACTGCAGATGAAATATGTTTATTTAAAAAAAAAATTCAGATTTAGCCTCGGAAACATTTTTAGATAAAATAAAATCATCAGAGCTTAGCGAAAAACACTTATTCCCTTTTACTGGTCTTTCGACTGATCAATTTCAAGCGCTGAGAAAATTATTAGTTTCCATGAGATCATCGGATTCTGCAGACGTTACACAAGCTCTGGTTATATGTTTATTTAAATTACGAACTAGATCGTCGAATAATTTTATTTCGTCTATTTTCGAAATAGAAAATGAAATAAGAGTTTCACATTTTTGTCAATCAGTAACTAATTCATTTGAAAAAGATGTCCTACCGAAATATTTTGGAGTAAAAATTATTAAAAGGGAGGATCTCATACGTGATCACACTTCCATTTATGCAAAAAAAAACTGTTTAAATTAGCGAATGAGCTTGTTTTGGTTTTTGATGGAACTTACTTACGTCACCAAAAAAGTAAAAATAATGAATACCAACGAAAGTCATATTTAGGTCAGAAGAAATATCCTTTGGTCAAGCCATTCACTATTTGCACCACAGACGGATTCGTTGTTGATGTCCCTGGCCCGTTTTTAGCCACAGAAAATGATGCAAGCATCATGAAGAAAGTAATGGATGATCCAGATGGTATAAGAACTATCATGAGAGAAGGTGATGTTTGCGTTGTAGGTAGAGGTTTTAGGAATGTGGCACCTTATTTAAAAAGTCTTGGCTTTAAGATTCTCATGCCTGCCTTAAAGGGAAATAGACCCAACTTGAGTACGACTGAATCGAATGAATTTCGTTAAAAGCTGGTGCATATTGTAGAATTGCATGTTTTCTCAACAACCTTTTTGGTAAGCGTTTAAATAGCGATAAAGATGACGGTGGCTTACAAGGTATAATCATCGAAAGAATGTTAAATTCTAATCAAAGTGAAAATACTTTAGCATTAGAAGCTGAGATAGCCAGATGGTCTAGACGGCCCACTATTACGATCAAACTAACATCCCAAGAAATCATTGACTTTCCGGAGATGACTGAAAGAGATCTCAAAATATTTTTTTTAGGTACTTATATATCAATTAGGTCAAGCCGTATGTTATTTGGCCGAGTTAATGGATGATAGTAACAATATTAATTTGGAATATATTAAGTCCATACCTAATATCATTAAAGTATTAATAAGGTCCAGGCATTTTAACAGTAAGACTTACAAATGCTACATCGAATACAAACCTAACTCAATTGGATACAGCCGTATCCTGCGCCATGAGTGTGACTGTGCCAATGGATTACGAACTGTAGGATCCTGTTCTCACTTTGCTGCAGTTATATATTATCTCCGTAATGCAAGATATAAGTCAAAAATTATTAGACCAGCGAAAGTTCTTTCGAAATTATTTACTACTTCAGATATTGATCCTGTAATAGACGAAGATAGTGACGCGGATTAAAAATATTATTATAATACAATATTAAAAATGATTACTCATGTAATTTTGTCAAATACTACTTCTAAAAACAATTCTCGCATGAATAAAGGTCAAATATGAAATGGTATATAATTATTTTATTGTTTTAATAAAAGCACAAAAATATTCATAACATTTTTATAATAATTAATTTCTGATAATTTTAAGAAGTTGATGGCCTTATTACTACCAATCTCAGTGTTTCTTATAGTGAAATGTTTGTAGAATAAAACACCGTTTTTTAATTAATATGTCGACGTTTCGGACATTTATTTTCTATTGGTCCCTCTTCAGGAATCATCTAATACAACAGATAATGATACAAACAGTTTATAACAAATTATAATCACGTTGACAAACAAATTTTTATAATAAAAACCAACAGTAAAGACTTACAATTAATATGAAGTCAAGTGTATGTTAGCGGGAGATAATCCGCTCGTCAGTGACCTTATACATTATGAATTTCGGCTTTTATAGCGTGACTGTTTCTAGTGTGTGTGTAAATTCGTGTTGTACGTGTGGTCAGGTATATTAATGAACATACACAGTATGTGCGTATATATATATATATACTCGGTGATTATATCAGTTAGGGAGATAAAAATTCGCATTTGTTAATCAAAATCCTGTATTCTTTCGGTAATATGGCTATTTTAAATTGTTTGTTCATAAATCTTTTTTGGCTATGTATGTAATTATTGAAATCTATTGTATGATTGTTTTCTTTTTTATGTATGAACAATGATGAATTTTTATCTCCCTCACTATATTTCTTTTTATGTTCTTTTAATCTTACAACTAGTCGTCTACTCGTCTGTCCCACATACGAAGTGTTACAATCAGCGCAATTTATTTTATATACAACGTTATTACTATTTAATTTAATATTCTTATCCTTACCTAACACTATAATATTGCTCATTTTGTTGATCGTACTATACACGACATTAGTGTTAATTTTCTTAAAAAAGTTTTTTGTGAAATAATCAATTTCTTTTCAAATGGCACACATATATAAGTTTTTTCTAATTTATTATTATCTAATTTATTCTTCTACAGACGGCAGTGATAATTCATAAAGAACAACTTTTTAATTTAGGTAAATTTCAGGAATTCATTATACGATTCGTAAGTGGTACAAATGAATTCGCGAATTGTTCTTTAACTCAATAGGATATGTCACCTAAATTGAAGATGAAATGAATTCCAAAAGAACTTCTACATAAAATAAATTTTGTTATTTATTTTATGAGTAATTTAAGTTCATAATGAACACATTATGAATTAATATTTAATTTATGTTTTTAACCATTACGAATGCATTTAAAAAATGTATTCATTTAGAACTTGTAAATAATACTATTTATGTAACATACTGAATTAATAAATAAATAAAAAATTAATGAAAAAATTGTACGTAAAAAATTTAGTTTAGAATTTATAGAGTTCAGTAACAGTCTGTCATAAATACATTACTTGTAGAAATATGAATGAATGAGTACCGTCAAGTATGTATTCTTTTTAAATTCATTTATCACTTGAATTGGCTAATAATGTTGGTTTCAAGGTTTCAACATGACTAACATTATTCAAACGCTTTTCGCGCCTACTTTTTTGTTTTTGAGATTATGAACACTATTTTTCACTACTTATGATTTAGTTTGAATTAATTTAAATGAGAAGATAATTAGATATTTTTTTTAAGCAAAAGGCAAATGTTTTTATTCTATTTTAATTATATAGTAGTTCAAAATACTTGAGTTTCATAATTGAAATGTAGCTCCGCTACATAAGGATCCGCCTTACGCCTATTTCATACAGAAACCAATCAAACCAATCTTCAAATGCTTCACACACAGTATATGTATATAATATGGTTAAGAAGATTGCTCAATGAAATCAATTGTACTCAAAAAGTACCAACGACTGTTTAGTGCGATAACCAAGCTGCAATGATTTTAGTTAAATACTCAACTTTATCCAAGCATTTAAAGCATATTGAATCTCAATACTTTTATACTTGCGAAAAACTGAAGTCTCAATATGTTAGTGTAATGTATATATTTACAAACGAACAACTAGTATATCCGTTAACTAAAACTCTATTTAAGCAACAATTTTCTTATTCGATTTGGAAAAGCGCATTAATTAATTAAAAGAAAGGTGCAATAAATATGAATTCAATGGGAGTGTTGAAATGAGCCATTTATAATAATTTATTTATACATAATTATGTTAATGTAAGCATATTTATACAGAAAATAAGAGCTCGGTCAGTGTTCTTGAAAGGCTCAATTATGACCACATTTTTATTTTATTTTCTTCTCTGCAGCCTGCAAACGCTCCTTTGCGTGCTGTATCCAAGTCTTGAAGTAATTTACTAATAGTGTCTGAACAATAAAAAAAAATGAGTAATTAAATATATCTTTGACCCTTTAAAGGTTTAACACTTTCAGTGTACAATGATGCATATATCAGCAAATTTCTATGAACTTCTAATTTTTTGGAAACTGAAAAATTTTTTATTTGAAAAGCTATAATAACTCAAGCTCTTTACAAGCACAAGACTGAACACAAGCTCAAAATATTAATTTTTCAACAGGAGAATACAACAAATTATAAATAATGGCAGAGGAAGACTTTTTTACGAAAAATTGCCAAAAAGAGCGATAAATCGGTCATTTACTATAAATGCTACATTTTTACAGCTGTTTCTTGATGTTAAAAGCTTCCATTTAAGCCCTGGTAGTACAATGTGCTGTGATAAATAGCACAGATTAAGTTTTTATTATCTAAACTTTCAAGAAAACTTTTTGTTTCTTCACTGAGAAAACTGTCGTAGGAAAATTTACTGAAAAACTAACAAAAATTACTATATTTGATAGCAACGCGGGGATATAAGCAAATTATAAAAAATTTTGCTATAGTTCAGGAATATTTACAAGGTATCTTAATAATTTTTACTACTACACATAGCAAAAAGTGCCCTCTACATGTAGTACTTATTGCGTGCACGCCGGGAGCACGTGTCTGATTGAGGTTATGTTTCTCCCGCAATTTGAGATTATCTTCCTTTTAAGTTATCAAAAACATCGACAATATCGATTCAGTTGTTTTATTTTTACGTTGTGCAGGTGAGCTATGAGTTATTTCTTTATATTATCATAGTTATTTATTGCTATCAAATAATCATCAAAGTTCTCTCGTAAGCGAAGGTAGCCAATGTATCAGTTCCAAAATTTTGTACTCAAGAAGCTCACGTGGGTAAGAGGTTAGCGCGTCTGCCTAGCGTGCGGAGGGTCCAGGGTTCGAATACACAACCACCGTAAAAAAAAATTTTTATTTCCTTATTTATTTCTTGTATAGCTAAATTTAATTAATAATATATTAAATATTGTATAAATATTAGGTATCCTATAGATATAAAATCATGAAAATCAATTTTTTTTAAGTTTAAGCTTGGCTACAAAAATTACTATATTAGTTAGCAAAAGTACCTAAATTTCCATGATATCCCATCGTTGCTATAAAAAATAGTAATTTTTATTAGCTTTTCAGTAAATTTTCCTACGACAGTTTTCTCAGTGTTGAATTTTGGAAAATAAAAAGTCTTATATCTGGGCTATTTTTAATAGCACATCGATCTACCAAGGCTTCGATAAAAGCTTCTAGCATGATAAAGAAATATGTAAAAATTTATCTATGATAGAAAGTGATCTTTTTTCTGGATCGATTAGAAAAACATATAAAAATCATTAAAAATGACCGATTTTTCGCTCTTATCCTAATTTTTCGTGAAAAAGTCTTCTTCTACCATTATTTACCATTTTTTTCATTTCGTCATTAAAAAATTAACATTTTGAACTTTGGTTGTCACATGCTTTGTAAAGAATATCAGTTATAATCTGAAATTTTGCAGTTTCCAAAAAATTAAAAGTTCCTGAGATTTTAGCAGCACTGAAAGCGTTAACTATTCCAATGTAAAACATACCTGCTAAAATTTTTTAAATATTTTTGTCTTCGAATTTCCGGGTGTTCCTTTGTCCCGTCATACTATACTGACTGGAAACATTGTTGTCAGTCATAATGTATCGGGCAGCATTACGAACATAATCTCCTTCGTTTTTTTCTCCAATATTTTTCAATAGTTTCACCTGTAAACAGACAAAATAATGTATTTAATTTTCAAACACATGACCCTATCTTTACAAAATAATAAGCTTCAAATTGACTTTAATTTATTCGTAATTTGACAGGGTAACAATGACTTTGAGACTTTGTGAATTAATATAACTATCAAATTTGAGAGATTCGTAGTTTACTTGCAAATGAGATATACGCGTTCGAACTTTAGCCTTCTATAGTTAGCGTCGCAGCTAATGCGGCGTTGACAAAAATATCGGTACTTTAACATTAAAACTTAGAGCTCAATCAGTGTAAATATGGAAAAATCAGATATTCTAAATTAGATAATATTTATCGTTTAATTCAACATTTATAACAATTAACTTCCGAAATTAATATACAAACTTACGTATTGCTCTTTCGCTGGTTGAGACGTTGTGATTAAATTCTCAAAATCGTCCAGGACTTCAATGCAGTCTATTGAGAAATTTGGGAGAAGGCTTTCGTCGTCCATTTCATTCGCCGCCTGAGCCGGTCGCGAGTTGATAATTCTATTCAACTTCCTAATTATTTGACAATGATACATCGTTTTGTATCGTTCCTCAGATAATGGATCTAAAGATATAAAATCAAAACTTAGTAATTAAAATAATTTGATATAGAGAAAATATAAGAATTTGAATAAACTGCTAAAATACATACGGAAATTACTACCATCGACAGTATGTGATGGTTGACGAAAATGGACCCCAGTATCTGCAACATAAAATTAAAACATTGTAATACCAATATCAAGAGAGAGAGAGAGAGAGAGAGAGAGAGCGAGAGAGAGAGAGATCAAAAGTGTATTATGTTTGCATTGCGAAATATATAAACAAATGAATGTGTAAAAGCGAAATAATTGCTCGAATGTTTGACAGTCTCACGTAATCCTTTCCACTGAAAGACGAACGTACGTCTTTCTCACTAGAAAGATGTACTCCAGAAAAGAAATAAAAAAGCTCCAAAAAAGAAATATTCCTGCGTTTGAATATTATATTCGCCTCCCTGTGTGCAGCTACAAAAGTACAGTGTACCACCTACAAAAGTATTTCAATAATACATTAATAATCAACATTTTTTTCTTAAATTAAAAAAGACCATAAAAGCTTTTTTCCATTATGAAAAATGGGAATTTCGTGCGAGAATTATGATATTTATAAATATTCTGTCAAAATTTAGTCATTTTATCTATAGCCTGATTTTAAATCCGACGGTCAATGAGTGTGACAATTAAAAATTTGTTACAAGAAAAAATATTCCTGTTTTCAGTTTTAAAGGTTTTCGATTCCCTTGAGAATATGTGTTGTATATAATTATATAACATACCGCATACAATATTATAACGGGCCGCACACTTTTGTACAGATGTTATCGATGGCTTCCCTTTTGGCAGTTGCTTTTTACATTTTGTATCCGTAGACTTTTCAAATACTTCTTTTTCTTTTGCCATATTTATTACATTCAGTAAATTAGTATTCCATAAATCACTCATTGAACTATTGTCATTTTTTTATTGATCTGCAGTATACAATTTATTAATAAGTACGAATTATAAAAAAGTGTCGGCAAGTATGAAAGAAACTTATGAAAGATACTAATGAAATCACCCAGAAAAATTTTGAGAATAGTTATTGTGTAAACGGATGCTATAAAGTAGTTTTGATTTCTCATAGAAGAACCTTTATAATAAAAAAAAATTCTGACAAATGTTTAAAAATATATTTTAAGGTTTCTGGTACCAAAATTTTTTTCGGTTCTGTATTTCTGTTACTAAGACGTAAAATCAGATTTCTCGGACCAATAAGTGATCGTCATGCACGAGGTAAGATATAGTACCCGAATGCAGGACAAATTGAAAATGAGACCGAAATCGGGACAGCATGAGTGAAATAACTACTATAAAATGTTAATAGGGTAACGGCATTACTTTGTTAGCATTATTTGTAATACTAACTATGTATGCACGTCAATTTTGTCTTAATTTACTCTTTTAAATTGATTGCAAACGGCATCCAAACTTTTCGAGGTTATATTTCAGTAGCGTGAGAAGTCAAATTTTTGTCCAACTTTAGGCACCTCATAGTTCCCAATACCCGAAAACGGAACACATTTAAAAGTATTGTCCCGACATAGGGTTCGAGTAACGTCCCGATTTAGGTCCCAGTTCAACATAGAGTGTTCAGCAATAGCAGTCGTACACATGTTTTTTCAACCTTACTTATTTATTAGTAAAAAGTATTTAAATAGGTTTATTTTTGTGTAGATTAGTAAAATAGATTGTGTATCAATGATTAGATTAAAAAGTTTTTAAAAATTTTGGTTGTAGGTTCTGAAAACACCGTTTGTATATGGTTGTACTCCGAATGTGTCCCGCTTTCGGGTACTTTACCTTATTTTACGTTCATGTGACAAGCATAATTTTGTTATATATTGCATTGCGTGGTTAGTCTTAAAATTAAATTTGACGGCTGCGTTTCCGGATGTCAAATCTATTTAACGGTATTGTATGTAAAAATTATTTTTTATATTTCGGTGAATATGGAATACTATATAAAAAGTCAATGGGTTTTACTACTTAACAATATATTTAAAAATCTTTTAAAAATTACAATTGAGATGTAAATCTTATAATTTAAGGCATCATCTCACTTTTGAATGATTTAAGAAATCGCATTTGCATTGTATTTTCGTCAGGCACGTACGTTTCCTGAGTGCCGAGGGGACAGCTGCACTTCTTGCCCACGATAGTTATTATTAATTATAATAATCTTATTGCTGTGTACATTTTAGCGGCTTATCGTTTTTGAGTTAAAAGAAAATCGGGAAGATCTGTTTTTTCCTAGACGTTAAAGTGAGATAATGCCTCAATTTAATGTGTGAGTTTGTAGTTTACCTTCTTCCGTATAAATTATTGAGGCATCATCAATATTTAAACCACTACTATAGTTTTCCTTATCTCCATCTCTATTTGCATTTTTTTGGTGTACATCAACCAAAATTTCCGTGTAAGTATTCGGTGGCGGGGGTACCATTGATTTTTGGGTACTCTTTTCTTTTTCTAAAATCAATTAAAATTATACTGAATGTTTACGTTAATGAATTACTTGTTATTTTATACTTGTTATTTTATTTGTTATAATATTTGACATGGTGCCATTCCACGGTAGAGTTTATATTTATATAATACTGATACGTATTGTAAAATAAGTCTGTAATTTATTATAATAAATAACTCTGGTATATAATTGTCTTGTTAATTAATACTACCTACCATGATTATTAACGACGCTGAAGTTAGCAGCTCAGACTTAGCAGTTACTAGGAATAAATATGCTTCAGGGACTCCCGAAACAAATTTTTCTTACTTTTTAGATTAATATGGTTTATAAATATGTCGAAAATTACTATAATTGAAAAATTTGATTCGAGGCGCCCACCTGTGCCATATTTATCTCTAGCAGCTGCCAAGTCTGAGCTGCTAACTTCAGTGTCGTTGATTATTAGCCTGTTTGACTGTTTTCAAAATTTCGCTAAAAGTTTGCTAACGTTGGAGCTTATGAATATACCATAAACATTGAGCGATGTTTAAATATATATTGTTTTATTTATCTTTGGTTAAGACTATAACCGATTGACTGGTATTGTATCATGTATGTACAAAAAAAAGTCGTGCCAATTCTGGTATTGTATCATGTATGTACAAAAAAAAGTTGTGCCAATTCTGGTATTGTATCATGTACATATTTGAATAAGTTCCTCAATTTCCGACCAATTTTTGCAAAATTTGGTATATAACCATTTTTTGGGATGCTCTATCCAAATGTGGTATCAAATGATGGAAATTCAAAATGGCGGTCCCAAAATGGCGTCAAGACGGTCATTTTTGGGAACATTCGTATTGAGGGTTTAAAAATAGTGTATTTGGATACCTTTACGGATGAGGACATTACCGAAGGTGTTATTTTGCTCCTCATGCGACCGTCGAGTAACTCAAGAGGATCAAGAAGGAACGAATAAACGCGAGGTCATGTGATCTTTGAGCATAATAAAATGTCGGGTTGACTCCGATACATTTTGCTTGAGTCTCCACTGCTTTTCATTTAGCGGTTAGATAAACATGACTTAACTTCTACTACCGAAGAATTCAAGTTATTTTGACCGGAGATCCCGACAGTTTTAGTTGTTTTTTTTCTCAGTGTAGTGCCCTACAAAACGTAGTTTTTGTATTATACAGCGTAAGAAGTTGCATTTGAGAAAAATGAAAATTTTACTTTCAACCCCCATTTTCCACCCCTTAGACGGTTTCAAAGTAAAAGCTAAGTACGGGAATGGATTCAGCAACATCGAAAACCCCTAGAAAAAAATTATGCTGAATTTTGGTAAAGAATTGCCTTGTACCAGAATTGCACAAAAACTGAAAAAAAGCTTACCAGACAACCGGTTAAGGAGGTGTGGAACCGCACAATGAATCCAATTTCATCATTTAGTTAATTAATTTTGAACTTTTATTTGGAGTGTGTCAATATCACTTGTGTGAACAAAAAACGAGTTGACCAACCACGGAAAGACTAAAACAAGCTATTTCTGGATAGGATCATTTTTCGACTTTAAATGGCTTGTAGCTCGCTAATGAAGCGTTTTTCGAAAAAATGATAAAAGTAAAATAATGTTTATTTTTGCATAATTATTCTAAAAAATGATCTGCAAACAGATGTTTTATTTTCCAGCTATGCACCCACTCGTGGCGAAGTGGTAAATTTCACCAGTTTTTTCATTGCAAATTTCAGAAAAAAAACAGACGCTAGGATAAAAAAAAATATAGCCTAAAAGTAGAAGCTTTGACGAGTAGCTTCCAAAATAAATAATATAAATAATAATATTGTTAATATAAAACTTTCTACGAAAGTATAAAATAAGGCAAGTATAGACGTTTTTTTTTTTTTGTATAATCTATAAAATAATAGTATTTATGATTTTTTTAAATAAATCAAATAAATAACAGTCAAAAAGTCTTTCACTTCATTAAGTCATTATATGCTGAACAAATTATGTGTAAGTAAGTACATTCAAATTGTTCATTGTAAATCAAACAAACGAAAGTTGTGAAATCAATTACCGATAGTCAAGTAATGCAAACAATTCTCCGAAGCAACTGTATGACTGCTCTCAGAAATGTATTCAAATTTGTTAATTTTTCTGTACAAATTAAACACAAGAAAGTACTGAAATCAATTTATTGTAGTCACCCTAGCGGAAATATTTTTGTTCAAAAATGTTCAAAACTGTTAGAAAGAGTTATAAACTGTTTAAAAATGTTACAAAATGTAGGATTTTGGACGTTATTAATCGTTTGTAACTGTTTGTAACATTTTGCAACAGTTTTTAACAGTTTGTAAGAGTTATTAAATTATTTAATAACTTATAAATATTTATTAATTATTATTATTAACATAGTAATAATTAATTATTAGTATAATTAAACACTCCTTAGGCTTCTTCTGCATTGTTTGACTGTTACTTGCCTTCGGAGTGCTCCCGCGCTCCTTGATTCTAATGATTATAATAATGAGGCTATTAAATAATTATTAATTATTAATAATAATAATTCATTAATTATTAATTTTTCCTGAAATATATCAAATTGAAAATTATTTGAAACTGTTTTAAAATGCTGAAAACTATTAAAAACTGTTTGAAACTGTTACAAAGTATTATAATTAGAAAAAATGTGTCCAAAATCATACATTTTGTAACACTTATAAACAGTTTTAAACAGTTCTAAATAGTTATAAATAATTTTTAACAGTTATTAACTGCTATTAACATTTAAAATTTACGACAGGGCAAGTACCCATAAGTTAACTTGACTGACGTAATAGAACTTTTCGTACCTTGCGTGTAAAACTACATTTTACGCCAGCGTTATGTAACTTCAAAAATATTCAGCCAGCTGGCATAAAGTATTACCTAACGTCTAAGAGGCGCAATAGCTCACATACTCCTACAAAACCTTATAGAACCTACGCACTTTACGCCCGTGTGGGTGATAATTATTTTATAACTATTATGCCTTCTTTTCATTTCTAAAATTCATAAGAATTTATACAAATATTTAGGAAAAGTCGAAGCCTATATAAAAAAATTACATAGTTACTCTACACATCCCTATTTTTCATTATTCTTTCTCAATTTTCAACTTTCTATAATATTACGCATCTTGGGAGGACAAGGGAAGTCTATAGAAATGCTCCGGCAGGGGTGAACCTCCAATCTCCCACACATACTTGGCGGGCCCGACGGTTTGCAGTTCAAGGTGTAGACATGGTCAATTTTATATAAATATTCATATGATTAAAGATAAAATGTATAAATTGGTTGCAACTACATATTAAATACTGATCCATGAATCTATCAATCGGTTTTTAAATAAAAATTGCAAACCCGCGTGAAAATATATGAGATCTCATATGAGAATATCGGTCATCAGATCTCATATGAGATTTCATATAAGATCCCATAATATATAAAATTGCAGATAACATCACACATATATATGAAATCTCATATGAGATCTAACGTTTGAGATACTCAGATGAGATCTGATATGATATTTACACGAGGGATAAGGATAAAAAATAGGTGGCTTATAAAATGGTTAGTAAAATCTAAAGCACTTTTGAGTAGATTTTTGAGTAGAATTTATATATGCATTTTTATTTCATTCCTGTGTAAAAGCGACGGACACACGGAACAATATTTTGGGTAATGTAAGTAAATCATGAGATTTGGCACATACGAAGGGATGATATATCACCGACACGAGCGTAAAGTACGTAGGTTCTATAAGGTTTTGTAGGAGTATGTGAGCTATTGCGCCTCTTACAATCAGTATAGCAGGTGTGAGCAAAAAGAAGTCGGGCGCGTGCTACGGTCCACAATGGAGTGGCCGAGCCCAGCGCGTCGGTCGACAGACGAGCTCTCTGGGCCTCGCGAGCGAGTGCCCTCACTCGTTCGTGTTCGATTACTAGGCCCTCTCTCTCTCACTCTCTCATGGCACATGTGACGGCAGCGCGCAGCCTGTTGCGAAGATGCACGCACGCCCCGGTGTTCTGCTAGACGCCGATGACTGCACTCTTTACCAACGTAAGTGCAAGTGCATCGGGAAAGGAGAGACAGGGGAAGCCCTCACCAGGTGTGCGGGGCCTCCAGCAGCTGTGCTCTCCATATCAGCAGGCACACAACACAACACCGGAGGAGAGTGAGCTCAGCTCCCTCGCATCGCAGCAGCATTAATAGTATAAGGGATGGCAGGAGCAGCGTCATCTTCAACAGGAACAGGGCATGGTTGCAGCACGAGGAGCTCGCAATGCTCCTCCGTAAGAGTGCTGTCTTCGCTTTTCTAGTGATCTGACAGGTAACAGTGGTAGTTAGGGTATCGTATGGGTTGCTTGGACCCTCTTCTGCCAAGCATGCTTTCCTTTGTGTTGGGGTTTTCTGTTCTGGATGCTTAGCCAGAAAGGAGTCCCTACAACCACATTTGGGGTTTCTCTCATTTTTATATTACTAATTGTAATGCTCAAAAAGTGAGCGTTACAATATATATATATATATATATATATATATATATATCTTCCTATATTATATAGTTGTAAGGCTCAAAATGGGTACCTACCCCCTCCACCCCGCTCCACCCCGCTCCATCCCGCTCCACCCCCGCTCGACCCCGCTACACCCTGCTCCGCCCCTCTCTATTTGCCCGCCACTTTGCCTCCACTTTTTACCGTGAAATTCTTTCAAATTTTACGTTATTTTGAAGGGTGTCTGCCTCTGCCCCACCCATCCACCCCGCTCCACCCCGCCCCACACCGCTCCACCCCACTCCACGTCTGCTCCACGTCCACTCCACCGACCGCTCCATCTACCCCTCCACCTATTCCTTCGCATATAATTCATCATAGATATCTTGCGTATAGTCAGTTTTTCAGCTTTTTTTATTTACTACATTTAACAGTTTTCCACACCACCACTGATGTACTGTTGTGGGCGCGTTGAATTTTTGATTTTATTGTGCTTAGGTGTTTTATATAACAAATAATAATAATTATATATGATAATGAGACATGCCAAAATCATATAATATTATTGTTAATCATTTTTTATATAATAAGTCTAAACACAACCATGGAATTCATCGCCGATAGCCCTAAAAACCATGGGAGTCGTCCCTCCATCCTCCTTGACTCCAACCTATCCCATCCTTCTTCCACCATGGAAGATGTGAATCAATTTTCATTAATAAATTTTATCAATTTTAATTAATTTTAAATAATTTGTATTAATAATTTTTAATTAATGTAATGAAAATTGATTCCCATCTTTATTACATTTAACAAAAAAATACTTCATGTAAATATATTCATATTGAAATTTTTTTTCTTATATCTAATAACATAATCAGATTATTTATATGATCTTATGCTTATAAGAAATAACAACATGTCTTATACTTTCGTAAAAGAATAATATTATAAATAAAATGATTATTGATATAAATTTAGTTGGGTTTATTATGATCTATATACATTTAGATAAAAATATATATAAAAAAATAATAATTCTTAAAAAAATATATTAAAAAGTATAGATTAAACGTCAAAAATTTCTTTCCAAACATTATCAATTATTGAGGATTTTCTAAAAGATTTTCAATAAATATATTGTTAGGATTTTTACATCGGGATAAAGCAACATATAATTGGCCATGTGAAAATAAAGGTCGTCTAATGTAAATACCTAAAGAGTTAAAACTCTGACCTTGAGATTTATTTATTGTTATAGCAAAAGCTAATACAAGTGGAAATTGTTTTCTAAAAAGTGTGAACGGAAATGAAGAAGAATCTCCAGTATTTAATGTTATTCGTGGTATAAAAACTTCTTCACCGATCCTTTATTATTTCGGCTTTAATATTATGATTAAATAAACCCGTAATTTTTAAGCGTGTACCATTACACATTCCTTCTGATATACTTATATTTCTGATTAACATTACAATTGCATTTATTTTTAATTTCAATTCGTGTGGTGGTAGACCTTCTCTAATATTATTAAGCATTTCTATTGGGTAATTTAAGTGTATATTTTCATCTGTTTGATCAACTCCTTTGTGAGTTGCGTAATCTCAACTAGAATATGTATGTGTTTTACCATGTAATAAGTTCCAAACTTTATTATTTATAAGTTTAGTATCGTCATTATGTGGAGCTAATATTATACGATCTACGGAATTTTCGGGATTGATAACATCATAAATTTTATTACATACATTTTCGGTCTTCCATTTATTTGGAACTATAAATGGATTAATTTTACCTTCACCTAACTCTAATAAAAATGAAACAAATTGTTTATTTTTTGAGCGAATATTTTTAGTTAATTTTAAAACTTTAAAGAGAGGCCATAAATGAGAAAATTTCATTGTGTTCTGTACTATACTGTCTCGGTAACCATGTTTTAGGACTGGCAGAATTTGCCTAAAATCGCCTCCTAATACTATCAATTTATCACCAAATGGAACATCACTGTAACATATATCTTTGAGTGTTTGATCAACAATTTTCAAAGCTTTTTTGGGATCATTGATGCTTCATCCCAAACTATAATATCTATTTCCCGTAATTTCTGTTATCTGATTCTAATTTTAGAAAAGCCCTTTCAATACTGTTTAAATCTAAAGGAAGTCTAAAAGTACGATGGCTTGTCATTCCTCTAGGTAATAAAATAGATGCGATTCCTGTCCAAGCGATAGATAAAATTTTTTTATTCAAAGATAAAAAATGGTATATTAAAGTCTTGTATATAAAAGTTTTTCCTGAATCTCCAGGTCAATCAATAAAATAAATTTTATTTTTGTGAGTTATAATTTCATTAAAAATTAATCTTTGATTAGTAGTTAATTGATTAAACAAAATTTCAAAAAGATTTTTACTGTTTGCTAAATTTTCAGGACTTTCTTCGATACTATTTATTGTTGGTTCAGGTAAACTATAATCTTTACAACTTTTATCTTCAGTTCGTAAGATATTTTGAATGTGTGACAAAGCATTATTTTCTTTATTTTCTTTAAAATCTTCAGTAAAAAATTTTTTGAATTTATTCCAAATTAAGTTACCTTGAATATTTTCAGCTAAGATAAACCATGCGAAGAATTTATGTAATTGAAAAGGGAGCATGATATTACTTGCTTCATCAAAAATAATATAAATTTGGGAACCATCTCTATTAAACCCATAGCAAGTGCTGCTTCTTTATATGTTTCATATGAGACGTTATTAAATGTTCGTAAATCTTTAAAACAAGTAGCACCTTTTATGCGGTTCAACAGTAATTTAAGAAAAAATCTTTCATTATCTTTAGGTGAAACAATATTTAATCGCCCAATCGCATCAAATTGTTTATTGCGTTGTCTGCGTTGCCATACTTCAGATTTGGTAAATCCATAATATCGAGGAATTTCAACATATTTTATATTTTTCGCAAGCTGATCGATTTTGTTTAATTTAAACCACGCTGTTAAAGTAGTTTCTCTATTACGCAAAGCTTCAAATTCTTTATTTTCTTCGAAAATAATTTTTGTTGATTCTCGGTATGTACGGCTAAATGAATGACAGTATGGCTTCTACCACACAAAGGAAACGTTTCTAGGCGCCAAGTGGCTTCCATTGGGCTCAAATAGCTACCGTCAATATATTGTAAAATTTCATCAAAAACTACAGAAGTCTCTTCATCTACTTTATGTATTTTCTGAATTTTACACAATGCTCTGTCACCTCCTTTATGTATATAATCAAACATATATTTGATACTTTGAATTGATGCACAATATTCAACATTAATATGACATTTATATTTCTGTAGTAAAAAACTATTATATGGAACTACCATTTTATCAACATAAACGATTGGACCAGTTTTTGTTTTATATGTATGATTATCTGCAGAATTATCTTGTCGTCGATATTCTGGATAACCATTTTCTTTCAAAATTGTAAAATCACGAAATTGTTTAGAAAATCTCTTTTTACATATAGATTTATCTTTAACAATACAAGGTGATTTATTTGTATGAGGCCCATGCAACATATGTTTAATTGCTAATTTTTGCATCTTTTTATTATTATTATTTGGAATTTCTGCAGAAATATATTTATCAATTGTGTTAGGAGTCATTATTTTATTATTCGGATATAATGTAACTATAAGATGAGCATGTGGTAAACCTCTTTTCTGAAATTCAATAGTATAAACATAAGCGATCACGTTCCCAAAAATTTTATTTTTTACTATATCATCTATAATACATTTAAATTTTGCATAATACAATCTAACTGTAATATTAGGAATGTCATTAGGTAAAATTCCTTTTGGAAATTTTTGTAAAACTAATTTTAGTTCTTTCCATTTCGGATTACATGTGATAGTAATTAATAAATCTGGCCTTGTTGTTGCTCTCACTATTGCCATGGCATCCTGGTAATGTTGTTGCATGTACCTAGAACTACCAATATATGTTGCTGGTAAAATAAAAAGATTTCCTAATCTCTCTTTTTTTTCAAAATTTTGAGTAATTTTTGAGGCCGAATTAAAGACGTGATCATATAATCCTTGGTAACATTCAATACGAAGTTGTCGTTGATTATTTCTGAAAAAATTCATCCTATTACTTTCTACCATAATAAGAGCTTGTAAAACATATTGTTCATATAACTTCATATAAAATATAATCTGCAACTATAATTATAAAATTATTTTTATATCATATTATTCTATTTTTTAAAATAATCAATTCATATATAATTAAAACTTAAATACTAACTTTCCATATTTATTTGATCTAAATTTTTGTGATTGTTATTCATTATACTTAATTCAAATTTTACATAAATAATATGATTTTATATTCTGACCGAAAATAAACTACATGAATAACATACATAATGTATTCTTTTGTTATATCAATAGATAACATCACATTTATATATCTTTTATGTCTTTTCAGTCTTGATTACTTCTGTGTTTAGCTCTCCAATTTTATTTTTAATGTATGTCTAACAAATTTGTACAAAAAAAAAGAATTTTTTTTAAACAGAGAAAAATAAATATTTCTAAATTTAAAAAACACAATTAAGTTTCCAGTTGTGTTACCTTTTTCTATAATATTCTTTTTTAACAATTACACATTACAAATTGGAGTTGACGAGCGGAGCGAGCAGGGGGCGAAGCCCTCCTTGTATATATATATATCATCCTATAGTATATAGTTGTAAGAGGCTTGTAGGGTACCCAGCCCTCCTTTCCCCTCCTCCCCCTCATTACAGCCGCTCCTCAACCCCTCCTCAAAATAACGGAAAAATGAGATTAGAAATAGGAGTTTTTAGTATTACATTTGCTCCTCAAACCCCCCTCCTACCCCTCCTCACCTTCTCATCCTCCTCGAAATCCGTCCCCCCTCCTCCTGCCCCTCCTATTAATATTGTATTGTTTTTCTCATTTTGTTATACATTTCATATATATTACGAATGATTTGATATTGTTAATATTATTGATGTTGTTTCTATATTATTAAATAATTATAATATCAAATGTCATCAATTATAAGGTCAAGTTTAAAAAATTTGTATAAGTTCCCCGTTCCTTTTTGCATGTAAGAAGCCTTAATCACATTAGGGTATGGCTTTAATAACGTTACTAATGATTATAGTTTAATCTAACAATAATACGTTAATACTATAAATATAGTGTATTTAACATGACTAAAATAATTTTTTTTAACAAAATGTCGATATTTTAGAAACAGCACAAACAATTATTGATAATAAATCCCTATCTTTTTTGTTTCTTAACAAATTTTAATTATCTAGGTCTCATTTTATTCTTTCACGGGGACTTGCCCAAGGAAAAATTCAAAATTATTCAAGATCCAGAAAGTTATAACCAATTGAAGATAATTATTTTTATAATCTCATTCGTGATTTTATAAACAATTATAACTATCTTAAATGTTAAAAAGTATTGGAGGCTGTACGTAAGCGCTGTGCGGTACTGTGCTGTGCGATGCTGCGTGAAGCCCGTGTTATTGGTGCGTTGGCTACTTACGGAACTACTTTTCTGATTGGTCCGTATTTAAACATCAACCAATCAGCGGCGTAGTTCTACAAGTAGCCAATGCACCAACAGCACCGGCATCGGAAACGCACCGCACAGCACAGCACAGTGCTTATGTACACTCTTCCTAAGGTCACGTTTAAAAAATTGGTATAAGTTCGCCTTTCCTTTTTACGTGTAATCTTAGTGTAAGCCTTAGTCACATTAGAGTATGGCTTTAATAACGTGACACATAATGTAGGACGCTAAATAGAACACACCCTCATATGATTGTGATATTATGGATTTACCAAATCTGAAGTATGGAAACGTAGAGAACGCAATAAACAATTTGATGCGATTGGGCGATTAAATATTGTTTCACCTAAAGATAATGAAAGATTTTTTCTTAAATTACTGTTGAACCGCATAAAAGGTGCTACTTGTTTTAAAGATTTACGAACATTTAATAACGTCTCATATGAAACATATAAAGAAGCAGCACTTGCTATGGGTTTAATAGAAGATGATTCCCAAATTTATATTATTTTTGATGAAGCAAGTAATATCATGCTTCCTTTTCAATTACGTAAATTCTTTGCATGGTTTATCTTAGCTGAAAATATTCAAGGTAACTTAATTTGGAATAAATTCAAAAAATTTTTACTGAAGATTTTAAAGAAAATAAAGAAAATAATGCTTTGTCACATATTCAAATTATCTTACAAACTGAAGATAAAAGTTGTAAAGATTATAGTTTACCTGAACCAACAATAAATAGTATCGAAGAAAGTCCTGAAAATTCAGCAAACAGTAAAAACCTTTTTGAAATTTTGTTTAATCAATTAACTACTATTATAACTATTAAATTATAACTAACAAAAATAAAATTTATTTTATTGATGGACCTGGAGGTTCAGGTAAACTTTCATATACAAGACTTTAATATATCATTTTTATCTTTGAATCAAAAAATTTTATCTATGGCTTGGACAGGAATCGCATCTATTTTATTACCTAGAGGAATGACAAGTCATCGTACTTTTAGACTTCCTTTAGATTTAAACAGTATTGAAAAGGCTTTTCTAAAATTAGAATCAGATAAAAGAAATTACGGGAAATAGATATTATAGTTTTTGATGAAGCATCAATGATCCCAAAAAAAGCTTTGGAAATTGTTGATCAAACACTCAAAGATATATGTTACAGTGATGTTCCATTTGGTGATAAATTGATAGTATTAGGAGGCGATTTTAGGCAAATTCTGCCAGTCCTAAAACATGGTTACCGAGACAGTATAGTACAGAACACAATGAAATTTTCTCATTTATGGCCTCTCTTTAAAGTTTTAAAATTAACTAAAAATATTCGCTCAAAAAATAAACAATTTGCTTCATTTTTATTAGAGTTAGGTGAAGGTAAAATTAATCCATTTATAGTTCCAAATAAATGGAAGACCGAAAATGTATGTAATAAAATTTATAATGATATCAATCTCGAAAATTCCGTAGATCTCATAATATTAGCTCCACATAATGACGATACTAAACTTATAAATAATAAAGTTTGGAACTTATTACATGGCAAAACACATACATATTCTAGTTTAGATTACGCAACTCACAAAGGAGTTGATCAAACAGATGAAAATATACACTTAAATTACTCAATAGAAATGCTTAGTAACATTAGAGAAGGTCTACCACCACACGAATTGAAATTAAAAATAAATGCAATTGTAATGATAATCAGAGATATAAGTATATCAGAAGGAATGTGTAATGGTACACGCTTAAAAATTACGGGTTTATTTAATCATATTATTAAAGCCGAAATAATTACGGGTGAAAGGATCGGTGAAGAAGTTTTTATACCACGAATAACATTAAATACTGGAAATTCTTCTTCATTTCCGTTCACATTTTTTAGAAAACAATTTCCACTTGTATTAGCTTCTGCTATAACAATAAATAAATCTCAAGGTCAGAGTTTTAATTCTTTAGGTATTTACATTAGACGACCTTTATTTTCACATGGCCAATTATATGTTGCTTTATCCCGATGTAAAAATCCTAACAATATATTTATTGAAAATCTTTTAGAAAATTCCTCAATAATTGATAACATTGTTTGGAAAGAAATTTTTGACGTTTAATCTATACTTTTTAATATATTTTTTTAAGAATTATTATTTTTTTTTATATATTTTTTATCTAAATTTATATAGATCAAAATATACCCAACTAAATTTGTATCAATAATCATTTTATTTATAATATTATTCTTTTACGAAAGTATAAGACATGTTGTAATTTCTTATAAGCATAATATCATATAAATAATCTGATTATTTTATTACATATAATAAAAAAAATTTCAATATAAATATATTTACATGAAATATTTTTTTAATAAATGTAATAAAGATGGGAATCAATTTTCATTACATTAATTAAAAATTATTAATACAAATTATTTAAAATTAATTAAAATTGATAAAATTTATTAATGAAAATTGATTCTCATCTTCCATGGTGGAGGAAGGATGGGATAGGTTGGAGTCAAGGAGGACGGAGGGACGACTCCTATGGTTTTTAGGGTTATTGACGATGAATTCCATGGTTGTGTTTAGGCTTATTATATAAAAAATGATTAACAATAAATTTATATTATTTTGGCATGTCCCATTATCATTTAAATGTTATGAGGATCCTCATGAGGGCCAATTCCCAGAAATAAATTTGAAACAATCTCGACTATTAGATTGCAACGTTTCGTCAGGAAGTTCCCTGACCTCTTCAGGCTTTATTAAAAATATACAGAGTTAGAACACATACAAAAATAAAAATAAAAAACTAGTCAAATAAATTAAACACAATCTATGCAAAAACATTTACCTATAAATAGCTAAGTCGATACTGGTAAGATATACCAGTAGGTCGAGATAGTACAGAACATAATGCACGCTTCGCTGGGGTTTATATATTATCACGCTTGTTTACCTTTTTAAATGTAACGTTCTTATCAGCTTTTTGTATATATTATTCAAATTTTGTATATCTTCTATCCTATTGATCGTGTTATGATTTAAATTAATATGTAATATTTCGGAAATAATTCATTTCGTGTAATTGTTTTCCCTGTCTAAAATTTGGATGTTTTTCCAGTCAACGATGTATTTCATAGTTCTTTGGTGTGTTGCTATTACTGATTTGTTACCCTTATCTCTTTCATGTTCTTTAATCCTAGTTTTTAACATTCGCTTAGTTTCGCCGATATAAGTCGATGTACAAGACATATAGTTTATCTTATAGACTACGCCACATGTTTCTGATTTTTCTATTTTATCCTTTCCTAATTTAATTATATTGTTTAATTTTTTGTTGATCAAAGATACTGTGCGGATGTTATATTTGTTTAAAATATACGAACATTTTTTAGAAAAAGTATTATTATACGGAATGGAAATTGTAGTTAGCGGACGTTTCTCATTATTAGTCTTTTTATTGTGATATTTGAGTTTTCGAAGTCTATTTCGTATGTGTATGTTTATAAATTCAGAAGGATAATCGTTACATAAGAGAAGTTCTGTAATTTTGTGTATATTCGCGTCATGAAAACAAGTATCGGATAAAAGAATTGCTCTATCCACCAGGTTCGCAACGATGTTTATTTTCGTTGTATGGTATGGTTAGAATTATAATTTAACAGTCTCGATGATGCTGTTGTTTTTTGATACCAATTAGTCAAAATTTGATTGTTTTTTCTCGTAAGACTTAGATCTAAAAAATGTATACTATTGTCTATTTCAGATTCGAATGTAAATTTAAGATGAGTATTATACTTGTTAAACACTTGTATAACTGTATCAACTTGATCGCTTTCATCACCAGAATATATGGGTACGGTATCATCACCCGTCTCCTCAAAACCTGGTCAAAAATGAGACACGAACTCGCAAAAGCTAAGGCCCGCAACAATTTCCTTCTCAAATGCAGAAACAAGGATATTTTTCCAAACAACGTTCGAAACGCAGTAAAACGCCTCAACTGCACATCTTCCTACAGTAAGTGCTGCGCTGATCAACTTAATAACTACAAGAATAAACTACATTACAGTTATTTAAAACTCTTACTGAAGGATATTCACATCCACATTTATTTTTTACATAAACAACTTAACAAGCTTAAATTTAAAATTTTAAAATTTCCGGTCGAACACTCGAAACTTGAAACCTTCTTTCATGTAACGGAAAAAACTAGTTTCTGCATTTACTCAAATTTAAGAAATAAATTACAAAAGAAATTACACGCCCTCATTAGTATTAATAGAACAGTTAACAAAAGTTCGTTTGAAAAACAGAATTGGGTAAAAAATCTAACCAATACACCATTACCCGAATCTGTTCTTAATATTGTATCACTAGGTCCAAAATATAACGTAAAATCAGAAATATCAAAAACAGATATATTAAGGGGGTCAGACACCTTTACAATTTTCTTCATAAAATGACGTGAAAAAAATTAATTTTCATAATTAGAAATATGTAGAAGTAATATCCTAAAAATATATTCAATTTATGATAAAATGAGACCCAAAAAAAAAAATTTTTATCGATTTTAACCAAATATATGGCCATTTCAAAATTTTTGCTCTGCCGTCGACTCCAGATTCAGGAACTGCATATATTTTAATGGTAGAGGTTCTAAAATTTTGGTATTTTATATGACTATTGACTAAAGAGTTGTACGTATCCAATTTATTTGATTAAATAATTTTTTACGGTCAAAAATTGCTAAAAAATCTTAAATTTAAGTGAAATTCAGATTTTTTAGCAATCTTTGACCGTAAAAACTTATTTAATCAAATAAAAATTGGATACATACAACTCTTCAGTCAATAGACATATAAAATACCAAAATTTTAGGACCTCTCCCATTAAAATATATGCAGTTCCTGAATCTGGAGTCGACGGCAGACCTCAAAATTTTACATTATGTAGAAAACAGCTTTAAAGATAAAATTACTAAAATACTTCTTTATTTCTTCTTCTTTATTTCTTAACTCCATCTCTGCCCTGAAATACAAAAAAATATTGTTTTTCGCTCAAAATATTTTACATTTAGAACAAATAGAGAAAACAAATAGAGAGAGAGAGAGAGAGAGAGAGAGAGAGAGAGAGAGAGAGAGAGAGAGAGAGAGAGAGAGAGAGAGAGAGAGAGAGAACTTTTTATTCGCTTTGGTGCAAAATTATAAGATACATGAATTGATCAAGTAGTACAGTAATACAGATAGTAGCAAAATTTGTACAATACATGAAAAATAATAACACAGCGATACAACCAGTAGCAAAATTTATAAAATACGCATAGAAAAATAGAGGAAATAGAAGAACTAGAGAGAGACATAGCATGGCAGAATACAGGGCGGCCGGCGTAAAACCGTACTTGACTCCGTACATGACAGAGAGATTTGATTTAAACTTCTTTATTTTCGATAATCCAGGTAGCGTATATCGCCATACACCCATAGAATATACCTAGTAATAGAATAGGTAAAAAATCATAATAGTATCATAGTAGTGAACATTCAAAAAAGAAATAGTATAACAAAAATATGAACAAAGTATAAAATTGAACGCAAAAACATATTAATTAGCGCATACAGAGAGAACATACACTGAATATTATCAGAGATATATAATTTAATATTTATTTAAACTTACCTAGTATATGAAGCGCATGCGTCGAAGACGTTCCTCTTTACGCATGCTATTTTTGTATATCAGCGTCCAAATCCTATCGGCGAAATAAATTATCACAAACATTAGTTCTCGCATATTCGCATCCAGTCGTATATAACTATAGTTTGCTGATCTCCATGTGAAATCCCGACGTGTCACACTATACATTTGGAGTGCTGATTCAAGAGGCATCACAGCCCAACTATATAGTTTGAAATGTGTGGGCCACATTAAAAATCTCGCGACACCAAACCGAAATTGTGTATTTGCTGTAAATGAGATAGGGAAGTTACGCACTCTTCTGATTCTCAGCAATCTTTCGAAGTGTGGGTCAATAGGATGTGAAGCACTTTCTAATAGGGGGTTTGCTTCCGCACCCTCCGCAACACCCTCTGCAGCTTCCGCGGCTACAGGCAGCTCCGGAACTTCACTATCTGGCAGCATATTTTCTGAAAATTTATTACACACACACATTTTAGTTAATTATTTATAATGTTTCAATTTTTCTTAAGCGCAATGATCGACGATTTGTCTTAGTAATCACTAATAAGTTTATTTGAAATTGCCGCTCCATCGTCGAATCCTTCGTTTTTCGGAAGCCACGAAATTTACCAATGTACTCACATGTGTGATTAATGAGAGAGATATTATTCTTACCCGCACAAGATTTAGCCACGACCCTCATTATAGTAGGAGTCGTGGGGACACTGACGGGGAAACTAATCGCGAGGATGTACAACGCAACTAGCGCCTGTCTTAAAGTCCGGAATCAGTCTTTTTACAGGAAAAGTACACGAAGGTTACTTGGAGGTATACGACACAACGACCGCTGCGTTATACTTTTCGCAGCTTCGCGTGGAATCTGCTTGTTTAGGCTGTAGTGTAATAGAGCCGGTCAGTATGATGTTATGTAGATAGCATTTCGTCCAATATATATTATTCCAAACGGACTCATTTTTGAAACATAGACGTATTTAAACACGACAAATACGTACTGACTCGAGAGGAATGTGACGTATGAGAGGCGCATCAAAGTGTAACTGTATATTTTTCATTAAATTAGTATATGTAGCGCCAGTATATTTAAGGAGAATAGTGGCTTGACTCGTCAGTACGCTTTGGCCAGTTGGTAACAAGAGATCACCCAGTAATAATGGTTAGAGCTAGTGTTAGTCACCTTGTGAAAATTTTGCGACTTGCTTTACGCATTGCAAGAAATCGCGAACCACACATTCGTACAATGTGTGGACCTGTGTGGTCCAGTGATTTTGAAAGATTATCTTTAGATGTGTTATGTAAAAAATTGCATTTCCTTTTACTGCATTGTCGATTTTAATTTCAATATTTTTCTTTATCTTCAATAAATTAAATCGATTTTGCCCACAGCAGTCAATCAAATGCTCGACGATACGGAAGGTGACGAATTCATCATGCGGTGTCAATATCAAGACGATGCACAGCCAGGACCTTCGGCAGCTGATGATCCACAACCTGGTCCATCAACAGCCGATGTATATCGTCATAATGAAGATATAGCAAATCGTAAGTATTGAATCTGTTATAATAATTTTCATATTATTAAGGCACGATTCAATATTTCAGCTTTACAACCAGTAACCTACGCTGTACATCATGAAAACGAGGAAACACGTAATCGTAAGTATTGAAAGTATTAAAATAAAATAATAATATTTTACAATTTATAAATTTTGATACATTTCAATACTTTAGTTACAGAAGTTGATTCATCGTTTTCAACGATGACGCAAAATGTCGAGGAAAGATATTAGTCCAGGCGGTAGAGCAGTAAAACCAAGCTTTGGTGGACCTTCTTTGAAGTAGAGCATATTATAACGTAGAGTGTTCCGAAATAATATGTAGAAAAAGAATCCGAGTTTGCCTATTCAAAAAAATGTCTGCTAAATTCAGTATAGCAACAAATGTACCGAAATAACGTAAAAAGGCCTATTTTTCGGCATATTTTCTCTTATAACTTGAGAAGGAAGCGTTTAATCGAAAATAGTCATAGGACATTTTTTGTTTATCTGTTGTTTTTCTACAAAGCTAATGTATTTCCGAATCGAACAATTTTATTTTGCGCTAACAATGAGTAAAAAACCGTTAAAAATGATATGTAAAATGTAACTAATTTTTAAGGGGCGTAAAAATCAATGAATGTTAATGAAAATTTGTGAAATGGTAGCTCATTATATGATAATACTACATAAAAAAATTCAGGATGATCGACGGTGTAGTTTTCCAGTACGGCTGTTGTTAACTAAAAATTTATAACAATTTTGTCGCGTGCCATGGGTTTCCTATATCAATAATATCATTTCAATAAATTATAAAGTCGCTGCTAAATACTATATAGCACATATTATTTTGCAGCTTCTATTCTAATGTAATGGCTGATCAAGTGGATTGTATGATTTGTGAAAAGTAGCTAAATATCGGTGCTATTCGTACATTGAAAGAAGAAAGTATTCGAAGTTGCGTCGCATCAAGCATAAGGAGACAAGACAAAAAACATTTGCAATTTCGGAAATTCAGTTCCATTAATGTTCATGCTAATTGTCCGAAATCTTATACATGGGAAAAGAATATACAAGCAGCAGAGAATAAATTAAAATCATTGCCAGGTATTTCTACACGTGCTTCTACAGGCGCCGATTTTAACTTTGCAAAATTTTGTTATATTTGTGGAAAAGATGCTAGCGATGATTTTATAGAAAAACAAAAAAAACTAGCTGCAAATATTCGACAAGTGGTTTATTTTGTATCTAAAACTGGCAGCAGGACTACTTTACTCAACAAATTACAAGAAGTCGATGACAGAGAATGCTTAGAAGTGTATAATCGAATAATAAAAGTTGAGGATTTTGTAGCTGTAGGCGCTCGATACCATCAAAGCTGCTATAAATTATTATACAATAAATTTAGAAAAGAGAGTAGAAATGAAGACACTAATACCTATAAAGCCGCAAAATTTATTGCAAATTATATAACGGAAAATAAAGAAGAATGCCAGTTTAGTGTACAAGAAATATTGCAGAATTTTGAAAGTGTCGAATGGCCCAACACAAAATATTTAAAAAATTATTTAATTGATATTTTTGGAACAGACATTATTATTCACACTTCCAAATACGGACCGATAATCACATTTCTCAACATTGGACATAAAATTTTAACTGACAATTGGTACAAAAATAAATGTAAGGATGAAACAGCAGAGCGCAAATGAATTATCCAAAGTGCTGGAAAAATTATTTTGGAAGATATTCGTGGAAAAGTGTACGATTGTAACTCTTATCCGTCTCCAGATAACTTTCTTTCAGATGTTTCAACTGTTATTCCAGAAACTTTACAAGAGTTACTAAAAGAAATTATTTTGAAAGATAAGCGTACGGCTGATAAATATATTACTAAAGTTAATAGTATTGCGCATGCTATTGTAGCAGCTGCTCGGCCGAGATCATTTTTATCGTCTTTGCAAATTGGACTAGCAGCAATGCTTTCAAAAAAATATGGATCGAAGGAACTCATACAAATATTGAACACTCTGGGTTTCAGCGCCTCGTATGAAGAATGCCAGTTATTTGAATCGTCTGTTTTGTTGCACCCTCAAACTCTGCTATATAATAATTCTTATATCCAATATGTATTTGATAATGCAGACCACAACATAAACACCTTGGACGGCAAAAATACATTTCATGCGATGGGAGGTATTGAAATTGTAACGCCACGTTCATCTGTCACTGGTAGCACACCCGTTCCCAGGCTAAAGAAAATTCCCAGTGCTGATGTTATAGGATCGTTTGGTAACGTTGAAGGTTCTTTGGTCCCTGATAATATTTTAAAAAATATCAGCTGCAGATGTACAGAAAAATGCAAGAAGACATGCGGCTGTGTAAAACACGGCTTGCGATGCACAGATTTCTGCAAAAATTGTCACGGGCAAACCTGCAGTAATAGCGATGTGCTGCAGGTTCCATTGGACGAAAATGTAGATGAGTTAGAGAACGTGGAAGTCGAAATAAATGAAGAAGGACCTACACCTATTTTTTCGGACAGTGAGAGCGACGAAGAACCACAAACAGAAATCGAAGCAAACGATACACAGCCTGTAAAAAAACGAAAATTTGTATAAATAGTTAATAAATTTATTAGAATGTTATTTTTTATACGTACTTTATTTTCCAGTTCCTCTCTCCATGTTTAATAGATTCATATTTACCAATATATAAACAGAAAAGATTACATTTTTTACAAATAAATTGCAAAATCATTAATTTAGAATAATCTGTTAGTTATTAATTTACTTTAAAACCATTAATTTCATGTCATAAATAAATTTTTAATGAAAAAAAAAATTGCTTAATTCTTCATGCGTAAAATTCACTTAGAATTTATTTATTTACATAATTTTAAATGCGAAATTCCTATTCCTCTCGATTCGCAATATCAAATTAAAAAAAATGAAGTCTATAAGTTAATTCGTTCCCGAGAAAAGTTAAGTTTTATCGCGCATATCCGTTTTGAAGAGACAGTGCCGCGCGGCAGCACAGCTGCTCGCAGTCATCCCCACTCCGCCTCCCGCGCCGTTCCGCCGAGAAATTTCAACGATCAGGCTTCCTTTCATAATTTTTATTTAATGAAGCAAATAAGTGCCGGAAATGCACTCAACGGATATTGAAAGCTCTTACAATTAGCTACAACACTACATTTTTTATTTGTCTACTTCACGTTTAAGTCAGCCGTAAATTTAGGTTGACTTAAAGCTCTAATATCTCCGGTTGTAGTCATTTGAATCGGGTAGGTTTTAGCTCGATTAAAGCGTTTTTTAATCAGCTTCTCAAGCCTCTTTTAACATTGCATTTTCATCGAGCCGTTTTCATGTAATTGCATTTATTTATAAAAAAAAAAATTGAAAAAATTAAAAAAAATTCTAAAGCACCCGTATAATGCAAAAAAGGCTATTTTTGATATTGCATATTATTAACTATAAGCCAAAGTATGTGTAAAAAAATTCAGCGACCGCGTGGAGTCTTTATTTAAACCCATGGCACGCGACAAAATTGTTATAAATTTTTAGTTAACAACAGCCGTACTGGAAAACTACACCGTCGATCATCCTGAATTTTTTTATGTAGTATTATCATATAATGAGCTACCATTTCACAAATTTTCATTAACATTCATTGATTTTTACGCCCCTTAAAAATTAGTTACATTTTACATATCATTTTTAACGGGTTTTTACTCATTATTAGCGCAAAATAAAATTGTTCGATTCGGAAATACATTAGCTTTGTAGAAAAACAACAGATAAACAAAAAATGTCCTATGACTATTTTCGATTAAACGCTTCCTTCTCAAGTTATAAGAGAAAATATGCCGAAAAATAGGCCTTTTTACGTTATTTCGGTACATTTGTTGCTATACTGAATTTAGCAGATATTTTTTTGAATAGGCAAACTCGGATTTCTTTTCTACATATTATTTCGGAACTTTCTACGTTATAATATGCTCTACTTCAAAGAAGGTCCACCTCGAATGCTCTACCGCCTGGACTATATGATTCGGAATCTAGCAGTAGCCGTAGCAGTACCAGTAGCAGTACCAGCAGCAGTAGCAATAATAGCAGAACTGATACAGCTGAAGAAAGAAATGACGAAAGTAAGGATGTATAATATTTTTAATAATTTTCAGAATAAAAATAAAAATAAAAATAAAAAATGAAAATAATTATTTCACAGCTAATTATTTACAGCATGGTGAAGGATCAAGACCATGCTTTATCGTAGAAAGCGAAACAACACGACGCTATTACCGTTTTCGTTATCAAGGACGAGAGATACGAGGAAGACTAGCTGACCCACCGGCAAATGCTAACATTTATATGTGGCTCGAAGCTTGCTTAAAGGATTTACATAGACAACTCTGTAGTCGCGGGGAAGCTACCGACTTTATAGGAGTAACGATAAATAGTGAAAGATTTAATCATGAACCTTTATGGCATTCGTTTAGACCGATTAAAGAGTTCAATGTAGAAGACCTTTGGGATCTGTTATCAAGTGCAATTCAAAGTGCAAATAATTTTAATATTAGCGATAGATTGTCAGTTAGCTGTGCAGTTGTGAGAGGTGTAGCAGGACGTGGTAGGACACAGCTAACTCATGAAAATGTCAAGAAAAAGTCCATCTTATCTATTAAAAATGACGACAATCCTTGTTTGCCACGAAGCTTGGCCACCGCCTATGCTTATGTCATCAGAGGACAAATACGAACGGGTAGATTGCACGAATATTGGAATCTTATTCGTCGAAACAATGGATCCGTTCATAAGGGAGCCGCCGAGGAGCTTTTAAACTTAGCAAATGTTCAGATTCCAACAAGAGGTTGCGGTCTCGAAGAAGAATAACCGATTCTGAATAGAATATTAACCTATTCTGAATTTGGTTGGTGCTAGCGGAACCCGTGGTTACTGCATACCGTGTAATAAAAGCTACTGGCATTTCGAAGACCATCGATGCACAAATAAGTATTCTAAATGTTTGATGTCATCACCGTGCACTGCATTCGGAAATATTAGAAAGTGTACGTTGTACTGTAGGACCTTTTTCAGTGAAGATTGTTTTTAAAATCATTTAAAGAAAGGCTTGTATAACAAGAATAATAGTGTGTGTGATAAAATGAAATTATGCCAAAAGTGTTTTAAAATTGTTCTCGAAAAAATCGCCGAAGTGTAAAACATGAGTGTGGTGTATCATATTGTGACACATGCAAATTAAGATTACCGCTTGGACATCTGTGTTACATTCAACCTATTAAATTGAACGAAATAGTGAGAGATGTTTTATTCTTATTCTACGATTTTGAGACTCAACAGGCGATGCCTGTGTTAGGTGACGAAGAAAGAAAAATCCATGTTCCAAATTTGTGCGTTGTGCTGCAAACGTGTACTCATTGTCTTGACATCAATGACGTTTCTATTAGATGCGATCATTGTGGAGTTCATGAATACGTGTTTAAAGATGAACCTTTTAAGCAGTTTATTGATCATGCTTTAGCTCCAAGACAACAATTTAAAAAAATAGTTTGCATTGCTCACAACGCGCAAGGTTTTGACGCGCAGTTTATATTCAAATACATTGTCGAACAATACAGAGGTATACGCGTGGATCCAACCGTCATAATGAATGGGTTGAAGATTATCTTAATGGAGATTGCGACTGTAAAATTTATAGACAGTCTAAATTATTTTCACATGCCATTAAGTAGTTTACCAAAAGCCTACAGATTACATGAAATCGAAAAAGGTGTTTTTCCACATTTGTTTAACACACCTGAAAATTAATCGTACGAAGGACCACTCCCTCCTTTGGACGTGTACTCACCAGACAGTATGAGCATCAAGGAAAGAGAACGTTTTTTGGAGTGGTATAATGAGCAATCAACAAACGGTTGTGTGTTCAACTTTCAAAACGAAATTGTGAGGTATTGTAAACAGGATATGACAATTTTAAGATTAACTTGTTTAGCCTTTCGAAAAACTTTTACGAAATTTGGTGTGGATCCATTTGCCGAATGCACCACTATAGCTTCGACTTGTATGCGCGTGTTTCGCAAAAAATTCTTAAAAAAGAATCAAATAGGTATAGTTCCACCTCGCGGTTATAGATGGTGCGACAATCAGTCTCAAAAAGCTGTGTATTGGCTGTGCTGGATGGAAAAGCGTATACTTTGTCGCTTCATCGAACATGCAGGACATTCGAGAGAGAGAGAAGGCTACCAGAAGGTCTGATTGTAGATGGCTACAGTCAACCGCGGCCCGACGAAAATCACAGAGGCATAGTAAATTTCACGGTTGTTTTTGGCACGGATGCCCTCGCTGTTTCAGGATTAATAGAGATACAGTTTAGATTAGTGGTGATTCAATGGACGTTAGATACGAAAGAATAGTAGCTATTAGCAATAAGATAAGGTCAAACAATTATAAATTAATTGAGAAATGGGAATGCGAGTTTAACACTGAACTCTCCCAAGATGATCAGCTTCAGCGCTTTGTTCAAGAAAACGTCGATAACGTGAAACGAAAACCTTTGGATGCGCGAGATGCTTTCTTCGGTGGACGAACAGGTAACACCGTTAAAATGTTCGATTGCAAAGGTGAAGAAAAAATAAAGTACGTCGATGTATGCTCGTTGTAACCGTACATCTGCAAACTGAGGTAAATTTCCCGTTAGTCATCCCAGCATATACGTCGGCGAAGAAGATTGTCGTCAGTTCTTAGGAACATACAAAGACATCTCTCGAGTGAACGGTTTACTAATGTGTGACGTGCTTCCACCGCAAAATCTGTACCACCCCTTATTACCGGTAAGAATGCATGGTAAATTAATATTTCCCTTATGTCGCACGTGTAGTGAATAAATGATCCAAGAAGATTGCGTGCATCAAGACCCCAATGATCGAATTTTACGGGGAACGTGAGTGTCTGAAGAGTTAAAGAGGCTGTCAAACTGGGGTATACAATTCAACGCGTTTACGAGATCTGGCAATACGAGATGACGCAATATAATAAAAAAGAAGGCAAAGGTGGAATATTTGCCGAATGTATCAATAAGTTTTTCGCGCAAAAGACTTGGTTGTCTGTACAACCAAGATAAAGACGAATACTTAAAAGAATTGGAGGTCAATGAAGGTATTAGTTTAAATAAAGACGCGATACAGTACAACGCCAGTCTGAGATCAATCGCAAAACTATGTCTAAGCTCTTTATGGGATAAATTTGGTCAACGTGAAAACATGATACAGACAGAAATCATTACTAAACCAGAAAGATTGACAGACTTACTTACCAGCCCAGAAATAGACGTTAACGGAATTACACCAGTCAATGACGAAACACTCTACGCCAACTGGTGTTACAAAAACGAAGCTCTGCTATCATCTCCAACGACAAGTGTTGTGATTGCCGCCTTTACAACAGCACAGGCCCGACTGGAGCTATTCAAGTACTTGCACGCTTTGGGGCCCCGGGCTCTCTACTACGATACGGATTCTGTTTTTTATGTTAGCAAAGAGGCTAGTGGCGAGCGTGATTTATCAACAGGTGTAGCTCTAGGTGAACTCACGGACGAATTGGCTAGTAATGGAAACGGTACGTACATAACCTCGTTTTTATCCGGAGGTCCAAAATTTTACGCGTACAAATTTAAAAAACCGGATGGAAATGAAGAGTACGTGTGTAAAGTAAAAGGCATAAAGCTAAATTACTCCAATAGTCTGCAAATCACTTTTGACACTTCGCGAGATGATCACTTCACCGGGTAGTGAGATATTGCTATCTAATATTGCTATTCGACGAACAGCAATCCACGAGGTAATAACGCAAAATAAAACAAAGACGTGTAAAACCGTGTACGGAAAGAGAAGATTCGTCGTGTTAAGTAAAAGTTATCCATACGACTACATTCGCGGTCCGCCTACTACTGGCGTATCAGAGAACCACATCCTGGAAACCTAGTGACGTTGGTGTAGCAACACAAGGAGCGCACTCGTGATCGGTGGCGCTACAGTATAAAAACAGCTCATTGGCTACCGCTGTCTCTCCATCGTCGTGATTAGCGGTGGCGGCACATCAGAAGAGAGCTCATTGGCTGCTGGTGCGCCCCACAAACGGCGGCGGCGCACCAGAAGAGACCTCATTGGCTGCTGGTGCGCCCCAACAAGCTGATTTAGCGGCCGCGGGAGGCGCAGCGGCTAAGAGCTCATTGGCTGGTCGGCGAAAGAGCTGCTTTGCCGCGGAGCTAGCTCCACCACAAGGCTCGCGGGCTCGCGAGCGGCCGCGCGCGGGGGGCACCGGGCGCGGTTACGAGCTCTTCGGGATAAGTGTTTCAGAGTGTCCAGTCAGTGTGAATTATGGGCGCGCGTTGGAAACATCCGTGGACGTGTATGCTGAGTGGCCCCACCGCCACCGGTTGCCGTAACAGTATTTGTTAAAAAATTTCTGAAATACATTGACCGTTTGAGCGACACTCGCTTCGAGCATATTATTCTTTATTACGGTGAAAGGCAATCGGAATACAGAGATCTGGGTAAAGATGTTGAATTTCGCGAAGGTCTACCGCAAAACACCGATTGGCTTAACGATCCGAAACCTAAGTTGATCATCGTCGAGACCTCATGCGCGAATCGTCCTCTGAAGGAGCCATAGTGAATCTCTTTACGAAAGGCAGTAATCACAACAACTTGAGCGTGATTTTTATCACTCAAAACATCTTCCATCAAGGCAAAGGTCAGCGCGACATATCTTTCAACGCTCAGTACATTGTAATCTTTAGGAATTTACGAGATCGTGCCAAGATACGTCATCTTACCAGGCAAGTATATCCTGAAAATCCTCGATTTTTAGAAGAAGCCTACCGGGACGCAACATCGCAAGCTTTTGGCTACCTGTTGTTGGATCTGAAGCAAAATTGTATAACTGTCGATTTCGAACGTGTATTTTGCCCGATGATGAGTACCAGTACGTTTACGTACCACGAAAATAACTGACAAACAGTCAAAATCAAGTTCCAATCGTGGCGTTGTAATGACTACAAAAACGCGTTATAGTTTTGGTCGAAAAGATGCTACCGTCTTGGCGGCATTGTACCATTTTAACAAAGAACAGCGAAAAGCAGTTTTACAGAAAGCTGATGCAAAATTGGTTCGTCGTATTTGCGAGTGCGCTTTAAACGTATTGATAGGTAACGTTCCGTTAAGTAAAGGTCACAAGGGTCGGCTGCGTAAGCACGCAAAAGTTCTGCAAAAGCTAGCATCACCGGATATCACTTTACAACGAAGAAGAAACATTATAATGCAACGTGGTGGTTTTTTGCCTGCTCTGCTAGCACCTCTGATTGGCACGCTTCTTGCTAATCTCGTGAATAAATAAAGATGGAACACGCGAGAACGATGATTCTTCTACCGCAAGAGAGCCTTGAACGTTTGCAAACCACGCTTGGGAAAGATAAGATAAAGTCTGTGCAAACACCGGGATCGGTGACGAGCAGACTCGATGCTGAAATGAGCGAAATATTAAACTCGCCAACATACAAAGGCGATCGTGAAAAGTGGACTCTCTACCGTCAAGTTTTACAGCGATATCTTCACTTTAAAGGAACTGAAGGAGGAGATAAGTATAAAAAAGAACAAAAGAATGACAGTGTCAGCGAATTCAATACGATGGACGATAATGAGCAGCAAGAGGAGGAGGAGGAGGAGGAGGAAACCGATGAGCTCATTGACGCAAACATTATCTATACCGTCCCGAAAAAGTACAAAACGAAAGCCAAACAGCTCGTGCGATGCTTGCGAGCTGCTGGTAAAGTAGTTTGGGATGCCAACGCAGCTGTAACGATAGATGGCACGATTGTGCCCGGAACCAACATTGTCGAATTGGTGAATGACGCAATGAGAGATAGAAAAAGGAGCGCTCCTGTTCATCTTCAGTTCGCTGTCGCTCTTCGCCAAACAACTGTACCCCGAGAGTTTATAGGTAACAAACGTGTTTGGAACGACGTTACCAGACCCTCGCCGACCAGTGAGCATTTAGAAAACCGTGATTTTACTACACCGCCTTCCGTTCCTATTTTGAGAGTTCAGAGTAGCGGCGACAGCGCCGCTGATGAATCAGATCCAACGCAACCCGAAAAAAGAAGAAAAAAGAAGTCAGCTGAAAAAAAAGAAGGTCTCACCACCACACTCTAAAATACTGTCATGGCGCGGAATGATCAAGACATTCGGGCTGCGCTAATAAATTCTCAAGAAGAAGAACAAGAGAAAAACAGCGTTCTAGATGCACTCGTTGATTTATTACCGTTTGAAATGCATGTACCGCATTACAAATTTTGCGGACTCGGAACTAAGCTAGCAGAGCGTATCGAACGTGGCGACGTTGGAATCAATCCGTTAGATGAGGCCTGCCGAAAGCATGATCTAGCTTATGCTGACTCCAACAGTGATCGTCGTCAAGCCAACCGAGTTTTAGCGCGATATGCCTTATCTCGCATGCTCGCCGAGGAAACGCCGTCTGACGAAAGAACAGTCGCGATGATGGCAGCTTGCTCATGGTTAGCAACATAACTTTTGAAAAATTTTTTTTGCGTATCAAGTATGTTATCAGGAAACGAGACAAGAAAGATAAAAAACCAAAACGTGGACAAATAAAAAAGGATAAGAAGACGAAGGAACAGAAACCAAAGGATAAGAAGAGAATAGACAAAATAATAATCTTGAACAATGAATAAAACGTTCGAAAAACTTTATTACGAAGCACATCGGCCTTTGGCGTACACTGGTGCTGATAAACTTTTGCGAGCTACGCGTAAAAAATACGATCGTCAAAGTGTTATTGAATGGCTTGAGAGTCAAAACGCTTATAACTTGCATAGACCTGTTCGACATTGTTTTCCTAGACATAATTATAATGTGCTCAATTTCGACGACGTGTGGGAAGCTGATTTAATGGACATGAGATCTATAGAATCTTACAACGATGGCTACAGCTACGTTTTAGCCGTTATCGATGTTCTCAGCAAATACGCATGGACTGAACCTGTCAAGGACAAAACTTCGAGAAATGTCGCTGATGCTTTTGTGCGTATTTTGTCGAGAAGTAACGGACGGAAACCAATACGTCTTCAAACTGATAAAGGTAAAGAATTTATCGGCGGGGCGCTGCAGAGGGATCTCTCAAAGCACAGTATAGCGTTTAGAGTGGTACGCAGTCCAGATGTAAAAGCTACCATTGTGGAAAGATTAATAAAAACTATAAAAGAAAGAATATGGCGGTATTTTACTCACAAAAATACTTGAAGGTATGTTGATGTTTTGCAGAATATCGTAGAGGCGTACAATCATACCAAACATTTGGCCACAAAAATGGTGCCAGCAGTCGTAACACTGTACAATGCAGCCAAAGCTCGTGAAAATTTACAACGTCGATACGGTAATCGTGTTTTTAAAACTCTTAAATACTGCGTCGGTGACTTGGTGCGCGTTGGTGACTTGGTGCTCGTCAGTAGTGCAAAGAACGTTTTCGCTAAAGGATATGAGAGTGGCTGGACACTAGAGATTTTTAAAATTACACGAATCTCAACGACGCGTCCACCTGCAGTTTATTATTCAGAAGACTTGACAGGTGAGGAAATTGACGGTTTTTTCTACGCCGAAGAATTGTGCAGAGTACGTAAAAATTTAACTACAAACGTTTTTGAAATTGATGAAAATTTTGAAAACTAGAGGCAAAGGTTCGTCTAAAGAATATTTTGTAAAGTGGAAAGGATACAGCGATAAGTTCAATTCCTGGGTTAGAGCGAATAAATTGACGAATATATAAAAATTTTTAAAATGAACGATCAGTATTTATATTGTGTTACCGAGCAACAGCAGCATGAATTATTTTGTGAAAAATACCACGACACGTTTCATCACGCAACTCCTTCAGCAGATACGTCTTCAAGGTCCATGGTCAGTTGCGCTTACGGAGGTTCAAATTCCGCTGACTTTTCAACACGTGTCTTCCAAGCAACCGGATAGGACAGTTTCGCTTAATCTCATTCCACACTCGACTCTAGAGACAACGGTAAAAAATGTTAGTACTACAGTATCGCTGGTTCGTCCAGGAATTTACAGAGATGTAAACATTATAATAAGCGAGCTAAATAATTTAAACTGTATAGAGGGTCATTTGGAATTCGGTGTCGATCCCGGTGGTTACGTGACAGTCTACACAGTTTGTACAAAGATAACTTGCTCTGAATTCAGTCACCAACTTTGTTTATCCAAGAAGTTGCGAAAAATTTTGGGATTCGAATGCATGAATAGTATTTTTTATAAGAGATGAAGAATCAGTAGTAAGTGATAGACCTGCTCATCTCTCCAATAGACTTCCATCCATGCCTATGATTTATAGCGATATTTGCGAACCTTACGTAATAGGTGACGTTAAATCGCGATTGTTGCGAGCAGTGTCGTTAAACATCGACGATGATTACACGTATGGTAGTACGAGAATCAAGAGTTTCTCCCCACCCATGTACATACCTTTATTATTCAACTTATTTCAGACAATCGAAATCGATATAAGGGAGCAAAGTGGCCGTGCGATCCCATTCGATTGCGGTACTCTGACGGTGCCACTTCATTTCAAGAAACTTGACTAGAACTCATTTTTAATACAGTGATGGAGCGTTACCAAGAATACTTCAACATGCAAGTTGGCGGTGGATATAGCGGAGGGGAGGTGTTGGGTGGGGTCAACGGATTAATGGTGGGGTCAGACGTATTTACGTTGGATCCCCCTACCAAAGGGGGCACGGCGGTATTGGTTCATTTTTGGTTGGAATTTTCCGTCGCGTTCTCCCACTTTTCACTCGTGCAGCCAAAGCTGTTGGGAAGGAGGCTGTGCGTACTGGTATGAACATTATGTCTGATGTTACCGAGCGAAACACTCCGTTTAAAGAGTCGATTCGCAAACACTTTAAAGAATCTGGCGAAGTTCTCAAACGAAAAGCAGAGAAGAAATTGGATAAACTAAGGGAGGGGTCTGGATATAAATTACCACGCTACGGCTTACCACTTCAGTTGCGAATGGGCGCTGGCTCTCATACAAATCACAGAGGTAAAAAGAAGAAGAGCAGCTCTAGAAAAAGGAAAACAAGAAAACGCAAGTCTAATAGTTCGAAAAGAGGCAAGGCTAAGAGAAAACGAACGAAACAAAAGAAGAAGAGAACCACAAGAGATATTTTTGGATAGATAAGATGGCCTTTTTACACACCCATTCGTGCGAGTATCTCAATTCGGAGTTGTTTCTGTTTGAAATTCCTCCTACTCAAACAACGATAGAAAATTCACACTGGATACAATATAAACCAATATCGTCTTTAACTGATGACTCACCTATAGAATTTGTGTTACCGGGCAATGGTGAAGAATATATTGATCTTGCTCACAGGATGCTTAGTCTGCGAGTAAGTCTACAAACTACGGTTGACGTACCACAAACCGTTACAGACCAGGTACCCGAAGTTGGTCCTTCAATAATTTTATCCATTCTTTATTTAACCAAGTGGATGTATTTTTTAATCAAAAACCGCCTACAAACGCGTACGCTTACAAACGCGTACGCGTGCTGTGGTACAACGATACTGCTGGAAAAATGGACGACGATCAAGATGCAAATGCAGGCCTTGTGCAACGTCGCAAATTACTGTTGGCAACAAAATCAGTTGACATGATTGGCCATCTTCACTGCGACGTGTTCAATCAAGAAAAATTATTAATAAACGGTGTCGAGGTAAGAGTGCGATTAGTAAGGTCTCGCAATATGGAAGGTGAAGTTGATTTGAAAGTGTTTCATAAAACTCTGCAAGATTTATCAAAAAGTGTTCGAAAAATTTACCTTAGAGGCAGTGAAAAGTGGTTGATGCTTCATAAAATTATAGCAAACGAAATCATCAATTTGGTGTATGATGTAGATTGTCCTCCGTTCGATAAGTTATCATCTAATGTATATTGTATGCATCGCGCTTTAAAATTTTCGGGTCATAAATATCGATGTGCGTTAAATCACGCTTATCGTTTGAAAGGCTACTTATCTTCACGCCTTGGTTATCTAAATAAAAATTTAATCGATCTTCATAATGAACAGCCTTCAAATATTGAAGATCCTTTCACCAATCCAGTCGCATACTGTTGGTGTATTCCCAGCCGATCAAATCCCGCGGGTGTGGACCAAGCCGACGGCGTTCATCGTTAACACTGACGACCATACCAAGCCTGGCAGGCATTGGGTTGTATTCTACGTCGATAGATCTTCTAACGTTCTATACTTTGATAGTTTTGGATTACCACCTATAATACCCGATCACATAAGCCGTTTGCGAAAAAATTGTAAAACATTTCGTTGGAATGCAATACAACTTCAAAATGACGCATCCGATGTATGTGGTCAATATTGTATTATGTTTTTAAGCTATATGAGTAATGGTTTAGGTTTCAAGAAGTTTCTGGATAATTTTTCTGTCAACTTGGAGAAAAATGATAACGTAGTTAGACGCTATGTGCGCTATAAAGAAGCTGACGGAAATTTCATTGGCAACAGTGGATGCTTCGTCAGATGTTTGCAAAACTCTCGCTCTAAAATGTCTTTGTTATACTTGTCAGCATTTCTATTATCACGCGAAAGAAGTTTTGATGTAAGACGATACAACGTGTGTCATGGAAATTTAACCGTTTCAACTACATGTGCGTCGTTGTTTAACCTTGCTCGTCTCATTCTTTACTTCTCAAACGTCTGCACTTTTTTTAACAGTGTGCATAGTTTGAAAGGCTGTATTTAAAGGATCACTTCAGAGTGTTTAGCACCAGTCGCTTTCAATAGAGGAAATAACCTCTAGTGTAGAAAAGCAATGTAAAGAAAAAGATCAAGCGTCTCTACCTAAGCGCGACGTTGCTGATGTTTTGTATCAGATTGTATCATTACACATGCCAAGAATTGTTGATGTATTAAATACTATATTATTTGATAATAAATAGAAAATTTTGAATATACTTACTATGTACTTCTTTTTATCTTCCTTGCCTTCCTCTTAATCCCAACTTATTATATTTTTAAAACCGTTAATTTTTAATTTACATTTCTAAATTGTAACTTATATAAATTAAATTTTATTTCACGAAATGAAGCTAGCTTGCATCTGAATATTTTTTTAATGAGTATTTTTAAATTATTTAATTGAAAGAATAAAAAATTAGTTGAAATTAGATACTCATAAATATTTTAATTTGCTGACGCAATATGTAATTTGAATACGTATGTATATCAAATAACCGACTGAAACACGTACACACACGCATACACACGTCTGTATGTGACTTCTTGGCCTTGACCCCAGCTGGCGCCTGCGGTTGAGGTCAAGTTTGTTGTGACGGCCTATAACGAGGAGTATACTACTGTAATGCAATGGTAGAAAACAATATCAAATGCAAAAATTGTATGCGAACATCAAAAATAAAAAATCAAATCCAAAGTCCAATGATCAACTAGCAAAATCCAATATTACATTCAATGATAAAATTCAAGCCAATATTTAATGAATGTGAGAACGTAACCTGAAAAAAAGATATATATATACAAGGTGTCTCATTTTAATCGCCCCAGGCAAATATCTTGAAAAGTAAGGGAGATGGAAAAAACTTTAAATACAAAAGTTGTGGGGTTCAAAGGGGGTCAGCTAATGGTAACAACGACCTTGACCTTGAACTCTATTTTCAAGGTTATTTCAAGGTCAAAGTGATTTTCTTAAATTGGAACCCCTACTTTTGACCCCGGAAATAGAAAGAGCGAAAAATTTTACGTTCAGAAAGGTCTGATATATTGGGGTTTCAAAGACATTTTAAGGTCAACCAACCAATTTAATGAGGTCGATCTGGGAATACCTCTAGGAAGTACAAAATTGACCTTGACGTTCAAGGTCATTTTAAGCTAAGTCGATTTTATAAAATGGAACCCCTTATTTTTGACCCCGAAAATGGAAAGAGCGGAAGATTTTCCGTCCGAATATGACCTTGACCTCGACTTTAACCGTGATCTGGAAGGTTATTTTAAGTTCAAGCCGATTTTTTCAGAAAATCCCCTTATTTTTTACCTCGGAAATGGAAAGAGAAGAAAATTTTACGTTCAGATATGTATCGTCATATGATATCAAAATTGGTCCTTTGGGGTCAATTAAGGTTTTTTTTTTAAATCGACTTAACCTTAAAATAACCTTCAAGGTCACGGTTGAGGTCAAGGTCATATTCGGATGTAAAATCTACCGCTCTTTCCATTTCCGGGGTCAAAAATAAGGGGTTCCATTTTATAAAATCAACTTACCTTAAACTGACTTTGAACGTCAAGGTTAATTTTGTCCTTCCTAGAGGTATTCCCAGGTCGACCTCATTAAATTGGCTGGTTAACCTTAAAATGCTTTGAAACTCCAACATATCAGACCTTTCTGAACGTAAAATTTTCCGTTCTTTCCATTTCTGGGGTCAAAAGTAGGGGTTCCCATTTAAAAAAAATCACTTTGACCTTGAAATAACCTTGAAAATAGAGTTTAAGGTCAAGGTCGTTGTTACCATTAGCTGACCACCTTTGAACCCTACAACTTTTATATTTAAAGTTTTTTTCCATCTCCCTTACTTTTCAAGATATTTGCCTGGGGCGATTAAAATGAGACACCTTGTATATGAAAACATTGAAGCGAATATTAAAAACTATACATATTCAGAATGTTATATAGTAATTACAATTTAATTTTCTTTTTTATCAAAACATATTTATAAAACAAAATTCTATACAATAGAGTTGATGGAAAACTATTAGAACTATTTTTTAAATTAGATTGTGTGCGTATGTGCGTGCGAGCGTGCGTGCGTGCGTGCGTGTGTGTGTGTACATATATCTATATTTGAAAAGATAAGTAACTTTAAACTACAAAAATTATTTGATGAGTATTCTATTAACATGCGAGCACGTTGATATAAGAATGCTTGTTTTTAAAAATAAAGTATTTTAGTTATTACCTTCAAATGTGAAAACCCAAAAATGAACTTGGAGTGGTAAGATAACCTACAAAAATACAAAATAAAATTGAAGCTTAAAATTATGGGGGAAGAAATAATTTCAGAATAAGATCACTAGCACATGTAAGAGTAACATAAAAGGCTATTATGGGAGAATAGGACGCCATCGAAAAACCATTTATGTATCGGCTGGCATCCACCGACATAAATGGCCGAAGCCATAAAATTACTTCAAAAATATGTTAAATTTTACTTACCTGATTGATTTGATGAATATTTTTTCAATATTCGGATATTCCGTAAGGTCAAATAGCCGAAAACTTCTCTCCACGACCATGCGGCATGCGCTGTCGACCATGCCGAAAATCCAAAGAGGAAGAGAATCGTTCGTCGTTCTGTTCACTTGTACGGTCACTCACTCGTCAACTCGTTCATTTGTACAGTCACTGTGACGACGCCATAATGACGTCCACTCGTCCGCTTGTACACTCAGGTTACGATCCCATGACTTTCCGAGAAAAATTAGACGGAACACCATGGGATCGCACCCTCAGTCACTCATCATAGAGGCCCGTAGTCGAATCGAGAAGTCGCGCATGTGCAGCAGCGACCTGCTCCGAATGACCGCTCGGGTCTGCGCGCGCGCTCAAATGACAACCAAACGAAAGCGAATATTTTAAGTTATGGAGGCTTTTGTAATTTTGTATTATGTATTTGTCGCGATCACTTCAAATTTCTTTAATAAATTTTTTTAGTAATTAATTACGTATTTATGAATACATTTTTTAAAGTCATAGACGCTTTTGTAATTTTGGTTTATGTATTCTTTACGATCACTTTATCATTTCTTTATTACATTTTATTCGAATACTTAATTAAGTTCTTATGTATACACTTTTCAAAGTCGTGGACGCTTTTGTAATTTTTGTTCATGTATTCGATATGAATTATTTATAATTTCTTTAATGAATAGTTTTTAAATAATTCATAACTTCTTTATGAGTTACTATGAATACATTTTCCAAATCTCTGAGCATTTTTTGAATTTCCCAAGTATTAACTTGGTGATATAACTTGTTTAATTTCTGAACTCTTTATAAGTACTTCAAAAATATTTTTATAATTTGAGTCTGTGACAGTTTTGAATTCTTTATGAACAAGAAGAATTCATTTTGATCTTAATTGTAATTCACGTTCCACAACTCTTATAGGATTCTTAAACATGTATAATTTAGGAATACTTTCGTATTATGTATGCCGTCTGGGTCTGTGATGCCTTACTGTCAAACCTGATCTTTTTTAACCTCATATTTATATGTAATTCAATAAATTACTGTGGATACTTGTTTTGTGCTAATATTTCTTTTATAGAAGTGATATTTTGTTTATGAAAAGATTTGTGGGATAAATTTACCGCGCGATCCAAAAGATAAATAATAGCAATTTTATTACTTAGCGGATGGTGAGAATTAAAGTTTAAGTACCTTCCTGAAAAAGTTTGTTTTCTATACCAGTTTTTTTTTATAAATCTACTTTTATCCACAATAATTTGTACATCTAAAAAGCTAATGTTATTGTTCTGCGGTCGTTCAACTGTAAACTGTAAGTTTTCGTCATAAGAGTTGAATATATTCAATGTTTCATCTATACAGTTTTCGTGTATACAGAACAAAATATCGTCTACATATCGGAAATAAAATATTGGGTTTAATTGTAATTTTTTAATGCATTCATATTCTAAATCCTCCTTCACAATATCAGATAAAATTGGACTTATAGGATTTCCCATAGCCGAGCCGAAAATTTGTCTATAAAATTTTTTATTAAATTGAAAGAAATTATTATTGAGGATAAAATTTATAATTTTTAAAAATTCAGTACAATTCATATTGATCTTGTTATACAATTGTTACCATTTTCTTTCTATTGCTGAATAAACTAAGTATTCTGGGACGTTTGTAAAGAGGCTTACTACGTCCAAGCTAATAATAACATGATCAGGCGGAAATTGGAGATTTTCTATTTTTTGTTTTAATTTTAAACTGTTATCAATATGTGAAAATGGAGGTTTTAGATTATTTTTAAGAAACTTTGCAAAGAATTTTGAAATATTGTAAGTCGGTGAGTTTACAGTTGAAATTATAGGCCTCACTGGGAAACCAGCTTTATAAATTTTGATTAAGCCATAGGCTTTTGAAACATTATACTTTTATAATACCCGTTCTAACATTTTTCCCAAGCCTGTGTAATGTTCTACGATTTCGAAGTTAATGCATATTTTCAAGAGCGGCGGATTGTAAGGGCTAAAACGCTTGGTTTTAAGTTTAAATTAATAAACAGTTAATAGATTGCGCCAAGCGGTTTGCGCTTTCTATAAGGGTTGCGTGGCTTGTTTGGAGGAGTGGGGGATCGCGTCAGCGGCCTCGAGAAGCGGTTCCGCCGTAATATGGGAGAGAAAAAGACCACTTACCTGGCGTCGATGTTCTCTGCCTTGGCTAGAAAGGGACAGGTGTTCGGCAGTAAATAAGAGGTCTTAGAATGAACTTGGATTCAACTAATTTATACTTTTATTTAACGAACTTAAAAACTATTACATTATCTGAAGAATTGATTTAATTACTATATGCGTCGATCGCGAATCACGGATTTACTAGCGCAAGTAATATTGATTTCGCACTTTGAAGGCGTATCGCGGATTACTCGTGCCGGCGTAGTCTCGAGTTGCGGGCCGTGTATAAATAGCGAATTACACTTTGATCGCGTATCGCGGATTACTCGTGCAGGGGTCGGTTCGTGCTACACGTTACAACTTACTTCGAAAAACTAGCCTAAATTAAAGTAACGCACTTTGATCGCGTGTCGCGGATTACTCGTGCGGGCGTAGACACGAGTCGAGGATCGAGGACGTAGAACTAGCGACTTGCACTTTGATCGCGTATCGCGGATTACTCGCGCAGAGGTCGTAGACACGAATCGCGAACTGTACTTGTAATACTAGCCTAAATGTAACGCACTTTGATCGCGTATCGCGGATTACTCGTGCGGGCGTAGACACGAGTCGCGGGTCGCGAACGTAGTACTGGCGCCGGCTTGCCAAAAGTAGCCAGCTTTTATGCGAAAAATTAGATTAATCGAGAAGCGCGTGATCTTTGGATTACAAGGCATTTACGAAAATAAGGTAATAAAACTAAAGTCTTCGTTTCGGCGAAAGGTAAAGTTTATTTACCCCTCGATAAAAGCGCGTGATAGTCGTAAAGCGGCAATAGACAGAAGAATGATTCGAGGTTTATGACCTAGGTAAATAGTTACGAATTTGGTTATCATGGTTAGAGAGAATTAAGCTAATAAAACTAAACGCGCGGTGTTCATATTCGGCGAAATGAAAAGATTAATGTCGAACTTTTGATAAAAGCGCGTGTCAATCGTAAAGCGAAAGAAAATATAAGTTTTATGATCTAGGCAAATAGTCGCGAATTTGGGTTTATGGAGATTAGCGTTAAGGAAAAAAAATAAAAAATTTAAAATAGTACGTAGGACGTCACACCTGTAAAATCCATTTTCTTTAGCCATTTTATTATCTCGTTAGTATTTCTTCCTAAACCCGGCAAAGGATCTTTATTAATACATTCATAATATTTTTTATCAAGAAATAAAGCTTCAGTTTTCTCATAATACGTTGATTTTTTAATAACCACAGTAGTATTACCTTTATCAGCGCGAGTTATCAAGATATCCGGATTTTGTTTAATAAATTCTTTTGTCTTAAAGAAGTCTATTTTAAATTTTTTATCAAAATGAGACTGTGTCGAAAGGTTTTTCTTAAAAAATCTTTTCAACGTATTGAGAAAAGTTTCGCGAAAATTTCAAAATTCTTTATGTAGTTTAACATTAACTTCTCATCAAACCTATCATCAAAATTAAATTTATCGCCTAACTTTAGAATATCAAGTACATATGTCGGAACTGTTTGTATTATTATCTGTTGTATTAGATGATTCCTGAAGAGGGACATAGAAAATAAATGTCCGAAACGTCGTCATATTAATTAAAAAACGGTGTTTTATTCTACAAACACTTCACTATAAGAAACACTGAGATTGGTAGTAACAAGGCCATCAACTTCTTAAAATTATCAATTATATGGATTCTACCATCAGCAGCTGAAAATAAATAATTAATTTATATTAGAAATATTTACTCATTTTTATTTATTTACAAATGAATTTGAATAAAAATAGTTAATTTAAGAGTTTTCAATGATATAAAATTTCCCTGCGCCTGAAAAAGGCTATATCAAGCCCTTTGTAGCTACCGACGAAATAATACTCTATTCAGAAAATTTTTTTTCATTAAAAAAAAATTTTAGAATATTTTTGTATGTTCCAACACGTATTGAACAATATTCTTTGAGGTTATGTTCCAAAAATATGGTAAAAACACGAAAAAAATGTTTATAATTTAATTTTAGAGCATTATCTGATGCAAAAATGGTAGTTCTGACAGTGGGATATAAAGATATAGAAAGAAATTGAAAAAAAATTGTTTATAAACACTTATTTAGCTATTGGTTTTGAGGTTATGTGCCAAAAACATGGGAAAAATGCTTAAAAAATCGGTTTTTTCGAATTTTGAGTATGTTCCATCTCGAAACGCAAATTCGGACACCGCCATTTGAAAGAACAGGAAAAAATACACAAAAAATCATTATTTACAAGTTAGCCAAAAATTATTACCTACATAACCTAAAAAATCATTGAAAAATTAAAAAATTTTTCCTGAGCTCAATTTTTATTTAAAAAATCTGAAAAAAATCAGGCTGTTTTCTGACTCAAAAACACACGTCGGTGAATTTTTTCAGATTTTTTGAAAGAAAGGGTCAAGCGGAAAAAAAAAAGTTTCGAAAAAACACGTTTTTTAGGTTAGGAAACTTAAATCATCACTTACGGAGTTGAAAATTGGGCTAAAGAGGTTTTGAATAATGTACTTTCGAATGGCCAATCCCAAATAAAAATCCAGGTGAGTGCCATTTTGACCCTCTTATGCCACTATAGCCTTTAGGCCTTTTCCGATTGCCCATGAGCTTATCCTTGTTTAAAAGTGAATTCTATGTAGTGGAATACGTTACTGGAAATGGATTTTATAAATATTTGCTTGATAACTAAATATTTGAGAGATATGTTACAGTACTGCAAAAGTTAAAAATTCTAGAGAATTGCTCATATACTGTATTAAAAAAGGGCATTTTCTTTCGGTGTACTGTCTTTAAAATCCATAACTAGTGTTATGCAATATTTTACTAAACCAAAAAAGTCGTAAAACACATTAGGCAGATTTACCTATAAGTGTAACATAGAACTTTCCATATTTATGTCTAGATATATATTTTTTATACACTCTATTATAGGTTGTTCTGCAAAAATGTTTGATAACCACGAATAATTAGTAATAGCTCAATTATTATGTACCATGAATACCTAAATATTGTTAGCAGCTCTCATTTATACTTGTACAAAGTCAATGACGTAAGATCATTGGCTGTATAAAATAGTTAAAAAAATGAAGTGCATGTAACATTGTTAATAAAAACATCTTAATCCCTACCGCACGATATAAAAATTAAATTTTAACAGCAGATAATATTTTTCTATAAGTATAAGAGGTTAGTCTAATTTGAATCTATGACAGATTTTCATTCGTCAAATCCGGGCTTGACTAGAAAAACGTCACCACCTTGATCCCGTATTGATCAGTATCTTAATCAGGACTGGATCAGTACAATCAAGAGCTTAATCAAGACCTTATTTTATACTGATTTTATTTCTGGTCGGGGGGGTAGCCGTGGTGGCTAAAGCGTGAAGCTTCTTTTGCTCTAATCTTTTGGAACTGAATTCAATCCTCGCTAGCAACAATGTTTTTCTTATTTTCTTTTATTTATTTTTTTTTATCGTGTAGAATTTATTTCATTATATTATTATACCACACACATTTTTTTTACTTCAATTTTTATTCTCTAGTAGAATTGAAATTTTATGTGTAATTGAATTATTTTTTTCCAGAAAACATTGGAAGTAAAATTTTCGTTTTTCAAAATTATTTTATTGAATGTGCTAATTTTATTGAATTACTATGATATTTTGAATAACATTTCTTTAGTTAAGAATATTTTGTATCATAAATAAATTATTTCACCAGAGTAAATTAATTAAAAATATCGATATATTTTTTTTTTTTAAATAATCACACAATCAAGATATAAGACTATTTTAAGGATCAGGAAGGATAAAAAATTATCGTTGAGCATGTATACCCATTTACATTCTCTAATACCTAAAATATACGTTATTTGTTATAAAAGTGAGTTTCTATTAATATTATTGATTAAACAGTAATCAACAAATATCTCAACAGTAAAAGCAGAATTTCCAAGTACTTATCCTAAGTTGCAATACAATTGAAGAAACATGTTTACTCAAAGAATAATTAGAATATCGCTCCACTGTATAACCGAAAGTGCGCAAAAAATGGGCTAGGATCATGAGCCTAAACAATTTTACAGTTTGCATTTATACTTGTGATGTAATCAAAACACTATATTCCTCTAAAATATAGTTAACTATAGTCTATAACATAAAACAATGTTATTATATTATACACATTTATTACTCTAGTGGAGTTGAAATTTAAAAAATTCGAAATATCATATTTTAGTCAATATAACAAATCTTCTGTAAAATATATAATTATATACATGCTTTTACAGTTACTCAATCATTTTACTCGCTTTCCCATGCTCCAATTTTTAATCTATTTAAATATAACTAATCGCCAAGACTTTGGATGTTTGTAAAAATATTTAAAAGTATACGTAAATCTAAAACGTTTTTATTATTAAATTGCGTTAATCATATTAGAGAAGGCAAACTTTGTAACATTCTTTTGAAAAATCTATTATATTTACATTTTCTTACTTCTCAAAATTATTGCAAAGAATTTAAAAAGTCCCAATAATCTCTTAAATAAGACAGTGCGAAAAATTCAATACTTTTTGAAGCTACCCCGTGTAGAAATTTCCCCGAGTCCTCCCGACATTTTGGGATCCCGGTAAGTTTTCCATGATTCGTCCCTAAATGCGTAAAATTTACTGAGATCCGACCAGAACCCTGTTTGTTATCCTCGAATCTACATAACCTCAAACGAACATTAGTTTTCCTCAACAGAATCCGGTCAGAACTCCCCAAAATTTACAGAAGTCAGCAGGTGGCGCTGCTCTTAAATAGAAAAATGGATAGGAATCCTACGTGTATTCCGCTCTTAGGAAAATTAAGGAAATTAACCAGAAAAAACGAAACAGATTCTAATGGGTATTACTAAGAATAAGATTATTTAAGAAAAATGGAATAATTATTAAATTATTATTATTAATAATGATAATTAGTAATTAATAATTTTTTAACAGCCATATTATCCTAGTCATAATAATCAATTAATAATTAATTATATTAGTTAATACTTTTAGTTATTAGTTTTTTATTTAATTATTAATTACTAATATTAAAGTATTATTACATTAATAATAATAATTGATAAATATTTAATAGTTATTGAATAATTTAATAACTATTATTAACTGTTAAAAAATGTTACAGTTATAAATAATTAGTAACGCCCAAAATCCTACATTTTATAACTATTTTTAACAGTTTATAACTCTTACCCGTGTAGAAATTCAAAAAGGATTCAGGCAGGAATCTGCTAGGGATTCCCTGCAACTGGTAGGAATCCTGTAGGGAATCCTATTTGGATCCCGACCGGGTGGTGTCCCACTTTTTTCTGGGATTCGGATGGGGAAATCCGATAAGAATCGGGACTACTTCTCGAGTAAAATTCGATCGTGATTTTAATTATATTCTACGATGAAATATCTATTATTATTAATTAACGACCATTTATTTAATGTTGTATAATTAATTTCTTACCAAACAAAAAATCGTTATTTGTTTAAATTAAATTTAAATTAATTTATATTAATAACGATCATTTATTAATAAAAAATAGTAAATAAATCGATTGTTAATAAATAAAATATAAATAATAACACGGATATAAAAAAAAAAACTTTTATCTTCATTTTCGCGCTTATTATTAATTATTTAATATATTTTACACGTTATGCACAAGTTAATGTTTATTTAAATGTTTATTAAATTGAATATTGTTATTGAAATTAATTATTTTTAATTTATAACGTTATTTATATGCATATTAAATTATAGAAAGTCTGAAATTGTAAATAAATAAATTAAAAAAATTTTTATGTCACCGGGATTTGAACCTTGGTCCTTTCAGCTACTAGTCCAACGCCTTAACCATTACTCTAAGATGGGTATTGGTATACACAGTTCTGATTACGACACTTGCATAGTTCAACCTTCTTTATTTTTATTATAATAATTATTATAAATAACAAAAAATAAATATTAACAGGACTTAAATATTCCTATCATTAAGCAAATGTTCTAAACAAATGGGCCAATCTATTGAAAAATTATTATTTATTATTCTTACATGTTAAATATGGCTTTCACAAGATTTCCCTATTAGAATCGGGTTAGGTTTCCCGAGCTCTCTGTGGGTAAAACAGAAATCTGCTGACAACTTCGTAAATCAGACCCGATACTGCCTAGGAAATCTAATTTGAAAATTTTAGTAAAATCCCTAGCGGAAATATTTTTGTTCAGAAAAGTTTGAAACTGTGTCGAAAGGTTTTTCTTAAAAAATCTTTTCAACGTATTGAGAAAAGTTTCGCGAAAATTTCAAAATTCTTTATGTAGTTTAACATTAACTTCTCATCAAACCTATCATCAAAATTAAATTTATCGCCTAACTTTAGAATATCAAGTACATATGTCGGAACTGTTTGTATTATTATCTGTTGTATTAGATGATTCCTGAAGAGGGACATAGAAAATAAATGTCCGAAACGTCGTCATATTAATTAAAAAACGGTGTTTTATTCTACAAACACTTCACTATAAGAAACACTGAGATTGGTAGTAACAAGGCCATCAACTTCTTAAAATTATCAATTATATGGATTCTACCATCAGCAGCTGAAAATAAATAATTAATTTATATTAGAAATATTTACTCATTTTTATTTATTTACAAATGAATTTGAATAAAAATAGTTAATTTAAGAGTTTTCAATGATATAAAATTTCCCTGCGCCTGAAAAAGGCTATATCAAGCCCTTTGTAGCTACCGACGAAATAATACTCTATTCAGAAAATTTTTTTTCATTAAAAAAAAATTTTAGAATATTTTTGTATGTTCCAACACGTATTGAACAATATTCTTTGAGGTTATGTTCCAAAAATATGGTAAAAACACGAAAAAAATGTTTATAATTTAATTTTAGAGCATTATCTGATGCAAAAATGGTAGTTCTGACAGTGGGATATAAAGATATAGAAAGAAATTGAAAAAAAATTGTTTATAAACACTTATTTAGCTATTGGTTTTGAGGTTATGTGCCAAAAACATGGGAAAAATGCTTAAAAAATCGGTTTTTTCGAATTTTGAGTATGTTCCATCTCGAAACGCAAATTCGGACACCGCCATTTGAAAGAACAGGAAAAAATACACAAAAAATCATTATTTACAAGTTAGCCAAAAATTATTACCTACATAACCTAAAAAATCATTGAAAAATTAAAAAATTTTTCCTGAGCTCAATTTTTATTTAAAAAATCTGAAAAAAATCAGGCTGTTTTCTGACTCAAAAACACACGTCGGTGAATTTTTTCAGATTTTTTGAAAGAAAGGGTCAAGCGGAAAAAAAAAAGTTTCGAAAAAACACGTTTTTTAGGTTAGGAAACTTAAATCATCACTTACGGAGTTGAAAATTGGGCTAAAGAGGTTTTGAATAATGTACTTTCGAATGGCCAATCCCAAATAAAAATCCAGGTGAGTGCCATTTTGACCCTCTTATGCCACTATAGCCTTTAGGCCTTTTCCGATTGCCCATGAGCTTATCCTTGTTTAAAAGTGAATTCTATGTAGTGGAATACGTTACTGGAAATGGATTTTATAAATATTTGCTTGATAACTAAATATTTGAGAGATATGTTACAGTACTGCAAAAGTTAAAAATTCTAGAGAATTGCTCATATACTGTATTAAAAAAGGGCATTTTCTTTCGGTGTACTGTCTTTAAAATCCATAACTAGTGTTATGCAATATTTTACTAAACCAAAAAAGTCGTAAAACACATTAGGCAGATTTACCTATAAGTGTAACATAGAACTTTCCATATTTATGTCTAGATATATATTTTTTATACACTCTATTATAGGTTGTTCTGCAAAAATGTTTGATAACCACGAATAATTAGTAATAGCTCAATTATTATGTACCATGAATACCTAAATATTGTTAGCAGCTCTCATTTATACTTGTACAAAGTCAATGACGTAAGATCATTGGCTGTATAAAATAGTTAAAAAAATGAAGTGCATGTAACATTGTTAATAAAAACATCTTAATCCCTACCGCACGATATAAAAATTAAATTTTAACAGCAGATAATATTTTTCTATAAGTATAAGAGGTTAGTCTAATTTGAATCTATGACAGATTTTCATTCGTCAAATCCGGGCTTGACTAGAAAAACGTCACCACCTTGATCCCGTATTGATCAGTATCTTAATCAGGACTGGATCAGTACAATCAAGAGCTTAATCAAGACCTTATTTTATACTGATTTTATTTCTGGTCGGGGGGGTAGCCGTGGTGGCTAAAGCGTGAAGCTTCTTTTGCTCTAATCTTTTGGAACTGAATTCAATCCTCGCTAGCAACAATGTTTTTCTTATTTTCTTTTATTTATTTTTTTTTATCGTGTAGAATTTATTTCATTATATTATTATACCACACACATTTTTTTTACTTCAATTTTTATTCTCTAGTAGAATTGAAATTTTATGTGTAATTGAATTATTTTTTTCCAGAAAACATTGGAAGTAAAATTTTCGTTTTTCAAAATTATTTTATTGAATGTGCTAATTTTATTGAATTACTATGATATTTTGAATAACATTTCTTTAGTTAAGAATATTTTGTATCATAAATAAATTATTTCACCAGAGTAAATTAATTAAAAATATCGATATATTTTTTTTTTTAAATAATCACACAATCAAGATATAAGACTATTTTAAGGATCAGGAAGGATAAAAAATTATCGTTGAGCATGTATACCCATTTACATTCTCTAATACCTAAAATATACGTTATTTGTTATAAAAGTGAGTTTCTATTAATATTATTGATTAAACAGTAATCAACAAATATCTCAACAGTAAAAGCAGAATTTCCAAGTACTTATCCTAAGTTGCAATACAATTGAAGAAACATGTTTACTCAAAGAATAATTAGAATATCGCTCCACTGTATAACCGAAAGTGCGCAAAAAATGGGCTAGGATCATGAGCCTAAACAATTTTACAGTTTGCATTTATACTTGTGATGTAATCAAAACACTATATTCCTCTAAAATATAGTTAACTATAGTCTATAACATAAAACAATGTTATTATATTATACACATTTATTACTCTAGTGGAGTTGAAATTTAAAAAATTCGAAATATCATATTTTAGTCAATATAACAAATCTTCTGTAAAATATATAATTATATACATGCTTTTACAGTTACTCAATCATTTTACTCGCTTTCCCATGCTCCAATTTTTAATCTATTTAAATATAACTAATCGCCAAGACTTTGGATGTTTGTAAAAATATTTAAAAGTATACGTAAATCTAAAACGTTTTTATTAAATTGCGTTAATCATATTAGAGAAGGCAAACTTTGTAACATTCTTTTGAAAAATCTATTATATTTACATTTTCTTACTTCTCAAAATTATTGCAAAGAATTTAAAAAGTCCCAATAATCTCTTAAATAAGACAGTGCGAAAAATTCAATACTTTTTGAAGCTACCCCGTGTAGAAATTTCCCCGAGTCCTCCCGACATTTTGGGATCCCGGTAAGTTTTCCATGATTCGTCCCTAAATGCGTAAAATTTACTGAGATCCGACCAGAACCCTGTTTGTTATCCTCGAATCTACATAACCTCAAACGAACATTAGTTTTCCTCAACAGAATCCGGTCAGAACTCCCCAAAATTTACAGAAGTCAGCAGGTGGCGCTGCTCTTAAATAGAAAAATGGATAGGAATCCTACGTGTATTCCGCTCTTAGGAAAATTAAGGAAATTAACCAGAAAAAACGAAACAGATTCTAATGGGTATTACTAAGAATAAGATTATTTAAGAAAAATGGAATAATTATTAAATTATTATTATTAATAATGATAATTAGTAATTAATAATTTTTTAGTACAGCCATATTATCCTAGTCATAATAATCAATTAATAATTAATTATATTAGTTAATACTTTTAGTTATTAGTTTTTTATTTAATTATTAATTACTAATATTAAAGTATTATTACATTAATAATAATAATTGATAAATATTTAATAGTTATTGAATAATTTAATAACTATTATTAACTGTTAAAAAATGTTACAGTTATAAATAATTAGTAACGCCCAAAATCCTACATTTTATAACTATTTTTAACAGTTTATAACTCTTACCCGTGTAGAAATTCAAAAAGGATTCAGGCAGGAATCTGCTAGGGATTCCCTGCAACTGGTAGGAATCCTGTAGGGAATCCTATTTGGATCCCGACCGGGTGGTGTCCCACTGTTTCTGGGATTCGGATGGGGAAATCCGATAAGAATCGGGACTACTTCTCGAGTAAAATTCGATCGTGATTTTAATTATATTCTACGATGAAATATCTATTATTATTAATTAACGACCATTTATTTAATGTTGTATAATTAATTTCTTACCAAACAAAAAATCGTTATTTGTTTAAATTAAATTTAAATTAATTTATATTAATAACGATCATTTATTAATAAAAAATAGTAAATAAATCGATTGTTAATAAATAAAATATAAATAATAACACGGATATAAAAAAAAAAACTTTTATCTTCATTTTCGCGCTTATTATTAATTATTTAATATATTTTACACGTTATGCACAAGTTAATGTTTATTTAAATGTTTATTAAATTGAATATTGTTATTGAAATTAATTATTTTTAATTTATAACGTTATTTATATGCATATTAAATTATAGAAAGTCTGAAATTGTAAATAAATAAATTAAAAAAATTTTTATGTCACCGGGATTTGAACCTTGGTCCTTTCAGCTACTAGTCCAACGCCTTAACCATTACTCTAAGATGGGTATTGGTATACACAGTTCTGATTACGACACTTGCATAGTTCAACCTTCTTTATTTTTATTATAATAATTATTATAAATAACAAAAAATAAATATTAACAGGACTTAAATATTCCTATCATTAAGCAAATGTTTTAAACAAATGGGCCAATCTATTGAAAAATTATTATTTATTATTCTTACATGTTAAATATGGCTTTCACAAGATTTCCCTATTAGAATCGGGTTAGGTTTCCCGAGCTCTCTGTGGGTAAAACAGAAATCTGCTGACAACTTCGTAAATCAGACCCGATACTGCCTAGGAAATCTAATTTGAAAATTTTAGTAAAATCCCTAGCGGAAATATTTTTGTTCAGAAAAGTTTGAAACTATTAATAAGAGTTATAAACTGTTAAAAATAGTTATAAAATGTAGGATTTTGGGCGTTACTAATTATTTATAACTGTAACATTTTTTAACAGTTAATAATAGTTATTAAATTATTCAATAACTATTAAATATTTATCAATTATTATTATTAATATAATAATACTTTTATATTAGTAATTAATAATTAAATAAAAAACTAATAACTAAAAGTATTAACTAATATAATTAATTATTAATTGATTATTATGACAGAATAATATGGCTGTTAAAAAATTATTAATTACTAATTATCATTATTAATAATAATAATTTAATAATTATTCCATTTTTCTTAAATATATCTTATTCCTAGTAATACCCATTAGAATCTGTTTCGTTTTTCTGGTTAATTTCCTTAATTTTCCTAAGAGCGGAATACACGTAGGATTCCTATCCGTTTTTCTATTTAAGAGCAGCGCCACCTGCTGACTTCTGTAAATTTTGGGGAGTTCTCACCGGATTCTGTCGAGGAAACCTAATGTTCGTTTGAGGTTATGTAGATTCGAGGATAACAAACAGGGTTCTGGTCGGATCCCAGTAAGTTTTACGCATTTAGGGACGAATCATGGAAAACTTACCGGGATCCCGTCAAATGTCGGGAGGACTCGGGGAGATTTCTACACGGGTATTAATAGTTTCAAACTTTTCTGAACAAAAATATTTCCGCTAGGGTTTTACTAAAATTTTCAAATTAGATTTCCTAGGCAGGATCGGGTCTGATTTACGAAGTTGTCAGCAGATTTCTGTTTTACCCATAGATAGCTCGGGAAACCGAACCCCATTCTAATAGGGAAATCTTGTAAAAGCCATATTTAACATGTAAGAATAATAAATAATAATTTTTCAATAGATTGGCCCATTTGTTTAAAACATTTGATTAATGATAGGAATATTTAAGTCCAATTAATATTTATTTTTTGTTATTTATAATAATTATTATAATAAAAGTAAAGAAGGTTGAACTATGCAAGTGTCGTAATCAGAACTGTGTATACCAATACCCATCTTAGAGTAATGGTTAAGGCGTTGGACTAGTAGCTGAAAGGACCAAGGTTCAAATCCCGGTGACATAAAAATTTTTTTAATTTATTTATTTACAATTTCAGACTTTCTATAATTTAATATGCATATAAATAACTTTATAAATTAAAAATAATTAATTTCAATAACAATATTCAATTTAATAAACATTTAAATAAACATTAACTTGTGCATAACGTGTAAAATATATTAAATAATTAATAATAAGCGCGAAAATGAAGATAAAAGTTTTTTTTTTATATCCGTGTTATTATTTATATTTTATTTATTAACAATCGATTTATTTACTATTTTTTATTAATAAATGATCGTTATTAATATAAATTAATTTAAATTTAATTTAAACAAATAACGATTTTTTGTTTGGTAAGAAATTAATTGTACAACATTAAATAAATGGTCGTTAATTAATAATAATAGATATTTCATCGTAGAATATAATTAAAATCACGATCGAATTTTACTCGAGAAGTAGTCCCGATTCTTATCGGATTTCCCCATCCGAATCCCAGAAAAAAGTGGGACACCACCCGGTCGGGATCCAAATAGGATTCCCTACAGGATTCCTACTAGTTGCAGGGAATCCCTAGCAGATTCCTGCCTGAATCCTTTTTGAATTTCTACACGGGACGTTTGTCATTTTCAAAGCAATATTCTAGTAGAGAGGTAATTAGTCCAGCTTCATTGAAAGCTGGACTCGATTCGCTATCGCGATTAAACCAACTCGGCATTATTATTCCGATTATATTATATTAGTCCGATAATATTTTTCTTTTCCACCTCTTCTTTACAGTATTTGTCTATCTTTAGTTGCTTTGTTTATCTATCTTTATTTACGCCTTAGATTTTAAATATAAGAAGATTTTTTATGTAAAATAAATGATAAATTTTTGTAACATTTTATTTACATTGAACAGGATGTTTTCAAAAATAATTAATTGGTTGTTTGGCCAAATGAACGTATTGTACTGCATTTATTAATTACAATAAGTGCATTTGTTTTCGGGGGCACCAACGGGAAGGCAACCAACACCATCCCCCATCTGAAAATAAAACGATTTGAAAACGATAATACCTAATTAGCTTTAAGAATCCTAATTATTTTTGGTGTTTTTATAACATTCTATTTTACCTTGAAAATATTATTTTGTCATTAATTGGCTCGTATATACCTGAAAAGTATCCTAAAAAGGGTAATAATTATGTTACTTACAATCTGTATATACATTATAAATATAAAACGATACAGAAAATCGAGTCGCTTCATATTAATAATTTAGAACAGAATCAACGTATTTACATCAGACGTATATTATGTTATTATTATTATTATTATTGTTAAAAATCGGAAACTTAAACTTAAAAAGTGTTTTTGTATTTTACGTGAATTTTTTAACTATTAAATATTAAGCGTACTGTTTTCTAATGATAATTTTAAGTTCCCGTTTTTTAATTGTAGTAATAACATAATATACGTTCTGATGTAAATCCTGTTTAGGATACCTTTCAGGTCAGCCAATTAATTACAAAATAATATTTTCAAGGTAAAATAGGATGTTATAGAAATACGAAAAATAATTTAGGATTCCTAAAGCTAATTAGGTATTATCGTTTTCAGATCGTTCTATTCTCAGATGAGGGGTGGTGGTATTAGGTTGCTTTCTTGTTGGTGCCCCTTGAAAACAAATGCACTTATTATAATTGATAGATGCAGTGTAATAAGTTCTTTTGGCCAAACAACCAATTAATTATTTTTGAAAACATCCTGCTCAATATAAAATGTTAATAAAATTTATTATTTATTTTACGTCAAAAATCTTTTTATATTTAAAATCTGTTTCGTGAAAAGTTAGATAAAGAGAGCAACTAATAATAGCTAAATACTGTAAAGAAGAGGTGGAAAAGAAAAATGTTATCGGGCTAATATAATATAGTCGGGATAATAATGCCGAGTAGGTTTTTATCGCAATAGGCATCGAATCCAGCCTTCAGTGAAGCTGGACTTATTACCTCTCTACTAAAATATCGCTTTGAAAATGACAAACGTAGCTTCAAAAAGTACTAAATTTTTCGCACTGTCTTATTTAAGAGATTATCGGGACGTTCTAAATTGTTTGCAACAATTTGAGAAGTACGAAAATGTAAATATAAGAGATTTTTTAAAAGAATGTTCCAAAACTTGCCTTCTCTTATATAATTAACGCCATTTAATAAAAACTTTTTACACTTACGTACTTATAAAATTTTTTTCAAAAGTACGAAGTCTTGGCGATTTGTTATATTGAAATAGATTAAAAATTAGAGCATGGGAAAGCGAGTAAAATGATAAATCGCTGTCTCTAAAAAACATGTATATATTTTTAAAAAATATGAATGAAAAACTGAATTGAAAAACATGTATATAATTATATATTTTACAGAAGAGCTGTTATATTTACTAAAATATGATTTTTCGAATTATTAAAATTTCAACTCTACTAAATCAGTAATAAATGATTATATTTCAGAGGATATGGTGGTTTGATTACATCACAAATATAAATGCAAACTGTAAAATCGTTTAGGCTCATAATCCTAGTTCAATTGGATTTTGACTTGGAATTTTCGTTTTAGTTTCTGTGAGGCTTATATAAAACAATTAAAGCACAAGCGCATTTTTTCCGCATCGCCTTTGCGCACATTCGATTATACAGTTAAGCGATATTCTAATTATTCTTCGATTAAAAACTGTGACTGTGCTTTATTACATTTTACATATAAATTAAATAGGGATTCTTTCCCACAAAGTAAATATAACGATATTTTTAATTAATTTACTCTCGGTGAATTAATTTATTCAGGATATAAAATATTCATAACTGAACAAATGTTATGCAAAATATCATATTACTTCAATAAAATTAGCGCATTCAATAAAATAATTTTGAAATACGTCAATTTTGCGGGTAATGTTTTCTAAAAAAAAAATATATCGATTACAATTAAAATTTCAATTCTACTAGAGAATAAAAATTGAAGTAAAAAAAATATGTGTAGTATAATAATATAATAAAAAAAACCGCTGCCATTTCATTTGCCCGTAGCTTCCCCAACCGTAATTTGTTGATTCCTTTAATTAATTTTGAATAACAAAATTTATAATTTTTTTAAAAATTTATTGCATAATTATAATTAAATTCATTTATGAATATTAAAAATTGTTATTTTTTAAATTTATTTATTTATTTATTATTTATTTATATCAAATTTATATAAATTTTGAGCTGATAAATAAAGTTATCATTTGAAATAGAAGTAAAATATCTATATTTTATAATAAAACAAATAGCTATCACGGTTGTTTTGTTATTAACAAAAACGTGTTTTTTTAAAAAAGTTCATAACTCCCAAATAAATTATAATAATGCAGAATATAATGCATTCATAATGCATAATTCATAATTATAATAGATTATAATAGATATAATTTTTAAACATTTTAATTCATTTTGTTGGTTGGTTTTTTAAAAATTAAAAAAAAATCATCGAATGCCTACTCAATGACGTTTCCTCATTCCACACCACCTAGCGGTAGAATCACTGCGCGTTTTTTAAAAATAAAATATAAATCTTTTTTAATTTAGAGATTAAATTAATTTGAATCTTGAAAATTCAAACATATTATATTTTGACGCCAATACTATATACTTTTATAATATACTGATGATAACATCATTGGAGTTATGAGTTTAAAAAAAAAAAAAAAAGTTTTTGTTTTTGATCATAACTAAAGATCCGTGATAGATAGAAAATTAATTTTTTTAGAAAATATAGGTATTTTAATTCTCTTTCGAGTACCACTCATCCCATTCAGATACATAAAGCCGTTCTCGAGAAATTACGATTTCAAAAAAATGTCAAAAAATTTTTAACCTCAAATATCTCTGAAATTTATGGACCAATCATTTTGCCCAAAGAACTCGACCGAGAACTATAAAAAATCTACCTCTAAAAGGAATTTTGAAGCCATTAAGTCAATTTTACTCTTGTAATCGTTGGACATACAAAACTGATTTTTTTCATTTTTCAATTCTTTACTCAAAATCTAGCCTACAGAATGTATTGTAACGGCCTGCGCGTGTACGTGCGCGAGTGTGCATGTATCGGTGTGTGCGAACGAGACATGAGGCGAGTCTCAGCACACCGCGTCGGCACGTACTAATGCCCGAAATGTAAACATCTCTCAACCTTACGCGAAGGACAAGGCCGAGAGATGCTTGCGCGTGCCGACGAAGTAGCAGGCAGGCAGTATCGTTTGGCCATCGCCGCATCAATAGCCCTCACAGAGAGAGAGACAAAAGTGTGAACGAGCGAACGCGAGAGTGCCGAGAGTGGGCGCAAGCGAGCCGCAGCAGCGTAGCTGAGAGGCAGAGAGAGAGAGAAAGACGCCGGCCGCTACTCTGCTACCGCCGGGTTGCCAGCTAAGGAGGAAAGAGAGAGAGAGAGATACGACGAACGAGGCGTCCAGCACCGCTCGGCCTGACTCCCTGCATCAGCCGAGTCTTCGCGAGGTAAGTCCTGGCCAGGCGCTAGCGCGCTCTCCCCGCGGACGACGTGCGTCCGGAGAGCGACTCCCGCGCGAGCGAGCGAGGCTCACCGACGCGCGCGCGTGTGCGTGTGTGCGACCGCGCGCACACGTAACTAGAGCGCGGGCGCACCACCCGTATCGGCGCGTATAAAGGATACGCGCCGCTTGTGTATTATTCCTTACGCCCGAAGGGGCAATAAACTTCTTTCATCGTTCACACGCGTTCGTGCATTATTTGACGCGTAGTCCCGGATCCTTTTTCCTAGTTGGTGGCGCGGCGGTATAGAATACCACCGGCCTCCACGGGCGCGAATACACGGTGCTCGCGCATTTCTGAGCAGCCGAGTAAGCACGCACGAGAGAGAGAGCGCGACAGCGAAGTCGCGCGTTGTAACGCCGGCAGGTACGGCTGCCGAGGAAGGCAGCCGACGGCAAGCGACGGCGCACAGGCGAGAAGGAGGAGATTTCGCAGAGGGTTGGCACGAGCAAGTGCTCGCGCCCCACTGCATTGTTGCGCCGTTCATCGGCAAATCCGCTTAGAAGAAGCGAATAATTGTGCGACGCCTGCCCCGTTACAGTATTCAAATTTTAACAGATTATAGCTATTTATATTCTGTATTATCATGATTTTTCTCAAAAAAATTGACCGTTAAGTTTAGGAGTTATAAGCTTCTAAAAAAAACACGTTTTTGTTAATAACAAAAGAACCGTGATAGCTAGAAACTTTTTTTTAGAAAATATAGGTATTTTAATTCTCTTTCGAACGCTACCCATCAGATTCGAATAACTCGATCCTATCATTAAAAAATCAAAAGACAGTTTTGAGAAAATCGAAAATTTGAGAAAAAAAACAAAAACGCATCGCCCCAATCAAAAAACGGATTTTTGACCCACCATCACGCAAAAAACACAAAAAAAATGAGACCTGTCCGGTCAAAATCGACCGAGTAGAAGCTGAGATCCAGGCGTACACACACACGCACACACACACACACACACACACACACACACACACACACACACACACACACACACACACACACACACACACACACACACACACACACACACACACATCCATACAGACATTTTTCAAAAACCATGTATTTTGATTCCTAACACCTCGGAACACAATTATAACATGTTTTTACAACAACTCAAAAATTTACTATCACAAAGCTTCCTCTAGGAGGAGGCAAAATTTTACGTATGTTAAAAATAAAAAAAAAAATAAAAAAAATTTGCGAGCCAAAATCGAACTCGGATCCAAAAGAATAGAATAAATGTCTGTGTGCGCCTTAGCCACCGTGGCTACCGATGCGATATTCATATGTTACAATAAAATAGTTTATGTTTATTTGCCCCCCTTTGGGCTTGAGTTGTATTTTTGAATTTGAGTTTTGTAGTTGTCATTTTAAAATTCCGTTCATTTGCATGTAATTAGTAAAAAAAAGTTCGACCGCGCGGCGATTGTCAGGCCGCTCGGCCATTGTCGGATTGTTGGGAGAAGTGACCAGAGCCAGCAAGCGCGCGACGCGCCGGGCCGCTCGAGCATACACACGTTCAGTGCACGCGCATCGAGCCGCCGACCCGTCTTCTCCTGCTTCCCCCACCCCTTTATATGTAAAGGTATATCTGAAAAGTTTTTACAAGTCTAATAATATAAGCGTGCAGTGAGAGTTTTGTTGAAACTTGAAAAGGGCTTCAATTCAACACAGGATTATACTGTATGAAAATTAAATACAGATATTCAAACCAAAAACATGAATTGTCAAGATTTAGTTAAACGTATGAAGAAAAAAGCTGTAATAAATATATCTATTTCATAAGAAAAATGGAAGTGAGATTATTGAGTTTAGCTCATTGTAGGATATAATTAAATTTAAAAGAGTTGTGCGCTGAAATATATGTAAGATACATCTACACATAAGAGTGACAAGCATATTTGCACACAAGAAATATGTAATAAAGGCTTAAAATGCAACACATATATAGACAATACGTATAATCAAGTGATCATGGGAGATATAGTCTTATCAACTTTTACGTACTAATATACTTTTGGCAGAGATGAATAGAGAGATTGCCAGCGCCCCAGAAAAAAGTGAGGCAGACTTTTGCGTGCGGCGCGCTGCTGCCTCTCACGGCCGCGACATGGTACTGTACACACGCCACCTGATTGGCTGTTGAAACATGTGTACGGCGCGGAGCGGGGGAAGCAGGAGAAGACGGCTCGGCTGCTCGGTACACGTGCACTGAACGTGTGTATGCTGGAGTGGCCCGGTGCGCCGCACGCTTACCGTCTCTGTTTGCTTCTCCCGCAACAATCCGACAACGGCCGAGTGGCCTGTCAATCGCCGCTCGGTCGAACATTTTTATTATAGGGTAACAGTGACAATTACTGCGAATTTTCTGCGAGCACTGGCTTCAGAGAAGAGAATGAAGCTACTATATACAAGACATATATTTTTTTATTTTAGAGTATTGTAGTTTAACTATCGCTGAATATATTAGACCCAAAAAATGTTGAAGACAAACAATTTTTCACAAAATAACAAGCTTTTGAAAAAGTCGTCTTATGCATGTGTTACTGCGAGGTACGTGATTTATTGCGAGTCAGTTATTGCGGGAATCTAATTACTGCGAACCAGTTACTGCGAGGACCTAATCACTGTGTTCCAATCACTACGGAAATTTAATATTCAAGTTAAATGGCAATTATTTTGATTAATTAATAACAATTGAACTAATGAATAATTAGTTCATTATTTATATTATAAGATTTAATAATTATAAATGAATAATGAGAACCGGTAACGATAAATAATGATAAAAATAGATGAATAATAATTAACAAAAGTGAAGATAAGTTAAAGACAAGTACATAGATTTTAAGACATTTGTTTATAATAATTTATTTGTTAGAAATTAAGCAACAATTTTTATAAAAAAATTTATAGTAACATTTCAGATAGATAAATTAGATAAATAAGGATAAATTATGATAAATAATTTGTTGATTATGATTGTTTTTGCAATTCTAATTGCCTAACTTTCAAATTTTCAATGTCTTTTTGTATATTGGCTTCTTCTTTCTTTTTTAATAAAAATTCTTTTGTTGCTTTTCTTTTTTCTTCTAGTTGTAACATTCTTTACTGCTGTTTCAATAGTTTTTCTTTCTCTTTCTCAATCCTTTTATTTTCTGTTTCTAACTTTTTTTCGCAAATGCTGTTTTTTTACTTTCAATTCCTCTTCTTTCTCGGTTTTTATTTTCTTTTTTAATATAACTCTACAGCCTTCTTAACTTTATCATCCTCTCTTTTACGTTTATTTTTCTGCTATTCAGCTTCAGATATCACACACGAAGTTCTAGAAATATTGCGTTTTTTATCACTTTTCAGGCTATCTTCACCTGGCCAAGGTAATAGTAGTTTTCGTCACTAGGGCGTAAAGTTGAACTTTACACACCGAGTCATCGACACGCACGAGGGTCGGCGCAGCCGGCCCGAATGTTGGGAGATCACGAGGTCGTAAAGATTTCGCCCACGTGGCGAACAATATTTTTTTTTATAGTATGAGTAAAGCACGTCATCGCATCGTTTGAGTGTGTAAAGTTGATTTTTACGCATAGTATGCGTAAAGCGAAGCTTTGCGCACACTATGTGTGAAATTCAACTTTACTCACTGAAAACGATGCGAATCGACGTACTTTACGCATACTATGCAAAAAATATTCTTTTATCGATCCATTTGAGTGCGTATTTGTCACATTACCTAAAGCATTTGATGTTTTAGAAGAGTGGTTTTCATGCTGAATTTCTTGTTTAATTGATTTTAATGTTTTGACATCTGATTCCTTAATATTTACTGTATTTAAATACTCTTTACTTATCGTTAAATCAATGACTTCGGCATTATCACATTTTGATCCCTGACTAGATGCCTTGTCAAATTCATTATTAGTTATCATACTTTTTGCTATAACTATATGTACTATTTATATTTTTCTTATACTGAAATTTTCATTGGCATCGTCCATAGACTCATCTGATGAACATGCACTAGAGTTACATCTAGTCTTCTCTTCTACACTAAAACTATTATAGTTTAATTGTTTTGCTCGAGTACTATCTGAAATGAGTTCATTATTTGAACTTCAATATTTTGAACACTTATCGGAAGACTTATTACTACTACAGGTACTTTTTTCTTCTTCGCTACCAACATCACAGTCGAACTTTGGATTAAAACTTAAATTCTGGCAAGTACCCCTCGTACTGTCACCATATGGCTTGTTGAAGCTAGTGCAGGCACTCTGCTTCTCACCGATACCAATATCACAACTAAACTGCTCATTTGAGCTCAGGTTTTCATTAGCACCTCTTGCACTGTCACTGGTTGTCTCACCGATACCAAGATCAGAACTAACCTGCTCATTTGAGGTTAGATCTTCATCAACACCTTTCTCACTATTACTGGGTGGCTTAGCGAAGGAACTGCAGGCATTCTGCTCCTCATCGATACCAGAACTAAACTGCTCGTTCAAGGTTGTCTTCATCAGCAGTTTTCTCAGTATCAGTGGGTGGCTTAGCGAAGATACCACAGGCATTCTGCTCTTCACCACTAGCAAGACTAAAACTGGATGTCAAGTCTTGAGTTTTTCTCTCCATAATGTTTTCACAAACATATATATCGCTAGATAAATTAGGCATTTGGTTCAGAATTGTATTTAGCTGCTCACTTGAATTTCTAGTTAGTTCCTCAATCTTAGTCTGTCCAATTTCCTGATCGTATTTAAAATTCATATCAACTTCAAGAATTAAACAGGATTCACCTATATGGTTCTCTTCCTGAAAAAAGTGACATAGGGATAGCGTATAAACTAACTCAAACTAGAAACATTTCAATTCACAATTTATTTTATTTAATTATTTATTTTTATTTCAATTAAAAATTATTTTCAGTTCAATAAATTTAACAATAAATATTTGTAAAAAGTGTTTTTAGAAGATCAAATTACCTTTTGATTGTCAGAATCATTTGTTGGGTGATCAGGATTATTTAATTTATACCAAATTTCATACAAACTAGAATCTGCTGTTAATCCTTTCCATGCAGAACCTTCATTCAAGCGGAATCCTTGCAATTTGTCTGGAGAAATCAAACTTTCTGAAACTTTCAAGGGATCAGCTGTATTTACAATATTTTCTGAATCGACTGTAAGTTCTTCAGCTCGAGATGATTTTTGCCGCTGAAATACTTTTGTATAATTTATGGCTTCTACATTAAATGGATAAAGACCACATTTTTTAAAATCTTGTTTTAAAAGTTTTTCATTGTTGACAATACTGAGCGTCTCACCTAGAACTGGAGCTAGCGCTATTAATACAATCTGATGATCTGAACCAAATTTGCTGAGATGGTAAGTCATATGCGACGAATGACCATCAATATACAACAGAACTGGGCGCTTTTTCTTGTTTGCTGTCAACCATGGTTCAAATATATTAGCTATAAATTCAAAAAATACATTTGACACCATGTAGCCATTTTGACTGCATCCGAAAGCAAAATTAGGTGGTGCCATTGCTGCAGCATTATCCGGCAAATATTTTCCAGCAAAAATAATAAAACTGGGTTCTAGTTTGCCAGCAGCATTTCCTGTAACGAGCACAGATATATTTTCTTTCTCATTATTTCCAACAATGACACTAACATTCTTTGCTTCTTTTTCAGCTAGTACTCTTGAATACTTTGGATTTAGTGCCATGCCTGAAAAACATATGCAAAAACTGATTTTATTTGGAAAACGAGGAGGAATACAATTCAAAAGCATGATTGATAGTTTTTATTTTCTCAACTGTCTCATCACAATTGAAAATTCTATGAGGTTCGATGGATAGCAAATTTTCTTCACTTAAGGGAGCTAGACACCTTTTTTCTCTGAAATAAGAAGTCACATTTTAATACATAAATGTACAATATCCTTAAACGGAACAAAAAAGACTGAGTAGACTCTTCGAGCAGACGTAATTGCTCATCTTGCGAGGGGGTGCAGAGACCAAACCTACGTTGGTTTAATTTATCGCACTACGTGACCTGCTGTAAATCTTTTTGTAAATACGTTCTGTTAAGCTTAAGTCAATCACGAGTAACTTGCTCGTGACTCCCGATCTCACAGATCGCAACATTATATAATTCTTACTACGTTGCGCAACCAAAGACGATACTTATGGAGTCAAATCCGAACAAACAATTGTCATTGTTCCTATTACAAGCAAATACTTGTACAATCATTATTCTGTGATTCTAGATCTTAAGCTACGCTCATCTTTCAAAAATGACATTCAACTTCGTCACTAAATGCAAATAATTTTATAGCTCTTTGCGCACTGACTGCACTCTCACCTCACGCACTCTTGTAATCTCTCTCATCAATCAAGCGCTACTTCGCATCTGTTAAATAGAAAATGATACTCATTTTTTCTCCTTTCGGGGGGAGTACTGTAGGACCCCACCGATAGGTGGCGGCACTAGATAGTGTTAAGAGAGAGAGAAGGAGAGAGCAGCGCATGCTGCGAGCGAGCGCCGCCGACGTCGCCGCTCAGTTCCGCACTGACCTCCGTGCGAGTCAGTCCAGAGAGAGAGAGTCAATAAAACATATAGTAGGAAACACGTGTCTCATTCTACGACCTTACCACTTCCTACATGAACTCTCAAATAAGGCAATGCGATAAATTCCGTACTTTTTGAAGCCAGATTTGTTATTTTTAAAGCGATATTCTTAAGTAGTCCAGCTTCATAGAAAGCTGGACTCCATCGACTATTGCGATAAAGACTAACTCGACTTGATAACATTTTTGTTTTCCACCCCTTCTTTATAGTATTTGGTAATAGTAATATCTTTAGTTGCATTATTGTTCTCTATTATCTTTTTATATTCATAATCTGGTTTATGAATAGATATGAAAAGATATTATTACATAAAAGGCTTTCAATGAAGCTGGACCTCTCTTGTGTGCATGAATCCGTCCCTCTCCTACTACAATATCGCCTTAAAAATGATAAACGTAGCATCAAAAAGTAATTTTTCGCATTAGTCTTATTTAAGAGATTATTGGGACTTTCTAAATTGTTTTTAACAATTTTAAGAAGTACGAAATGTAAATGTAAGATAATAATTATGTAAATATAAGAGATTTTTCAAAAGAATGTTAGAGAGTTTGCCTTTTCTTATATGATTAACGCCATTTAATAACAACTTAGTCCATGAAATGTTTTATATTCACATACTTGTAAAAGTTGTCACAAAAGTTTGATACATTTTAATAGAATAAAAAATTAAAGAATGGGAAAGCGAGTAAAATGATTAGGTCGCTGTAAAAGTATGTATATAATTATATATTTTATAGAAGAGTTGTTATTAATTAAAATATGGCTTTTGAAATTATTTACATTTCAACTCCACTAGAGTAATAAATGTCTATAACATAATAATTTTTTTTTAATATTACAGACTACAATTGACTATATTTCGCAGAAATATGTTGTTTCGATTAGGTTTTTGAAATTCTTAAAATTTTAGCTCCACTACGGACTTTTGCGAAAATATTAATTATACCATCATCAATTAAGAATTCGAATTTTAATCGTTAATTCGTTAATTCAATCCGCCCTTAATTAAGAATTAACTAAAATAGCATTCTTGAACATGTTATAAACGAAAAACGCATCTCCGAAGGCGGGAAAATTTAGGAAATTTCGAGTATAGTCTACGGGGCATGATCCTGCACGGATAGAATTTTTCAGGAAAAATTACCGTGAAATTCACGGTAATCAGAGACTATCAAAATTACCGTGACAACAGTAAAAATTCCCAGAAATTTGGGTATTCTCTGATTACCGTGAATTTCACGGTAATTTTTCCTAAAAAATTCTATCCGTGTGCTTTTGCAATGGATGCGCGTTCCTTCCGTGTAGACTATACCCGAGTTTTTTAAATTCCCCCGATTTCTGCGGCTGCTTCGTCGTTTATATTATATTACAGAATAGTATTTAAATACTCTAAAAAATCTCCTTGAAGCCTTCTGCTAGAAAATCGGGTCTGGAAATGCGGCACGATCGCGTATTCGCTCCAAAAGCAGGATCGTGCCACGTAGACCCAAATTCATGTTTCGAGGCTCGATTTTCTAGCAGAAAGCCTCAAGACTATTTTCTCGAGCTCTTAAATACTATTCTGTAATATATTATAAATAAAAAATGTGTCGCAGGAGTCGGAAAATTAAAGAAAAGTAAACTCCTCCGCCTTCTGCGGCGTGATTTTCGTTTATAATATGTTAAAGAATGTTAATTAACAATTGCAATTTTAATTCCGAATTAAACGCGTGTTCAAGTAACAATTGCAATTTGAATTCTTAATTAAGCGCGGGTTTAATTAACGATTGAAATGCTAATTTATAATTAATCGTGGGTTTAATTAACGATTAAAATTCTAATTCTTATTAAACTGAATAATTATAATTGAAAGTTTAATTAATTATTTGCAAGTCTGCTCCACTAGAGCAATAAATGTGTATAATAAAAATGCAAAGTGTAAAATCTTTTAGGCTCATCATCTTAACCCGTTTGGATTTTGACTTGTGATTTTCATGTTAGTTTCTTTGAGGGTTCAATAAAATAATTAAAGCACAAGCGCATTTTTTGTACATTGCCGAATCGTATATTCCTCTGGCAAACCGTGCTTTCGGATATACAGGTAAGCGGTATTCTAATTATTCTTTGATTAAAGGTGTTTTTCAAAATGTATTGCAATGTAAGATGCTTGGTAATTCTGCTCTTACTATTGTGATATTTATTGATATATAATTTTTGTTTTCTAAAAGAATTGAAAGTTTACTTGAAATTAAAATATTTTTGTCCCAGATTACATTGCAAGTCAAATTTTTGTTTTTCAAAAGTATTTCATTAAATGCGCTAATTTTATAAGTAATATTTTGGATAATATTTGTTTACCTAGTTAAGAATATTTTGAGTAAATTAATTCACTGAAAATTAATTAATTAATTAAAGACATGGTTATATTTATTTTATATTCAAAATAATGTTTGTCCAATTGACTTTTTATTGACTTTTTTTAAGGATAAGGAAGGGTCAACAATAATTATCGTTGTGCACGCAAGTTCAATTTCCGAAATACATATTCCCATTCACGTTCCCTAATTCATAAAACATGTTATTTGTTATATAAGTGATTTTCTATTAATATTATTAATTAAATGGTAATCAATAAATATCACAACAGTAAGAGCAGAATTAGCAAGCATCTTACATTGCAATACAATTTGAAAAACATCTTTAATCAAAGAATAATTAGAATACCGCTTACCTGTATATCCGAAAGCACGGTTTGCCACACGAATATACGATTCGGCAATGTACAAAAAATGCGCTTGTGCTTTAATTATTTTATTGAACCCTCAAAGAAACTAACATGAAAATCACAAGTCAAAATCCAAACGGGTTAAGATGATGAGCCTAAAAGATTTTACACTTTGCATTTTTATTATACACATTTATTGCTCTAGTGGAGCATACTTGCAAATAATTAATTAAACTTTCAATTATAATTATTCAGTTTAATAAGAATTAAAATTTTAATCGTTAATTAAACCCACGATTAATTATAAATTAGCATTTCAATCATTAATTAAACCCGCGCTTAATTAAGAATTCAAATTGCAATTGTTACTTGAACACGCGTTTAATTCGGAATTAAAATTGCAATTGTTAATTAACATTCTTTAACATATTATAAACGAAAATCACGCCGCAGAAGGCGGAGGAGTTTACTTTTCTTTAATTTTCCGACTCCTGCGACACATTTTTTATTTATAATATATTACAGAATAGTATTTAAGAGCTCTAGAAAATAGTCTTGAGGCTTTCTGCTAGAAAATCGAGCCTCGAAACGTGAATTTGGGTCTACGTGGCACGATCCTGCTTTTGGAGCGAATACGCGATCGTGCCGCATTTCCAGACCCGATTTTCTAGCAGAAGGCTTCAAGGAGATTTTTTAGAGTATTTAAATACTATTCTGTAATATAATATAAACGACGAAGCCGCCGCAGAAATCGGGGGAATTTAAAAAACTCGGGTATAGTCTACACGGAAGGAACGCGCATCCAGTGCAAAAGCAGACGGATAGAATTTTTTAGGAAAAATTACCGTGAAATTCACGGTAATCAGAGAATACCCAAATTTCTGGGAATTTTTACTGTTGTCACGGTAATTTGGATAGTCTCTGATTACCGTGAATTTCACGGTAATTTTTCCTGAAAAATTCTATCCGTGCAGGATCATGCCCCGTAGACTATACTCGAAATTTCCTAAATTTTCCCGCCTTCGGAGATGGGTTTTTCGTTTATAACATGTTCAAGAATGCTATTTTAGTTAATTCTTAATTAAGGGCGGATTGAATTAACGAATTAATGATTAAAATTCGAATTCTTAATTGATGATGGTATAATTAATATTTTCGCAAAAGTCCGTAGTGGAGCTGAAATTTTAAGAATTTCAAAAACCTAATCGAAACAACATATTTCTGCGAAATATAGTCAATTGTAGTCTGTAATATTAAAAAAAAATTATTATGTTATAGACATTTATTACTCTAGTGGAGTTGAAATGTAAATAATTTCAAAAGCCATATTTTAATTAATAACAACTCTTCTATAAAATATATAATTATATACATACTTTTACAGCGACCTAATCATTTTACTCGCTTTCCCATTCTTTAATTTTTTATTCTATTAAAATGTATCAAACTTTTGTGACAACTTTTACAAGTATGTGAATATAAAACATTTCATGGACTAAGTTGTTATTAAATGGCGTTAATCATATAAGAAAAGGCAAACTCTCTAACATTCTTTTGAAAAATCTCTTATATTTACATAATTATTATCTTACATTTACATTTCGTACTTCTTAAAATTGTTAAAAACAATTTAGAAAGTCCCAATAATCTCTTAAATAAGACTAATGCGAAAAATTACTTTTTGATGCTACGTTTATCATTTTTAAGGCGATATTGTAGTAGGAGAGGGACGGATTCATGCACACAAGAGAGGTCCAGCTTCATTGAAAGCCTTTTATGTAATAATATCTTTTCATATCTATTCATAAACCAGATTATGAATATAAAAAGATAATAGAGAACAATAATGCAACTAAAGATATTACTATTACCAAATACTATAAAGAAGGGGTGGAAAACAAAAATGTTATCAAGTCGAGTTAGTCTTTATCGCAATAGTCGATGGAGTCCAGCTTTCTATGAAGCTGGACTAGTTAAGCATGTCGCTTTAAAAATAACAAATCTGGCTTCAAAAAGTACGGAATTTATCGCATTGCCTTATTTGAGAGTTCATGTAGGATGTGGTAAGGTCGTAGAATGAGACACGTGTTTCCTACTATATGTTTTATTGACTCTCTCTCTCTGGACTGACTCGCACGGAGGTCAGTGCGGAACTGAGCGGCGACGTCGGCGGCGCTCGCTCGCAGCATGCGCTGCTCTCTCCCTCTGTCTCTCTTAACACTATCTAGTGCCGCCACCTATCTGTGGGGGCCTACAGTACTCCCCCCGAAAGGGGAAAAAATGAGTATCATTTTCTTTTTAACAGGTGCGAAGTAGCGCTTGATTGATGAGAGAGATTACAAGAGTGCGTGAGGTGAGAGTGCAGTCAGTGCGCAAAGAGCTATAAAATTATTTGCATTTAGTGACGAAGTTGAATGTCATTTTTGGAAGATAAGCGTAGCTTAACATCTAGAATCACAGAATAATGATTGTACAAGTATTTGCTTGTAATAGGCACAATGACAATTGTTTGTTCGGATTTGACTCCATAAGTATCGTCTTTGGTTGCGCAACGTAGTAAGAATTATATAATGTTGCGATCTGTGAGATCGGGAGTCACGAGCAAGTTACTCGTGATTGACTTAAGCTTAACAGAACGTATTTACAAAAAGATTTACAGCAGGTCACGTATTGCGATAAATTAAACCAACGTAGGTTTGGTCTCTGCACCCCCTCGCAAGATGAGCAATTACGTCTGCTCGAAAGAGTCTACTCAGTCTTTTTTGTTCCGTTTAAGGATATTGGGAACGAACTTTACGCGCTTAGGTTTGGGTAAAGGAGGAATGGGCTGGGTAGGATGTCCGTTGGCGGGAGGGGTGACAGGTAAGGGTGGCCCGTCCGATGTTGGAAGCTGTGGAGGCTTGAGAATGCCTGCAGGTTTAGGCGTGGTGCGCACTGTGATTGGAGATGGAGGGGTGATCGGTTCAGGAGTGTTATCCTTAGCCCCGTTAGGGTCCTCTTCAAGGGTGAATGCACATATAATATTGCGTGAGTGGATAACGGTCCTGGTTCTGCCATTCACGTCTATATTGAAGGTGTGATTGTCGCTGTTGCGCGAAAGCACCTTGTTCGGGCCAGTGTAAGGCCGTGTTAAAGCTGGTCTGATTGGCTTCTCTTGCATCCAGACATGAGTGCAAGTGTCTAAGCCTTGGTGTAGAAATGGTTTGACTGCGGTTTTGTGGCTAACTGGAACGGGTGGCAGTTGACGCATGAATTCGCGGAATTCGTTGTGAAAGGTGCGAACGTTTGTTCTTCCGCTGTGAGAGGCGAGAAGTCACCAGGAATTCGCATAGGTTTGCCGAAAACTAAATCAGCTGGACTGGCATCAGTGTCTAAACGGATGCGTGTTCGTAATCCTAGCATGACTGACGGTAACAGAGAGACCCACTCCTGATTGCTGCCATGACAAGTGAGGGCTGTTTTAATGTCCCTGTGAAGGCGTTCCACCATTCCGTTAGATGCCGGGTAGTAGGAGGTGGTTCTGACTCTGTTGGTGCCTAAAATCGATAAAAGTTCGGTGAACAGTCTGGATTCGAACTGGGCGCCTTGATCCGTCGTGATTGTGGTTGGTGCCCCATATCGACAATTCCAGTCGCTGTAGAAGGCACGAGCTACCGTGGGTGCTGTGGTGTCAGAGATTGGGATTGCCTCAGGCCCTCGAGTAACGATCAATGATGGTGAGGACGTGAGTGAAACCGTGGCTGTTGGCGAAAGGTCCAACGAGGTCCAAGTGCAGGTGATCGAATCTGGCATCTGGAGTAACAAAGTGCTTGGGCAAAAATTTATTGTGTCTTGTAACTTTGGATTGTTGACAAGCAGCACATGTTTTGCACCAAGTGACGATATCCCGGCTCATGTTAGGCCAAACGTATTGTTAGTGAATGAGACGAGTTGTTACCTTAGCTCCAGGGTGCGAAGGTGAGTGATAGCTGTCGAAAACTATCCTTCGTAGTTTTCCTGGCACGTACGGCCGTATGGAATCCTCGTAAAAATCACAGTAGAACGGCGTGTGATCAGGGCCCCACGTAAGCTTGCGAAGCTTGAGAGGGTGATCCGGGGTGTTCAGGATTTCTTTGAGTTGCTCGTCGTTTGCTTGTTCCTGACTGAGTTGCGTTGGGTCGAAGAACGTCGGAAGTCTAAAGGCGTTTATGTTTGCAAGAATCTTCCTGACCTGAGAGTCAGAGCAGCTTGGAATCGCTCCAGTCGAAAAGTGCCGGGGAAGTGAAAGTGTTGATTCTGGGTAAAGCATCCGCAACATCATTCTCTTCGCCTGGGAGATAGCAAATCTCCACGTTAAACTGAGCGATGTCGGATAGCTTGCGTGAGCGGATAGCTGACATTTTGTCCGAGTTCTGCTGTAGAGCGTAGACTAGCGGCTTGTGGTCTGTGAAGATCTTGAATTCCACGCCTTCTAGATAGTGGTGGTAATGGCGAATTGCCTCATAGATAGCTGTGAGCTCCCTGTCGTAAGTGGAATATTTCTTTTGCGCAGCTGTAAAGAGCTGCGAGAAGAATCCTAAAGGTTACCACAGGTTGCCGGAGCGTTGCTCTAGGGCTGCTCCCATTTTAAAATCTGAGGCGTCTGTCTTGAGACGTAATTCCGCATTCTCGCGTGGGAAAGCGAAGAACGTGAGGTTGACCACGTCGTCCTTGCACTTCTGGAATGCGGTCTTGGCTTCATCGGTCCAGGAGACTGGACGTTTGTCCTTCTTCTTGGCACCTTTCAAGAATTCGTTGAGAGGACGCTGTGTGTGAGCTGCGTTAGCTAGCAGACGCCTGTAACTGTTCACAAGATCCAAGAATCTACGTAGCTCTTGGATGGTCTGTGGTAGAGGAAATTCTTGAATTGCCTTGACCTTTTCTGGGTTAGGCTTGAAGCCATTGGGTGTATTGAGATGGCCCAGGAAGACCAATTCTGTGACGCCGAATTTGCATTTTTCAACATTGACTTGAAGCTCGTATTCGCTGAGACGTGAAAGAACTAAGTCAAGATGTTGCTTGTGTTCTTCTTCCGAAGTGGAAGCAATCAAAATGTCGTCTAAATAGACAAAGACAAAGTCTAGGTCGCCTAGTGCTGAGTTGATGTATCGCCGAAACGTTTGGGAAGCATTGCGAAATCTAAACGTCATGACTGGAAATTCGTAAAGTCCGAAAGGCGTGATGACGGCGGTCTCGGACAAGTCCTCTGGGGCTACCGGTATTTGGTGGTAGGCTTGGCGTAAATCAAGAGCTGAGATGCTCTTGTTATGCAGCAAGGTCATGCAATCATGCATGTGTGGAATTGGCTAACGGTCTGGAACTGTGACCGTGTTTAATTTGCAGTAGTCACCGCAAGGGCGCCAATCACCGTTCTTTTTGGGCTCCATGTGCAATGGACTGGCCAAGGACTGTTTGACGGGCGGCAGATGCCCAGTTCGCACCATTTGCTAAACTCTTTCTTAGCTGCTCTGAGTTTGGCGGGTGAAAGGCGACGAGCGCTATACGAGACTGGTGGTCCTGTCGTTAGTATGTGGTGAAATACTTCTCGCTTCTTGACAGCTCGGAACTGAGCTGGTCCGAAGATGTTGGGATATTTGTTGATGATGCCCGCGTATTTGTGATGCGGAGCCAAAAACGAGATTTGCAAGGATTGCACTGCTTTGACAAACGCAGGTGCATGTGTGAACTGGTTACCGTCTACTAATTTCTTATGTTTTAGATCAGGTAAGAGATGATAGTGAGTGAGCAGATCAGCTCCGATTATGGAATGAGGAACGTCCGTAACGGTAAAATTCCAAGTGAGCCTGTAAGGTAGGCCTATGCCTATCTGAAGGCGTGCGACGTCGAAGACGTCTATCGTGGATCCATTGACGGCGTATAGTTTTACTTCAGCTGGGCCTCCTCGCCAGCCTTTAGGTTTCGGGATGACCGAGATGTCGGCACCCGTGTCGATTAAGAAAACTTCACTGGAGAGTTTATCTTTAACGTGGAGACGTGCAGTAATGCCTGTCCGGCTGTCAGTCTCCGCGACAGCAGGTTGCTCTAGTTTCCCTGACTGGCCGGAGCGTCAGGGTTCTTGACTTTATATTCCTGACCGGGTCCGCGATTCCAGTCGCAAGGAAGGAGGCAGTTGCGCGCCTCTTTGCCGAACTCATGGTGGTATCTGCAAAGGCCTTTTTTGTTGTTCCGCGAGCCGGACGTTGATCTTGCGAGTGAAGAATCGCGCCTGTTCCTGGAGCTTGAGCGTGGGCATCGTTTGTTATCGAAACGCCTGCCCAATTCTTGGATGGCTGCCGTGGCAGGAAATAGTTCTATTTTTTTCTGCTTTTTTCTGTTTTTCTCTGTTTATTCTTATTTGTTTCGATTTTTAAAAATTGTTTTCTGTTTTATTCTGTCTTCTTCTGTATGAATTGGAAAATTGGATATAGAAAATAAACAGAAAAAAACAACAAAAAAAAATAAAAATGAACAGAAAAAACAATAATATACAAAGAAAAACAAAAACAAATAGATAAAGACAATGACAAAATTACCAAACTCTATTTTATTAAATAATTAAATTAAACAGTAAAGAAACAGAAAAAAACAATAACATATAAAGAAAAACAAAAATAAATACATAAAGACAATGGGGAAATTTCTTTAAAATCATATGTTTTAAGATATTAAATAGTGGCATATTTTGAATTTTGTTCATTTCTTATTTTCTTTAAGGAGTGTCTACATAATGTGCCTTGCGCCAAGGCACACGATTCAGTAGTTCAGTTTGTGAAATTCCTACTGAACAGGAACATAATATTGTCTGTCACTTTATGATTTATTAGAAGTTGCGCCACACAAGACCGTATACTCTTTCCATATCTATACAAATTGCTATAGAAGAGATTGGTTGGTTTCGAAAGCATTGCATATGTTTGTTTAAGTGTTCTTTGGGACCTCGCGCTGCTTCCTTTCCGCCGCGCCTGGACGTTAGCGCCGCGTATCTGCGCGGCCGTGTGGAGTACTAACGCCGTAGTATCAACGCTCGGAGTTTCCGTGCGTGCGTGCCGTATACATAAACACATGTGTCGTCCGATTCCCGGTGTTGACTGCATTGTATGCCCTTCTCGGCGATGACAGCTTCGATTGAAGTAAATACGGTATTCCGGCAGGTGTATTTCTCCTCCTCGTGTCCGCTGGCTAGTGGCAATTCGGTGGGGACAGCACGGCAGCGAGGTCAACGACGAGAGCAGACCTGGTAAGCACCTCTGACGTTCCTTACCTCTGATAGGTATGCTCATGGTACTGATGTTTTCTTGCAGGTTGCTGGGGCAGCGAGAGGAGCGAACAACCACCACAGCTATCAACTGTACTCTCCAGTTGGCAATGTTGTTAGTGTCGATTATTTATTACCTATATGGGTTTTTTGGTGCTCTACTCTCTCTGCGTGGCTCCCAGACAATCATCTGCTCTGCGGTTAGGGCTATGTCAACTTCCCTGCTGTGGCTGTCTCAGACAATGATGTGACTTGAAGATTTTGCCCATCTTTTCTCCTAGTTGATGTAGCTGATCGTTTAACGGAGGGCTGCTAGCAGATTGATCATCGTAGTGAGCAGGCTGGTGTCCATGAGGTAGAGCCATCCTAGACCATCCAACCCCACTGGGCTACTTCTGCAGCTTCCTCAATGATCGTCGAGTGTCAGTGCTTTAGAATGTGAGGGAATAGGTAGAGAAAGCAGGGGAAAACTTAAAAGGTGTAGGGTGTGTGTTTATAGGTGATGCGGATAGGTAGATTCAATCCATCGCTTAGTTCGTTTTAGTAATTTCTAGTTTTCACCAGGGTATGGGAACTCACCTCAGGGGATCTGTTGAATAATAATACATTATTGTGTATTCCGCAGACTTCCCAGCGAGACTTGCCTAACTAAGGTTTTTCTGCCACGCTGTAAGTCTGACAAAGTCAGCTGGCATTTATTTTCTTTGGGACATGGCCATTTGCCATGTTATAAACCTTTGATTGATTTGATACCAATCTATAGTAATTGGTAACTTCATCAATTTGCAATCGAATGCTGTAGTTGTAAATTTGCTTGATTTTATTTAATATTGTATTGGCATAATTTTATTGAATACTGTATTTGCATGATTTTATTTAATATTGATAATTACTTTATCAATTTGCTATCGTAGATTGTATTCATAATTTTGCATGACATTATTTAATCTGCAGCAATTGATGAATTCTTTACTGATCTGCAATATAATATTATTTATGTATTATATCGCATTATTTATATAAGTATTTTTGTATTTATCGACTTGCAATCAAATGCCATTATTATAATTTTGCATGCTATTATTTATCACCATAGTAAAGGCGGCAGCAGTAACATCCTCGCTGAGTAGGCTCATGGCCAATACCACCGGCCCCCGGCCTTGTAAAAGGCGCCTACTCATGCGTGCCGCCGAAGCTGTCATGCTGTTCGGAGCGGAGGTCTGGGCCGATGCGCTGCGGAAAGACGTGCACAGGAAGCGTCTCGCCGCGGTGCAACGGAGAGCAGCACTCCGAATCGCGTGCTCTTACCGCACGGTCTCCGAGCCCGCGATATTAGTGGTCACTGGGGTAATACCCATCGACCTTCTTGCACTGGAGAGACGCTTCGTCTATCAGCAGAAGCCTGCTCTTGGGGTAGTGGAGGCCCACCGAACGGCCAGGGCCAACACCATCCAGGCTTGGCAGCATCGGTGGGAATCCTCCACTAAAGGAAGATGGACGGCCAGGCTGATCCCACAAGTGGACACCTGGCTGTTCCGAAAAGAGGGTGAGGTAAATTACTACCTCACCCCATTCTTGACGGGACACGGCCTGTTCCGCGCATACCTACATAAGATAGGTAAAGTCGCGGAGCCAGGCTGCGCCTATTGTGAGGGCCTCCCGGACGACGTATTCCACACCTTCTTCGTATGCGGAAGGTGGACCGTCGAAAGGGGGGCACTAGAGAGGGACCTTGGCTGCATATCACCTGACAATATAGTCAGGCTGATGCACCAAGGTCCTCAACAATGGGCGAAAGTCGCCTACGTGGAGGCGATCTTGCGCCAAAAAAGGGAAGAAGAGAACAGCAGATCAGCCATCCGCAGGGCGCCGTAGCTGTTCACGGGAAAAAAAAAGACCCCTGCGGGTCTCAACGGCCGATCTGAAGTGAGAAGGTGCCGCTCAGGCGAAGCAAGCCCTCCCCTGAAGTAATGTGTAAAACGGTGCCGGGGGAGGGTCTGCACAGTAGTGCAGAGCAGAAAGGGTTAGTGTTTTTAGTGGGTAGGAATCCCACACGCCGTGGGAGTGCGGAGCCTCTTGCGGTGTCTCCTGGGCTGGCATGGATATGCGGCCCAGGCGGTCCGGTGGAGCATTTGGTCCACCGGACTGATGCAAGATTTCACTGTTTCCCTCGTAAAAAAAAAAAAAAAAAAAAATTATCACCATAGTAATATGGATTCCTTTATGAATCTGCAATAGAAATAATGTTTTTATGATTTTACGTGTTTTAAAAAGTTGCAGTATATGTATACTGCAGCATTACTATCAGTATGTGTATTGCATTACATTATAGAATGTTTCTATACAGTTTGAAATGTAAAGTTTTGTTCGTAACCAAATTTCCAGTTTTGGGAATTTTAAAAAATATTAATTTTATAAAAAAACAATTATTTTGTATATACTCATTATTCAAAAGAGACTAAGTAGATTTTTCTGCAAGATTCCTGTCTCTGAATAAGTTAGTAATCTCCTAATAAATCTAATTTCGATTCAATGGTCTCCGCTAACATGATCAATTGCTTACCACTATTAGCAAAGCATGATATTAAAGATTAATAATGTTTGATTTATAGGAAATAACAAAATTAATTCTGCATGATTTATAGGAAATAAGAAAATTAATAGTGCATGATTTATAAGAAATAAGAAAATTCAGAATGCATGATATTAGAAATAAGAAAATTCAGAATGCATGATATATTATAAATAAGAAAATTCATAATGCATGTTGTAAAACAGTTGTGTCTAATAATACTAGTACATGTATTGTTGCCTTATTTAGTACTATTATGTATCAAAGAATTACTATTAGTACGGAATTGCAGTATATGATAGAATGTTTCTATACAGTTTGAAATGTATAATGTTGTTTGTAAACAAATTTCCAATTTGAAAATGGATTTTAAAAAATATCAAGTTTACAAGAAAACAATCGTGTACAAAAAGCTAAATTACAACTTCTCTTATATTATGCATGCCCTCTGTGACTATTTTTTGGAACTAAAAGTTCCATCTACTGTTCCATATACAATAGTTGGCTCCACCTACATTGTCGACTAAACCCAACAAGATTTTTGTGGAGTATCACATGGCCTTATATACCATTTATTAATGTATTTAAACGTATTCAAGTAACTTTAATAGTTCAAGAATAATTTAATAATTTTAAAAAATTACGATTGACTAAATACTACTGATTATTGTATTTAAACATATTAAACGACTTTGTAAATGTTATTATGAAAACGTTATAAGAATAAAATACTTAGTTTATTTAAAAAATGATTTATTTATTTCTAAAAAATCCTTAAATATAAAAATATAATTTATTTATTCGAAGTAAAATTAACTAACAAAAATTTGTTTCATAAATTATGTGTTATATTTTCCTGTTAGTTTCTATTTTTTATTATTAATTCTCGTTTATTTCTATATATTAAAATTTTTTTTGTATATATTCAAATTTTTTTCTGTGTATTTTAATTTTTTTCTGTTTATTTTCGTTTTTTTTTCCTATTGTTCCAATTTGTACTAAAAAAAAATAAAAAAAAACACATCTTGGATTAAAAATAAATAGAGAAGAACAACGGTAAACAGAAAGAAACAGAAAAAAACAGAAAAAACAGAAAAAAACAAAAAAAAATTGTAAAAAATAGAAAAAACAAAGAAAAGCAGAACTATTTTCCGCCAGGGCGCTATTATTTATGTAACACCTTCTTCTGGTACTGCAGAAGCTGAGTTGGATGTTTTCAATGCGTTGATGCTATGCGACTGTTGAAGCACATCGTGAGCCATGTCCGCACTCTTGAGAAGTTCTGCTTCTTCCTTAAAATTAATGACAATGATTTGGATCTGCGCTGGTAGACGGGTGCGCCATAGGGAGATTACAGTATCTCTTGGGCTAAACTCAACATTTCAGCCAGGAAGTCCGAGGGTCGTTTAGAACCCATTTCCAGGCCCTTGCAGAGCCTGTCCAGTTGTTGCTCTGGAGTTTCGGCGTATCTCTCTGTCAGAATCTTCTTAATTGATTCGTATTTTTGTCCTCTGACAAGGGTGTTGAGCTTGTACTGCAGATCATGGTGAATATCTTGCGTAAGGTATCTGCCTACAAAGTTGAATTTGGCCTCGTTCTCGGTGACGTTGTGTGCCAGGAGTAGGTCTTCCAGTTGTCTGAACCAACCTTGTGGGTCGTTTTTGTAGAAGTTCCAGAACTGTAAGTGTCTGGTGCTTGCAAGGACTGAAGGGTTATGTGAGTGAGGGTACGTCGCATTTCCTTGCATTAGATTATTTGTGAAGGTGTCGGGACCTAGGTTAGATTGTGTGGGACAGAGAACAGCTGGTCCCTGTGGCTGTGCATGAGTGTGTCCGGACGAAGGGAGTGGGTTGATAGTCGCTGCCGGCCAAGAATATGACTGTGGAAAGGGCGTCTCAGTCGTGAAAATTAGCGAGGTTGTAACCTGTTGATGGAACGCACTTCGGCCAACTTTGTGAACAGCTGAGAAAGTTGCTGTGACTGGAGTTTGCCATGGTGGTCAGGCTTGGTGACGTTGAGACTGTGACCGCTCGAGACGAAATTGCGGGGGGGAAGGGCGTTGTCGTAGACGATTCGCTCTGGAGAGCGTGACTTGGGTGATGACCTCCTGGTGGAGAGGTGAAGCACTCTTTCATGATTTTCATGAGTTCTTCTAGCTTGCGATCGATTCGCTCATCGACGGCGTTCATTAGGTTTCCGAAGTCATCCATCGAGATGGCATCGCTAATGCGTTGCGAACAAGTGGTCTTGTTTACTAGGGGCTGCTTGTGAAGAGCACCAGTGTTTGGAGTGCTGAGTTGTTGCGACCCAGAAGCGTCACTTTCGCCGACGTTGTCTGCGATGTGGGAGGTCTGGTTGGAGTCAACGTTGAACCGATTCTGTCCCGTTGCCGTGTTGTTGGCATTTGGCGAGCCGAGAGTGAACATCGGAGCCGTGTTGGGCGGCACCGGCGGGTTCCCTGAGGTTGAAGAGACGGATGTTCCGGACATTGTGTTGGTGAGTACGGCTTGTGTATTCGTGCCGCCATTCGCCGAGGAGACTCGGTTAGATGCCTCTTGGTTGTCTGAGTTGTTCTTGTTAATTGGAGAACGCAGAGACATGTTTGTGGCTGGGGGCGCTCTTCTTGAACTGCGGGTTGAGGAAAAAGGAATGGCGGAATTCTGTGAGAGCGAATCTTGTAACGCTTTTAATTCTCGTTTGCTCATTTACGAGGAAATGCAGAGATCCGTGAAATGAGGTTTATACGGTGCCTAAAATTGCCTTACGCCGCCGCGTATCACAAGCTCCCTGGTTAGTACCCGCAAGCACAAACAGTGATTTTTTTTTTTTTAAACTAAACCTAAGCTAAAACTTAAAACTAAATTGCGTGTTTTTTGTTATTTCATAAATGTATGTGGCGCGGACGAAGGCAATGATTGATTGCAAGGAGAGTGCTGTTTTCCCTGCGTGAGTCGCTGCTCAAAGGAGAGGGAAAAAACAGCTCCGCATCGGCAACAGCATTGACGCAAGAGAAGGATTGACTGCGAACGCGTGCCGCGAGCCGAGGCAATGCTGATTGTAAGGGAGAGCGCTGCCTTCCTTCGCGCGAGTCACCGCTCGAAAAAGGGGGAAACAAAGACCGGCAGTTGCGTCGACGCAAGAAAAGATTTGCGAAATAATCTCACTAAATAATGCGTTAGTTCACTGCGGACGCGAAAGTGCGGAACGCAAGTTTCGAGAAATACTATAAAAGAAGTCTTTGGAAGCGACCTTGCGTGAGAGCGAGTTTGAAAACGCGACAATGCACGAAAGTTGAAATGGCCGCCAAGATGGCCGTCAAGTTCTTGGAACGCGTGATCGTTGCGCGCGAATTCCCGGAGTTCGAATTTTTGTAAACAGCGCGCGCTGGGCGATAATGATACTGTTGGAATAGGAGCACTACTGGAGGAGGTTTTTACTAAATAAATGGTTATGCTTATTCATATATATTGGACATTATATTTATTTCAAATGATGAGATATAATTATTTATACATCATACGATGCACGAGAACATGTGCTTTCGTTGAGCATCGTCACGAGTAGCTCAACTACGACTAAACTTGAAACGAGTAGTTAGGAGACTGTACCTTTTGTCCCGCTCTCACACAAACAAAATCGCCCATCGTCCGTGTGACCGCGAGTATACATAGGTGTGTATACATTCCTATATGCAACTTACACATATAATATACATCAGCGGCTGAATGCTTATACATCAATAATCTCCCCCGCAATCAGCCGTCAATAAGTTTAACAAAAAAAAATATGTTTCTCTAAGAAAGTTTTGTAATTAATTTGCAATAAAGGCTTGGTTAAAAAATCTGCCACATTGGACTTACTTTGTATATAATGTAATTGAAATTTGTTGTTATTTATCCAATCTCTAATAAATTGTAGCTTTATGTCAATATGTTTTGTTTTTATGTTTTCGATACTATTTTTACTAAAATATATTGTAGATTGATTATCACAATATTGTATTGGTTCTGTGATATAATCATTATACACTTTTAAATCTTTTAATATATTCGAAAACCAAACCAATTCTTTTACGCTTTCTACTAATGCTATAAATTCAGACTCCATTGAACTTAACGCTATACATTTTTGTTTGGTGGATTTCCACATGAAAGGGATGTTATCGAAAAATAATATGTATCCGCTAGTTGAGTGTTTTGCATAAGACTACATCCCCAATTTACATCCGAAAAAGAAATTAAACCTGTATCTTTAATATCTGATAAGTTTATCTTATAATTATTAGTGTTCAAAACGTAATACACAATGTCTACTACAATCTTCCAATGCTGATAATTGTACGCACTACAGAATTGTGACATTAAGTTCGCTGAAAAACATATATCAGGCCTACTTCTATCTGCTAAGAATGACAAATATCCTATTAATGTTCTGTAAGGAAATTTTCTCATTAAATTATTTTCAATAGTTTCTTTTTCCTCTCTCGGTGGAAGGATACCAACTTTTAATGGTAGTTGAACATGAGTTCTTGGTAATTCTTTTAATTTATTCATTAATGTTTTTATGTACGTATGTTGGTGCAAATAATATTTATTTTCAACTTTTTCAAAATTTACGCCTAAGATATATTTAACTTCACCTAACTCTGTAACATTTATTTTTGATTTTATTTTTGCAACTATTTCACATTTTAATTTGTCATTTTTAGTAAATAGAACAATGTCATCAACATACAATAATAGAAAAGCTTTATTTTCTAAATGGTATACGCAGTTACACCACTGTAATTTGTTAAAATTCAATGATTTTAAGAGATTGTCAAATTCCTGGTGCCATTCTCTTCCGCTTTGGTGTAAACTGTAAATGGCTTTAGTTAATAAACAAACTTTATCCTTTTTTCCTTCTACCTCAAAACCTTTAGGTTGCTGCATGTAATTTCGTTCTTTTAAAATTCCGTACAAGTAAGCTGATTTTACATCTAATTGTACATGCCGCCATGATAACTTTGATACAAATAATATAAAAAATATTTTAATTAATGAGAAACTTACAACAGGTGAAAATGTTTCCGTATAATCAATTCCGTACCTCTGATTATAACCTCGAGCTACTAATCTCGCTTTATATTTTTTAACATTATTTTTATCATCTTTCTTTAATGTAAATACCCACCTATTTCCAATTATCTTATGATTTGGTTGTGGATCTACGAGGCCATACCTGTCTGGATTTCATGGTTTCGATCTCTTCCGGTGATAGTTGACTTTCCTCGAAATTTCTCGGAACTTCGACAGAATATATTTCTTCTAAATAAATTTCATCCATCAGATCCATAGCACTCTCGTGTTTGTCATCATCATTCTCGTTCAAAACGTCATTCTTTTTGCTTATTTCTTCTCCTTCATTATTTTTCAATCCTTTCGCTTTAAAACAAAAATAATCAGGGTTAAAATTAAATTTATTTGATTTACAATATTTTTGAACATCATTAATTGATCGTAATCTAGTATTATCATTTGGAGGATAATAATATACATCAAGTCGATCTCCCGTTTTTCTTGTGTTTTCAGTTCTTTTCCATTTCGTCATATCAATTTCTTTTAATGATTCATTTTGCATATTTCGTTGTATTATGTTTTCTTCATTTTGCGTGTTTGTAGTAATCTTATTGTCTAAAAATTTATCTTCATTGTCTAGATTAATAATAATATTAAGTTGTTTATTTATCATATCACTTCCAAATAATGTCTCTACTCCATTTTTCTTCTCTTCAATTTTTACATGAATTGTTTCTACAACTTTTCTCGATTTTGGTAACCATATTCTATATCCTTTCATTTTCACTGCGTATCCGACAAATATACCGAAATCTGCCGTAGCTTGTAATTTGTTTCGTTTTGCCTTTGGAATGTAAACATAAGCGAGCGACCCGAAGACTCTTAAGTGCTGTATCGATGGCTTGTGTCCCCACCATTTCTCTTCCGGTGTACAGTCTTTCAATAACTTATGTGGACATCTATTTTTGACGTGTACAAAAGCATGCAATGCTTCAGCCCAAAAACTCGGTTTTAATCCACTATCTTGTAATATTGCTCTGACACCCTCCATTGCTGTGCGATTGAATCGTTCGGCGACTCCGTTGTGTTCGGGTGTGTACGTCGACGTTCTTTCTGCTTTTATTCCTTTTTGTGTTAGAAAAACATTAAATTCTTTATTACAAAATTCTAGATCATTGTCTGTACGAACAATTTTTATATTCTTATCTCGTTGCCTTTCGATTTCATTTATAAATTCTTTAAAATACTTAAAAACTTCTGATTTTCTTTGCATTGTATACACAACAATTTTTCGCGAATAATCGTCTATGATTGACAAGAAATATCGGCTTCCGCCAATTGACGTAACTAGAGAAGGGCCCCATACGTCCATATAAATTCACTCTAATATATCATTCGACATGATTGTTGACATCTTCTTAAAAGACGAACGAGTAGATTTACTAACCTGGCATACATCACACGTACCCATTGCTCCGTTTATTTTTCCAATACCTCGTACCATTTCTCTCTTTTCCATCTGGTTGATACTGTTTATATTTACATGGCACAGTCTTCTGTGCATCATTTCAATGTCGATACCTGCCCTTGAGTTTGTTTGAGTGTTATATGACTCGTTCAATTTTTGTTCGTGATATCCATACAGCATATAAAGTTTCTTTTCCTGTATACAGTAAAATAATATTCGTTGTTTCCGTTATATATTATCATTTTATTATTATTCCAATTTATGCGAAAGCCTGCAATTTCCATGCATGCTCCACTTATCAAATTTCTCCGCATGTTAGGAGCATATAGCACATTTTTTAGGTTTATTTTAACAAATTTCTTATCATCTTTTACGTAAAATACTAGATCACCTTTACCAGTTATTTGTGATTTTGCATTCTTATCTCCTACTAAAACATCCGTCGGTGGTAATTCTGTAAAGTTTGTAAACCATTCTCTTTCTTTACAAAAGTGTGACGTGGCTGCACTATCTATTAGCCATTCGTCAAAATTGTTTTCTATTGTATTTGTAATTTGTGCTTCGTGATTACCGCTTTCTAAAAAATTAGATTCATTTTCTATATAAAAAGCATGTGTATTATCTTTTGAATGTTCTCTTGTTGAATTCCGATTTTTGCGTTTTAAACTATAGCAATCATCTTTTGAATGACCGGGCCTTTTGCAATATCTACACGTAATATTCGCCTTATTGTCTTTGTATTGTTGACTTTTATTTTGCATGTTACAGTTTTTATTATCTTGTTTATTGTGTTTTATATCTTTATTACTTCCCGTTTGATATGCATCTATTACGGTATCTAGTCCATCGTCTTTTTTTCTTTGCTTAATTCTACTTTCCTCAGTAATTAATTGTTTTTCCAAATCATCAAATTTAAATTTCTGGTCATCCAATCTATATAATGATTGTACAAGATTATCATACTCAACTGGTAATCTTCTTATTAATTGAAAATACATAAGTGTATCAGGAATTTCAAATCCAGCGTCTTTTATTAGTGATTTTTTTTCACTTACTCTTTTGCAATATATGCCAATTGTTTCCTCATCTGGCTTGAATTTCAGATCATAGAATTCATCAATAAGGCCTGCAAGTCGTGCCCGTGATTGTGGCTCAAAGTTATCTTTTAAAATCTTCCATGCTTCCTTGCCATCCAGTGTGTTTGCGATCAGCGTGTGGAATTGTCTCTCAATTCCTTGAAATATAGTTGTGTACGATCGGTCTTTTCTTCTTTGAAAATCATTTTTCTGTCCAAGTGTTGCGTCTATTGCTGGTTCCACACAGATATGTATTTAAATAAGACAAAATTACTTAAACATAAGGTAAGTGTGTCAGTTACTGTGCCCATTAAGGAAATGTCCATAATATTTGAGTAATTAATTTTTTAATTTTTTAATTTTTGAACCTCCGAAGACCTTTATATGATAATTATATATTTTTTGCCTGGCGGACCCGAAAGTGCCACTTTTGCTCCCGGCGGCCGATCGCAAAGGTTGTATTTTCGGTCTCGCCAGGCAAAAAAATCGTATACGCACCACGGGAGCAAATAAAGAATGCCTCAGATCACATGTTTGTCGCAATTACATGCAATCTGGGACATTCTTTACTTTTGCTCCCTAGGGGCGTAATATGCTATCTGTGATCAGAATAAACATGTTTATAATACATTATTATGTGATAAATATTAAATAATTAATAAAATAATAGCATAAGCCTTTGCATCAGTTACTGTATCCTCTAACTTAGTTACTGCGTGTCAGTTAGTGCACATTGTTTTATTTACTGTGTGTCACTTAGTGTAAATTGTTTCAGTTACTGTGCCTTGGATTCTGGATACTGCATTTAACCCTATGTGACTTAGTGCTATTTGTTGTAATTATAAACAGTAGTCAAGAGGGGATTAATTATACCTTATTAATTAAATAAAATATCTATTTATTTAAAATAAATAATGTCAATCGTATAATTCGATTGGCATTATTTTGGATCATCTAGGTGACTTTTATAAACATTAAGTGTATTTTTTGATTATGAAAAATGTTATTTTTGTCATTTTTCAATCACTTTTATGTACGCTTATTCTTAAGGATTTCGATAAGAAATTCATGAAAAACGCGATGAGATAAGTTAACACATTATTTTAAATAAATATATTTATTTATAATCTTATAATAAAGAATAAATAAATCACATTATGAGTTTAAAAATAAAAAGCATGAATTAAATTTTATTTAAACATTTGTATATGTATGGTTAAATATGATTGAACGCCACTATAAATGAAAAAATCTAAGGACATAGTAACTGAAGCGGGCGTAGTAACTGACACACTTACCCTAGTCTATTGTACTATATGATTTATTTTAATTTTGCGATGTTTTTCATGTATTGTACAAAAATTGACGGGTTTAAAGGAAGTAGCTTATTCATAAACTCTCAAATTGTTGTAAATTAGTAATATTAGAAATATTTTGTCTTCTTGCATTTGTTTTGAAACGTGCTTTCAATTACTTTTAACATATTGCTATAAATATGCATATGTATTTTTCGCCTTTAAGACATTCCTTTATAAATTACTTAAAAATATTCTGTTTCATATAGCAAGTGTACTTTAGTAAAAAAAAAATTATATTTATTATTCAAATTATAAATCGAGCAAAATTGTTGAAAATACTTTTATTTTTCGTTTTATTTACTAGATTATATAATATTTTTTGTTATATGTTTAATTAGTAGTATTAACATTCAGGAAAGTTAATTTAATATTACATTTAATTAATTACATCGCTCAAAGAGATAAAATGTTAATGCAAAAACAAACTGAAAACCTTCAACTAAAACTTTTATAGTAACAGAATTGTATTAAATTTATGGGTTTTTGCTTTTTTATGATCCAAATATTTTCTTTTTAAAGTACTAATTAAATATAAAAAATAATTTTTTGTTGTCTATTTGTATCCGTATGTGGATATACATATAATTTTATATAATTTTATATAAAGAATACGCTTTTGAGAAAATAAATTATTTAAAAAAATGAAGGATTTTTACGAATCGTTATATAGTTGTCTCTGTAATTATTATGTGTCATAATATTTTTGATAATACAGCAAAACAAATATCAATAATAATTTGAAAAATTAGTTTTATTGCTATTTATTTGTTGTTTTTGATGTTATTATTGAAAAAGTAATATTTTTCTAAAGAACTAAAAGGCATAGCTAACAAAAATTTTTGTTTTTCAATTGTCGAGGATTTAATTCTGTATCTAGTACATAATTAATATAAGCTCGATGTTAAATGTAAAATCTGTAAAAAATGAAAAAATTGATTTTGAAAAAGTTTAAAATTGATAGAAATAAGATTATTTTCCAGATATCTTAAATGAAATTACATGCACACGGTCGTGCGAACATTATATTAATATAGAAAATTTCGATTCTAAATGAACCTTTTAAACGTGTTTGTAGGAAACATTTTCGTTTTTTGGCACAAACTTCCTTTAAAATAACCAGAAATGCGAGAAAAAATAATTTACTTTATGATAAATAACAGATCACTGATAATTTTAGTATAAGTACTAAAAAAAATAATACGAAATCCTAAATCACTTTTAAATTTTCACAGGAAACCATTTACTTTCCAATTGGGCTACAGCTTCGATTAGATCTGCAGGTCTCTGTCGACTACATTTCAGCGACAATGACTTCACATTTAACAAAGAAGGGAAGAGACTTTTGAAGCCCAATAGTGTGCCTCTTCATTGGCGAAGAGCTGAAAATGTGGATGAAGAAACACAACAACAAAGGCAACGAGAACAACAACAAGGACAACAACAAGAACACCAGCAAGATCAACAGCAACAAGATCAACAACATCAAGGACAACAACAAGAAGAACAACAAGATCAACAACATCAAGGACAACAAGGACAACAACAAGAAGAACAACAAGATCAACAACATGAAGAAGAACAAGATCAACAACATCAAGAAGAACAACAAGGAGAACAAGAACAGCCACAGCAACAGGTATCACAAGACGTTTGTATAAATGAAACGACAGAAGAGCCTCGGTCGGAAAAAGAAAATGATTTTATAGATATGGTAAAAAGGTCAATGCCATCTGTAACTTACCCCTCTGGTAAGGAAATTTTTTCTTTTTCTGAAAAGGATGGTGACCTGTCGTTTCTTCATTATGAACCTCCTGCTAAAATCGTTAAAGTAAACGTTAGCTCAACAACTGAAGACTCTGCTCCAATTGCTTCACCATTGAGAAAACGCGTTGTTGATACAATGGTTCGTAGTAAAGTTTATATTTGTAAATTAAAAAGTAAATTATTAACTGCAGAAACAAAGGTTAAGCAATTGCAGAGATCCCTTAAAACTGAGAAGAATAAAAATAGTCGTCTAACTAGACGTTTACAAAAGAAAGCGTCAAAAAAGTTTGCTGATATTGACGATCTTTTGAGAGAAAAAGATATCCCTGATATGGCTAATGCAATGATTAAATTGCAATTGCACAAGCCCAACACGCCATACACAACCGATGAGAAAGACTTGGCAAAACAAATTTATTTTCATTCAGCAGCTTGCTATTCTCGATTAAGGGCGGGGGGATTAGTTTTGCCAGCTGAATCAACGGTTAGATCCTGGGTAGTGGAATGTGACATTGTCCCAGGCATTAATGACGTAATTTTGAAGAGGATAGGAGAATATTTGATGCTGCTTCCGCCACAAGAGCGATTGTGTGCGTTGAAATTTGATGAAATGTCCATCAGAGCGGCTGAAGAATATTCGAAAAAATATGATGTAATCGAAGGTCTTGTCGATATGCGAAGAGATCGCAGAGATTCTAAAGTCGCGAAACACGCGTTGCTATTTTCCATTGATAGCATTAATGCCAACAATTCATGGCGTCAAATAGTAGCTTTCGGATTTAACAAAAATGGCGCTAGTGCAGAAGAGCTCTTTGAGATCGTTCCCCAAATTGTAACAGAACTTCGAAAAGTAGGAGCAGATATTCGAGCGATTGTTTGTGATCAAGGTAGCAACAATAAAAAATTATTTAAAATGTTGGGAGTATGTCCAGATAAACCTTATTTTATTGTAGATTCTGTAAAGATTTTTGCAATTTTTGATTGGCCACACCTTATCAAAAGATTGATAGCACAGCTAAGAGCCCACGATTGCATTTATGTCGACGATGAAAAAATTATTTCTTTCACCGATTTAAAACAAACCTGGAAGCTTGACAAATCTCATGGTGCATCAAATTTATTAGGCTTTTTATCAGAAAATCACTTTAATCCTAATAGTTTTGAATCTATGAAAGTAAAGCTTGCTTTTCAACTGTTAAGTCGTCGCATGGCATGTGGAATTAAATTAGCCGGCGGAGACGTTCAATCAGGGTTATCTTCGGATACATGGCAAAAGTCAGCCGAATTTGTTGAGACAATGGATGCTGTTATCGATGCATGTAATGTATATAGTTTGAAAAATCGACATGCATTGAAGCGACCATTGCCTGACAGAAATCCAGAAATCCAGCAGCGACTTGAAAGTTTTATCGAGTGGTCAGAGAAATGGTGTATACAGAAAAACGGCAAAAAGCCGCCTTGTCTTTTGGGGTTGCCTCTGACTGTTCGTGCTTTAGTAAGTCTGTATTTGGAAATGAAATCTTCATTCCCCGACTTTGAATTAGCAACAGATCTGTGCAACCAAGATTCTGTGGAGCATGCTCATTCTAAGTTGCGCGGCAGAGGTGGAGTTAATCCGAATCCTACCTGTAGAACGTATCGTTTGACTCTTAGACACATTATGTCAACCGATTTTATTTATACGAGTAGAAAAGGTAACACAAATTGCGAAGAGAGTCATTCATTACTTCCTCAAAATGACGTTGTTGAAAAGGAGACCACAGAACTGGTTACGTTACCTGAATATAATTCAAAGGAAATGCAAGAGCTCCAAGAAATTACAGATGCTGCTGATGATTTACTGGAATATCATCTGGAGTTAAAGTCTTCTAGCATCTCAGATATGGACAGTAAATTCACTTATGAACAAAATGCTATAACTTATTTTTCTGGTTACGTGGCGCGTAAATCTTTAGAAAAAAGTCATTGTCCGCCATGCGAAAAAGATTTAATGAAAGATGAATCAGAATCAGGGAACACTAATGAAACATACATTAACTTTAGAGATTACCCTCATTCTGATCCAGAAGCTCCCCAGTAACGTTCTTGATCAGACCAACGGAACAGTTTGCAAAAGTGGTTAATTGTCAATTAGAAGCCTTTGATAAGATTCATTCAAAATTTTGGCATGAGCATGATCTTTTACTTAAGTTAGTTGAAAACGTAGAAGCATACACTCGTAAACAATTCCCTCAGTGGTTTGATCAAGAAAACATCTGCTATGAGCACAGAATGAAAATGCTTAAGTTCCTTTTGTTAGTTAAAATTTATGCAAAAACAAGGGAACGTAATAATAATAGGAAAACTCTGGCTAAAAGACCGACAAAATCTAGAAAACTAAAGAATATTCAAAATGTATAAATTTTTTAGTAACATTATTTTTTGTAAATTATTGGAAAAAAGTGCGAAAAATTATAACTACACTGCTTTAAAAAGTACTTTACGTGAATTTTTTAACTATTAAATCCAAAGCGTACTTTTTCCCAATGATAGTTTTAAGTTCGCATTTCTTAATAATAATAATGACATTGTAATATACATTCTGATGTAAATATGTTGATACTGTTCAAAATTATTAATATAAGGCGACTCGATTTTCTGTATCGCTTTGTAATTATAATGTATAAAGATTGTAAGTAATTTTTATCCTTTTTAGGATACTTTTCAGGTATATTATATACGACAAATTATTAGAAAAAATATTTTCAAGGTAAAATTTTTATGATATTATAAAAATATTTAAAATTTTATAAAAATACAAAAAATAATTTAGGATTCCAATAGCTAATAAGGTATTATCGTTTTCAGATTGTTTTATTTTCAGATGGGGGGTGGTATTGGTTGCCTTCTCGTTGGTGCCCCCCGAAAACAAATGAGCTTATTGTAATTGATAGATGCAATGCAATAAGTTCTTTTGGCCAAACAACCAATAAATTAGTATCAAAAAGATGCTTAATGTAAAATAATAATAAAATTTATTTTACGGATAAATCTTTTTATATTTAAAATGTGGTTCGTGAATAGATATGAAAAAATATTATTAGATGAAAAGCTTTCAAAGAAGCTTGACTAAAATTACCTCTCTTGTATACATGAACCCGTCCCTCTTCTACTAGAATATCGCTTTAAAAATGATAAACGTAGGTTCAAAAAGTATCATTTTTCGCATTAGTCTTATATGAGATTATTGCGACTTTCTAAATTGGTTGCAACAATTTTAAGAAGTACAAAATGTAAATATAAGAACTTTTCAAAAGAATGTTAGAGAGTTTGCCATCTCTTGAATGACTAACGCCATTTAATAAAAACTTAGCTAATGAAATGTTTTATATAAACGTACTTCTAAAAGTTTCCACAAAAGTCAAATGTCTTGGCTACTTGATACATTTAAATAGAATAAAAAATTTAAGAATTGGAAGCGAGTAAAATAATTAGGTCGCTCTAAAAGTATGTGTATAATTATATATTTTATAGAAGAATTGTTATTATTAATTATAATATGGTTTTCTAAATTATTTAAATTTCAGCTCCACTAGAGAAATAAATGTCTATAACATAGTAATTTTTTTTTACATTACAGATTGTAACTGATTATATGTTGTTTGGGTTACTTGATGGAAGAGTTATTATTGACTAAAATATGGTTTTTGAAATTACTAAAATTTCAACTCTACTACAGGGATGCAAAAATATTAATTATACCATCGTCAATGAAGAATTCGAATTTTAATCGTGAATTAAACCCGCACTTAATTAAGAATTAACATTTCAATCGTTAATTACATGGGTAAAATAGCATTCTTGAACATATTATAAACGGAAAACACATCGCAGAAGGCGGGGAAATTTAAGAAATCTCGTGTACAGTCTACAAGGCATGATCCTGCTTTTGCAATGGATGCGCGTTCTTGCCGTGTAGACCATACCCGAGTTTTCTTAAATTCCCCCGATTTCTGCGGCGGCTTCGTCGTTTATATTATATTACAGAATAGTATTTAAGAACTGTAGAACATGTCCTTGAAGCCTCCTGCTAGAAATTCGGGTCTGCAAACGTGAAGTGGGGTCTACGCGACACGATCGCGTATTCGCCTCAAAAGCATGATCGTGCGACGTAGACCCAAATTTACGTTTCGAGGCTCGATTTTCTAGGAGAAAGCTTCGAGAATATTTTCTAGAGCTCTTAAATACTATTCTGTAATATATTATAAACAAAAAACGTGTCGCAGGAGTCGGGGCCCTAAAGAAAAGTAAGATATACTCTCGAGTGCACGAATGCGCATTCGCTGCAAAAGCACGATCCTCCTGCCACGTAGAGTATACTCGAGTTTTCATTAAACTCCTCCGCCTTCTGCGGGGTGATTTTTGTCTATAATATGTTAACGAATGTTAATTAACAAATGAAATTTTAATTCCGAATTAAATGCGTGTTCAACTAACAATTGCAATTTTAATTAATTAAACGCGGGTCTAATTAACGATTGAAATTGCTAATTTTTAATTAAACATGGATTTAATTAACGATTAAAATTCTAATTCTTATTAAACTGCATAATTATAATAGAAAGTTTAATTAATTATTTGCAAGCCTGCTCCAGTAGAGTAATAACGGTGTAAAATAAAATCATCTTAATCCGTTTGGATTTAAACTTGAGATTTTCATTTGAGTTTCTTTAGGGCTTCAATAAAATAATTAAAGCACAAGCTCATTTTTTGTACATCGTCGAATCGTATATTCGTGTGGCAAACCGTGCTGTCGAATATACAGGTTAGCGGTATTCTAATTATTCTTTGAATAAAGATGTGTTTCAAATTGTATTGCAACGTAAGATGCTTGGTAATTCTGCTCTTACTGTTGTGATATTTATTGATTACCATTTAATCAATAATATTAATAGAAATTCACTTATAATAAATAACACATGTCTTATAGGGATTAGAGAATGTGAATGAGAATATGTATTTCGGAAATTGAACTTACGTGCACAACGATAATTACTGTTGATCGTTCCTTTTCATTAAAAAAAAGTAAATAAAAAGTCCATTGAACATAGATTATTTTGAATATTAAATAAATATAACCATGGATTTAATTAATTTTCAGTGAATTAATTTACTCAAAATATTCTTAACTGGGTAAACAAATATTATCCAAAATATTACAGTATTCTTATAAAATTAGCGCATTTAATGAATTAATTTTGAAAATGAAAATTTTACTTGCAATGTTGTCTGGGACAAGAATAACTCAATTTCAATTAAAAATTCTTTTATAAAACAAATTGAGGTACAAAAAATGTGTGTTGAATTATAATATAATGAAAAGAATTTTACATGTTATAAAAAAAAAAAAAAAAAAACGAATTGTAATCGAACTTGCATCCAAAAGATTACGGCAAAAATAGCTGCGCGCCTTGGCCGCCACGGCTACCGTTACGATATCAATATGTAACATTAAAATCGTTTATGTTTATCTTCTCCCCTTCGGGCTTGGGTTGTGATTTAGAATTTGGGTTTGATAATTTGGAGTTAAAAATTCCATTAATTTGCATGTGTAATAAATATGTTTGACCGAGCGGCGATTGTCAGGCCGCTCGGCCGTTGTCGAATTGTTGCGGGAGAAGTAAACAGAGACGGCAGGCGCGTGGCGCGCCGGGCCGTCCGGCATACACATGTTCAGTACACGTGCACCGAGCCGCCGAGTCGTCTTCTCCGGCTGACGGCTCCCGGCCCGCTCCGCGCCGTACACACGTTTCAACAGCCAATCAGGTGGCGTGTGTACAGTACCATGTGGCGGCCGCGAGAGGCAGCAGCGCGCCGCGCGCAGAAGTCTGCCTCACTTTTTTCCGAGGCGCTGGCAATCTCTCTATTCATCTCTGGTAGTATTAATTTAAATGACTGAAATTCAAGACATTTTTGTACGAAATTATAAAGGTATTATGTGTGATTAAATTTGTAGAATTAGAAAGATTGATAGAAAATCTAGGCATTAGCCATTCAACTATCAGTTAACTAATACTCTAGCTACTATAACGATGTATTTCTTAACACTATGAGCATAATTATGAAAGTATTTTGTGCTATTAAACTTTGTAAAATCATATTTTTGCAATAAAGGAAATACTAATACTAATACTAATACATCAAACTTTAGCACAAAGCTCTGCAATTAAAAAATTTGGTGTCTAAGTATTTTTTTAATTAAAAAACTATATAAATTCATAAAATTAAGAAAAAGAAATAGTTTTTTCCCTCGAAAAAATACTTGGACATCACACTTTTTAATTCCAGAGCTTCGTGCTAAAGTTTGATGTATTACAAGTAATTTGCTATCTCTCCCATCAAAATCCATCAAGCAGCTGCCAAGAAAAGTGACGCAGAATTTTTTTTTTTGTGTAACATAATTCAACATAATGAGGGTTTAGAGACCTATCCCAAGCAGTTTTGAAATAAAAATAAGTTATAATAATAATATATATACTATTTTTTATAGTAATTTTATTTTAATTTACTTTTTTATGTACAGTCATTAAGTATAAGACCACCTTAAACCCAAATAACCGGGAGACGCAAATACTATGCAAAATAGGGAGTTACGCAGACGTGCGGCAGTGAGCGAGACTATAATTAAAAAATGTCTTAAACCCAAATGGCCGTGGGATGCGAAGTCAACGTAGAAGAGGATGGTGTACAGAAGCGCGACAGTAGGAGAGTGGATTTCTACTAAAATCTTAGACACTAATAGTAGGGGAATGGAAGATCCACGTAGAAGAGGTAGGCACGCAGATGTGCGACGGTAGTCAATAATTAAAATAAATCTCAAACCCTGATGGCCGGGGGACGCTAGGTCCACGCAAAAGAAACGGAGTTACGTATAGGCGTGCTACAGCAAGCGAATCGATTATTTAAAAGAAGTCCCAAATAGCCGAGTATACTCGGCTATAGTGCTATAGCACTAGGTCCAGGCACAAAGGGGATGTTACGCAGTTGTGCAGACTCTCTTTAAATGATTGTCTTGCTTACTGTCTTGCACGTCGGACTAACTTTCTTTTTGCGTACTCCGGTTATTGGGTGTCAACTTTTTAAAATAATCGGCTCGCTTACTGTTCAACGTCTGTGTGCCTTCCACTTATACGTAGAACTCGCGTCCCATGGTAATTTGGTTTCAGACTTTTTGAAATAATCGACTCGCTTACTGTTTCACGGCTACGTACCTTCCACTTATGTGCGAATCTCCGGACTACATAAAACAACTGCGGTACAAAAACAGCAAAAAATATTTGTTGAGGGCATACCTACCAGACAAGATTTTTCCGGTTCCTTAAGTGTCTCCCTCTGTGGAAAACCTCCTTAACATGGTTTATCGTTTGCCAAACTTTCTTGCCGACCAAATCAATGTCATAATTTTAATGCGATTTTTCGCTGTTCTAAAAGATATATCGTTTTATTGATATAGTTGAAATTCCTTTCATTTCGACGCTTTCTTAGGCCCCGGTACTCAAATTATTACTAAAAAAAGCGCAGTTTTACAATAAAATAATGAAGTTTAAAGAGAAAGCTTGCTGATTTTAATGGCGTTGAAGCATAAAAAATGTAAATTTGATAAAAAATTAAAAATTACGATACTTAAATGCCTTTTTGCTTTTATAATCAGAAATGGGTTTCTATCTGCATTATATTATCTGTTAATAGCTTTATATGCGTATGTTATTGTAGTCTTTTAAATGTAAAGCACTTGAGTACTCACCAAAAGCGACATTTTTTCATTGGACACAAGTAAGGAATGAAGCATCGCACGAATTTGCGCCGGGCTTAGTCTCGGTTTGCTATAGAGGTGGCTGTGGCCGTTTGTGGTCTATGGATGAACCCAACCCAGGTTTTTCTAACGTATTTTGACCCTCTGAACACGTATATCTTGGGTACTTTGCGAAAAACTTAACCACAAATTTTTATTCATAATTTTTAATAACGTGATTTTTTAAAATCGTGATTTTTCGACTTTTTGGTCCTTTCTAACTCAATAATGATATAGTATATAATACAACGAAGGCTACAATTTTACGCACTAGTGTAAAAGCCGCGATCCGTGTCCGGCGAAGCCAAGTGATACGCGATTACACGAGTGAGTAAATCGTATGCCCGAGTCGTATACGATATTTTGTGCGACACTGTGCGTAAAAATAAGATTTTACATCCATTTTAACGGTTTATAATGCTACTTTATTTAAACTTGAAAAAATTATGTTTCAGCTGGGGCGTTGAATGTTGCGCTCTGGGGAACGATCGCTCATCAAGAGGGCTAGTGAAGCCAGCTCTTATGGTGCACGATCCTCTTGGAGTATGGCACTCTATGTCCCACTTGCAAAAACATGTGTTTTTTTTCATGGTTACTATAAAGTAGCATTTTACGCACTTAAACGGGTATTTTCCTGCATGCTCTATCAATCTACGAGAAAGTGGTAGTTTGCGAACGCAAATACGTGTGCAAAATTGAACTTAGAGCACGATAATAGACAATAGTACATTTCGATACTAGTGCACAGAGAAAAGAAAATCTTTACTGTTAAGATGCGTCCTTATGAAAAAGACTTTGTCGTTATTGAGTTACAAAGGACCAAAAAGTCTAAAAATCACGATTTTTCAAACTCCAAATTAAATTTTGTTATTAAAAATTATTAATAAATTTTATGATTTATTATTTATTAATAAAATTTATAGTTCTGTTTTTCCCACAAGTATCCAAAATATTCGAGTTCAGAGGGACAAAATACGTTAGAAAAACCTGGGTTCATCCATGGTCCTCAAACAGCCACAACCACCCCTATAGCAAAACCGGACTAAGCCCAGCGCCGAGTCATGTGATGTTTCATTTTTTACTTTTCATTTACATTGAAAAGACTAAGATAACATACACATATAAAACTACTAACAGATAAAATAATGCACATACAAACCCATTTCTGATTATAAACGCAAAAAGGGATTAAATTATTATCGAGATTTTTAAGTTGTTATCAAAGGCTATAGCGGGATAAGAGGGTCAAAATTGCACTCACCTGGATTTTCATTTGGGATCGAAAGTACATTATTAAAAACCTCTTCAGCTAAATTTTCAGCTAGATAGGTGCTGATAGATTTCCTAGCATTAAAAATATGTTTTTTCGAAAAAAATTTTTTCTGCTCAACCCTTTGTTTCAAAAAATCTGAAAAAATTCATGAACGAGGGTTTTTGAGTAAGAAAACACCCTGATTTTCTTCAGATTTTTTTAGATCATAATTGAGCTCAGGAAAAATATTTTAATTTTTCAATGATTTTTTAGGTTATGTAGGTAATTTTTGGCTAACTTCTAAATAACGATTTTTTAGGTTATGTAGGTAATTTTTGGCTAACTTTTAAATAACGATTTTTTCTGTATTTTTTCCCGTTCTTTCAAATGGTGGTTTCAGAATTCACGTTTTCGAGCCGGAACATACTCACAATTCGAAAAAAAACGATTTTTTAAGCATTTTTCCCATGCTTTTGGCACATAACCTCAAAACCAATGGCTAAATAAGTGTTTATAAACATTTTTTTTCCTATTTTTTCTATATCTTTAAATGCCACTGTCAGAACTACAATTTTTGCATCAGATAATGCTCTAAAATTAAAGTGAAAACGTTTTTTCCGAATTTTTACCATGTTTTTGGAACATAACCTCAAAGAAGATCATTCAATAGGTGTCAGGACATTCAAATATATTCTAAAAATTTTTTTTCATTAAAAAAAATTTTTAGAATCGGGTATTACTTCGTCCGTAGCTGCAAAGGGCCTGATACAGCCTTTTTCAGGCGCAGGGAGACTTCATAGCCATAACTACATAAGTACATAAAAGCTGATAAGACCATTTTTTTCAATGATGACTTGATTATACGTATTGCATACTATATATATCTTGTATTTAAGCCTTTATTGTATATTGCTTGTTGTTCTAAAACAGCATGTTGCTTTTATGTGTAGATGTATCTTGATAGTCATTAGTGTGCAAATCTTCTAAATTAAATAATATGTTATACTGAGCAAAACTCAATAATCTCACTTTCACATTTCTCATAAAATAACTGTATTTATTTTCATTTGATCAACAGAATTATTACTGCTTTTCTTTAAAATACTTAATAAAATTTTAATACAGTATATCTTTAATTATCTAATTCTATAAATTCTAAAAAATTTGTTTAATGAAAACAAATTTTTAGAATATATTTGAATGTCCTGACACCTATTGAACGATCTTCTTTGTAGTTATGTTCCAAAAACATAAAAATTCGAAAAAATCTTTTCACTTTAATTTTAGAGCATTATCTGATGCAAAAATTGTAGTTCTGACAGTGGGATTTGAAGATATAGAAAAAATAGGAAAAAAAAATGTTTATAAACACTTATTTAGCCATTGTTTTTGAGGTTATGTGCCAAAAACATGGAAAAAATGCTTACAAAAATCCGTTTTTTCGAATGTTGAATATGTTCCGGCTCGAAAACGTGAATTCTGAAACCACCATTTGAAAGAACAGGAAAAAATACAGAAAAAATCGTTATTTAGAAGTTAGCCAAAAATTACCTACATAACCTAAAAAATCATTGAAAACTTAAAATATTTTTCCTAACTTCAATTTTGATCTAAAAAATCTCAAAATATCAGGGTGTTTTCTTACTCAAAAACACTCGTTCTGAATTTTTTCAGAATTTTTGATACATATGGTCGAACAGAAAAAATTTTTTTTCGAAAAAACACGTTTTTAAGGTTGGGAGATCCCTATCAGCACCTAAAGAGCTGAAAATTCGGCTGAAGAGGTTTTTAATAATGTACTTTCGAAAGGTCAATCCCAAATAGAAATCCAGGTGAGTGCAATTTTGACTCTCTTAGCACACTATATCCTTTACATTTTTTATGCTTCAACGCCATTAAAATCGGCAAGCTTTCTCTCTAAACTTCATTATTTTAATTATAAAACTGTCTTCTTTTGGTAACAATTTGAGTACAGGGGCCTAAGAAAGCGTCAAAATGAAAGGATTTTCGACTATATCAATAAAACGACATATTTTTAAAAAAAGCGAAATATCGCATTAAAATTGTGGCATTGATTTGGTCAGCAAAAAAGTTAGGCAAACGATAAACCTTGTTTACGAGATTTTCTACGTAGAGGGATACCTAATGAAGCGAAAAAATCTTGTCTGGTAGGTGGGCCCTCAAAAAATTTTTTTTCTGTTTTTGTATCCGAGTTGTTTTATGAAGTCCGGAGATTCGCACTTATACGTAGATCTCGCGTGTTCTAACCACTTGCGCATATGATTAAAAGTATACACTAATTTATATTATCAAGGTTTGTCAGAGAGAAAAAATAAATAGTAATTTAAGAGTTTTTGTACCAATCGTTCCCAAAATTAATGTTGATGCAAGAATATGATGTGAGCGTGAAATGTATATTTGAGCACGTAAGCAAAGTGGTGCAGCAAATAATACGAGAGCTTCTCGTATTATTGGCAAAAGCAAATGTAATAGCAATTGTGCAATAAGCAAAGCAAAGTGTAAGTGTAAGTAAAGCAATGTATACGTATAGGGAAAGGCAAATAATGATTGGCGAATAGTGATGAGTAGTAGTGAGTAGGCAAATAATATCGTAATAATGGGTAGGCCGAGTGTGTATTACAAGCCTCTATATGTACACTCGGAAGAATGTTTTAAGTATCGCGATGGCGCTTGCCTGGCGCTCGCCATCTAGCAGCTCGCTTGGATACTACAATCCCGAACATATCTCCCGCCTTCGTCCAAGTAGGAGATGAAAAGTAACGGTTTAGCGGAAGTAAGCTGAGATCTGAGAACTATGATTGAACTGCTGCAATCGGAGACTTAGAGGTACTAAGTTTGGCAGTAGGTCCGCTAATAATCCATCCAAAGGTCGTGCGTTGTGCCATTGGAGTACCAGGAGGTCCTTTGATCAGTCCGTCAAGCAAAATGTCTGGGAAAACGTTAGCACCAAGTAGAATATCAATTTCAGCAGGTGTTTCCCTGAAATCGGCCACTAATTCTAATCCCTTCAAATGGGACCAGACATTCTTTAATGTATGGTATCGTTGCGAGTATTTAGTAATAAAGGTAAGTACTAGTGCGTTTAATTGCAAATGTGTTTTAGCGTTGAATGCGTATCTAAGTTGCAAAGTTGCGTGGCCCTTAGCCGGGATGTGGAAGTAGCCTCCAATACCACTTAACGGCACAGTCACGGCACCGTATGGTTGTTGAAACTTCTTTAATAACACCTCGAATACAAAGGAACTTTAGAATCTAGGATCTATCATAGCTCGAGCAGAATGCATTCTGCCATCAGTATCGCGAAGTTTCACCAACGCGGTAGCCAGAAAAGCAGATTCTACGCTGGAGCTTTGGGCTAACAAACTTAGTTGCAGCTCAGTGTTAGTAGAAAAGGAAAGACCAGTGAAAGCGACATGATTATGAATTGTTTCAGTGGTAGCGACATGAGCACTTGAATTTGTAGATTCGTGCAGCAGAGTAAGGTGCTGACTGTTGCATACGTTGCTCCTCCTTTCGGACCGATAGCTACTTGAAATCCTAGACAATCGGCGCACAGTTTCTTTTTGTTCACAGAGTCTTTTCGTTTGCTTACTGCTTTAGCTTTAAAGGCATCGCAACAAATAATAAAATGCTCAGCAGACCAAAAGGTTCACTTGTCCTTAGTGACAGAATGTACAAGAGTGTTTGGAGAGTGCTTGCCTTGTCGTTTTATTACTTTTGATTCTTCCAACATAGCTTCTATAGCATAGTGATGCGTTGATGTAAAAAGTTTTGAAGTGCATCAAATGTAGAAACAGTAGTGGACTTACTGGTCTCCGTTTTCCATTCGCGAAGGGTGTGACTGTCGAGCTTTCGCACAACGATCAGAACCAACAAATCGTCCCAATGTTGAGTAGGCCATCCAATTTAAGGCAGATAAGGTACTTCTCGTTCCATTGACTATTCATTTTAGTGCATAGGACGATTCCGAGTTTGCTGGAGGCACGCCAAGCAAATTATTGATATAGGCGGCAACTAATCGGGGTTTATTAGTAAAGTGATCCTCCAGTTGTTTCCATGCGATATCGAAATTTGCTTCAAATACCTGAATGTTCTTTAGTAAGTCGGCCGCTTCGCCTTGTACATGTATTTTAAGTTGCTGTAGTTTTTCCACGTTAGGCAGTCTTTTCTCAGAGATGACCGTCGCCTTAAAACGTTCGCGAAATTCCAACCAGTCTTGTAAATATCCAGAAAAAGTAGGCACAGTAACTTCTAGTAGTTTGCGATGATGCGAAAGCTGTGGGGCATCAGTGCCAACCGATTGGAAGTGTTTGAGCACAGAAGATATTAAAGTAGCAGATTTCAAGTAGTCTTCCTCTGCTAAGGCATAGTAATCATTCACAAAATAGTCATGCGTCGCAGTAGCTTCAAATTTCGAAGACAGTAATTTCAAATGATTTTCTTCATAAATACTCCAATTTTGGCGCAACCGATCCAGACGTGTCTGTACGATTTCCAAGATAATATTGTCCTTGCCTAACTTTTTTAAGTTAGTGTATGCGTTGCCGATGAGAGTTGATAACTCATGCTGTCTTGCAGCTAGCTGATCTATAGATAAATTAGCCATATTAAACAATAGTACTGATCTTTGAAGTGCAATGATTGATGGTGTGGTGTCTCCGTTCGCCGTGGAGAATGACACAGACAAGAGATTAGTCACACGATAGGTTTCGTTAGGAGGTCGTAAATCTCCAACGAGCTTACTTGCCAAAGGTCTTAAATCTCTGGCAATAGATGAAACAACTCAAAGATTCTTATTAGATTGCTTTCCAAGTATTCTCTCGGTTGACAACCCTGTCCGGCTCGAAGGACCAAAAATGTATACGATTAAACGGATACGCGAATTTATATTATCAGAGTTTGTCAGGGAGAAGAAATAAATAGAAATTTAAGAGTTTTTGTACCAACCGTTCCCAAAGGTAAGGTTGAAGCAAGAATATGATGTGAGCGTGAAATGTATATTTGAGCACGTAAGCAAAGTGGTGTAGCAAATAATACGAGAGCTTCTCGTATTATTGGCAAAAGCAAATGTAATAGCAATTGAGCAATAAGCAAAGCGAAGTGTAACTGTAAGTAAAGCAATGTATTAGTATTAGGCAAAGCCAAATAATGATTGGCGAGTAGTCGTGAGTAGTACTGAGTAGGCAAATAATATCGTAATAATGGTTAGGCTGAGTGCTTCTTGTCACAAGCCTCTATATGTACACTCGGAATGATGTTTTTAGTAGCGCGTTGTGGCGCTTGCCTGGCGCTCACCATCTGGCGGCTCGCTCGGATACTACAATCCCGAACAATTTGTGTTTCAGACTTCTTTTAATTATAGATTCGCTTACTGTAGCAGACCTGCGTATCTCCCAATCTAAAAGAATTTTATAAACTTTATATAAAAATATATAAAATTAGTTTTATATAACTTTTATAAAATTTATATAAACAATTTATATTTGTTTAAGTATAATATTTTTTCAGATAAATCATTTCCATGCTGAAGTAAGCTGCTGTCCATCTTCTTAAATTGATTGCCGTCTTTCTTTCACATTCATCGGTATAATACGAAAGCTTGTTTCTCGCGAGAGCTAGAATATTATGAAGAGGCACACCAATGGCCCCGACTTGGTACGCAAAACCGCCAGAGTTTCAAGATGCATGATTTGCTCGGCAAAACCTATTCAATGCTCTGGACCTCGCAAAGAAAAGTACAGTTTATTTTCTCTGTTATTTTTCCTTTTTCGTAAAAAGTAAATCTTGCGCTGGTATAAAACTTCAGCAGGTGCAATCGATACCCGATGTGAAGTCCGGGATAAAGGAAATAACGAATAATATTTGGTTTAAAGTTTATTTTATTTGGAAAGGTATAATTACCAATATTGTTGCTGCTTGCAATTCCATCGATGTACAATTTTTAGTCAATTGAACTTCCCTCACAATATATGCTATCGCTGTATATTTGCTCGTACAATTATTCCGCTTATGTTAGTATACTTTAGTGTATTTGTTGCTCCGTAATAATGAATTATGCCCTCTTATGTCGTCTGGGGCAGACGGAGCTCGCCAGTTCACCTGTATTGCGGTTGTTACTGTGACTGACGTTCGTGACACACATCGCTTCTTTTATAATACAAAATAATTAGGTTAAAGATGATCGTGAACAGTAAATCGAGATCATCTTCTTTGGTAATGTCATCGTCGTCAGTCGTATACAATTCGGCAGTAGCATTGAGAAATGCTGATTTTAAAGAAAATTTAATTCGTTGTCTTTCGCAAGTTTGATGACCTGCTACGCACGATGCCTCGTATTGGAAAATGCACCGTTTTAGAATTTCGCAGACACATCGTTTTGTGTGTCAGAAAATTACCGATGTAAGTGTTGGGATAAAATTTAAATTTAAGGATACGTCACCGAACGTAACACCTCCCCCCTTAGACTGCTGAATATCGTAGAGATTCAACAGGTATAGGAATAGTTAAACCATCAGTAATTTTCTGGTGCAGAATTTTCAATAATAATAATAATTCAAATAATATAAAACTATAATAAAAAATTCATATAATAATAAAAATTCATATAATAAAAACAAAAAATTCAATAAATTTAAACAAAATTTTGTATGGTCTATAAATTTTTATAAAATAACTCAAGTATTTTTGTTCCTAACACTAGACTACACTTAACCTACGGTTTTAATTTTATATAACAATTGATTAATAAAACATTTGGTAATACGTATACTCTTCATGTTGAAATAATAAAGGAAAATTTTTTTCAAAGTTGACAGAGTTAACCCAAAAATTACTAAGAATTAAAACATCTTCATATAAATTAGATAACGTTTCGCTGATATGGTTCTCAGCCTCTTCAGATCATAAACATAAACTAATAAAAATTAGTCGATCACATAGTGGTCAAATAAATTCAGAGAATAAGATTCTCTCGTCAAAACTTAGCGATCCATACTTAATATATATACATAGTGAGACTTAGCGATCCATACTTAATATATATACATAGTCTCACTATGTATATATATTAAGTATGGATCGCTAAGTTTTGACGAGAGAATCTTATTCTCTGAATTTATTTGACCACTATGTGATCGACTAATTTTTATTAGTTTATGTTTATGATCTGAAGAGGCTGAGAACCATATCAGCGAAACGTTATCTAATTTATATGAAGATGTTTTAATTCTTAGTAATTTTTGGGTTAACTCTGTCAACTTTGAAAAAAATTTTCCTTTATGATTAATAAAACGTTACGTAATAAATATAGCATACGTTATGCATTAGAATTTGTATAGAGATATATATCTTGTTTGAACATCGCATTTGGACAATTAAATTATTATATTACGCTAATGTATAATAAATTCTGTTCTGCTGTATTTACATAAAATAAAGTCATTGATTAACTGAGTTTTAGAAATAATGTGTGTATTAAATAATTTTGTAATAAATAAAAGGTGAGGAGAAATATAGGGAATGATTCAAGTGATCATTCACTTCCCTCCCTGCTGAGAATTTTGGCAAAAGATATATTATTTTGTCCTATTTGTTTAAGTAGAATAACATTAAAGGGTTTTTTATATTATCATTATAAAAATATTTTTCAACCGTATATTGAGAAAAATTATAATTATTTCCAAATGAAAAATTTAATTATACATAGGTATTTTTTTTTGTGAAAAAGAAGGTTAATAGGTTGGAGTGATTTTGGTAAATTTTGACTTGTTATTGTTCTTATGCATCATGTGCAAATCTCAGCCATTTTAAAAGTTCATTTTAGAACTCAAGATTTTTTCTGGCATGAGTAGCATTCACATATTTGCATTAGAGAGTATGCAGTGCGTTAGAGTAGAAAATTGCTTTACTCAATACAGTGCCGAATAGTGTATCTTGTAGGATGATCATGTCAGTATATGATGAAACTGATCACTTCCAATACATTATATTCGATTTAATCTTAGCAATGTGAGTACAGCTACCTAAATTCTTTCTTTCTTTTATTCTTGAATTATTCATAAAATTTCTTTTATGAATGCGAACCATTTCTATAGGCAAATATAGTTTGATTTTGCATAAAATTACAGTCAAATTATTTTTATCTATGTTTGTTAGGGTTGCAAGGTTTAGGAATGGTTTTATTTCGTTTTCTTTTGGATTAGTTCTATATTTTCTTATTCAAAGATAGATAGAATAATAATATATTAAGTTGATCCCTGAAATGTTTTATTTATTATTTTTATATATTGTTTATGTAAAATATAACATTTATCTATTCAATGATTATTATATTGTATTATTATTTCTTTTTTCTCATTCGTGTTGGATTTGTTTAAAAAATTTTTTTTTTTATTCATTTATTCATTTGTTTATTTTTTCCACTAATATTTTAATTATTTGTTTTTACTGATATTATTTACTTATTTGTTTCTTAAGGTTTTCCCTATATCAATTTTTTCACTTTAATTTGTTGTTTGTCAAATATATTTTCGCGATGCTATTTACTTATATATTTATTTATTTTGATTTTATCTTTATGTGAAATCTTTTTTTATATTCGTTTACGTTTGATTATTTGTATTTGGGTTATCCTTTCCCTATTTCTATAACATCGTTTATTTTCTTCTTTTATTTATCTGTTAATATGATAGTATAGTCTGGACGAGCCGTACATGCTTATCTTCCGAAGTTTGGGCGATTCATGCTACAATGATCCCCCAAACTTCTCACTGCAAAGCAAGAAGCTCGGAAATAGTTAGTAACAAATTATTAGTATGAACAAATACTATTTGTTTCCCTTTATACCAGTCTTGTTTTTCGTATGAATCTAGTGTTCGATTCTGTACCGGAACCAATGTGAAGTCCGGGATAAAGGAAATAACGAATAATATTTGGTTTAAAGTTTATTTTATTTGGAAAGGTATAATTACCAATATTGTTGCTGCTTGCAATTCCTTCGATGTACAATTTTTAGTCAATTGAACTTCCCTCACAATATATGCTATCGCTGTATATTTGCTCGTACAATTATTGCGCTTATGTTAGTATACTTTAGTGTATTTGTTGCTCCGTAATAATGAATTATGCCCTCTTATGTCGTCTGGGGCAGACGGAGCTCGCCAGTTCAGCTGTATTGCGGTTGTTACTGTGACTGACGTTCGTGACACACATCGCTTCTTTTATAATACAAAATAATTAGGTTAAAGATGATCGTGAACAGTAAATCGAGATCATCTTCTTTTCGAGATCATCTTCTTTTACGCGTCACCGCACGTAACACCGAAGTGATATCAGTGATGTCACACGAATACACGATCGCTAGACGGAGTCCACAAATACACCATAATCCGTTGCGCTGCTTCTTGTTGACTTCGTCCATTGCTGGTCCATGATTCGTGGTACAGTGCAGGAGAGCACGGTTCCTTTATCTAGATTTTAAATATTTTAAATACTGCACTTTTGAAAATCGTTGCAAAATTGTTCATTAAAAATTTTGTTTTGTCTGTATGATATGTACATTTAAAATGATTTTAAAACCTTATAAAATATAGTTATTTAATATTTGAAATGGATCTTTTAAAATGTTTTGATTCCGTTTCTACGACATATATTTTTTAAATAATTCAACAATATTTTGAAATATAGTGTTCAAATATTATAAATAAAGTTTTGAAAAAGGTTTTGAAATATTTTATTTGAACATTTTTCTGAGCGTGCATATTTTTCAAATATTTTAAAAAGATTTTAAAATATATCATTAAAATATTTTACATGAATCTTCCAAAAATGTACGAAACACCTCTGGTAGAAAATAACCCAACCAAAATGGCTTAACTGCAACAGTTGGCCAATCTTTTTGGCCAACGAGTAACAAAAATATTGACGAACGGTTGGCCAGTGGATGGTGAACTATCGATAATTAAAAAGTAGTTTTATGAGTTAAGATCTCAGGGTGAATCTAATACGTGGCCCAGGTGCTCGGGACAGCCGATGACGATGTCTAGGTGGTGCACTTCATAGTTTTTTGCATCTAGGTGTCGGAATGCATTCCATGTGTGGTCTAAGTGGTCTGGGTAGCCGATGGAGTCTAGGTGGCGCGCACCGTAGGTTTGTAGCTCTAGGTGTTGGATCTCATCGAATGCGCCGTTTAGGTGTTCGGGGTAACCGATGACGATGTCTAGGTAGTGCGCTCTGTAGTTTTTGCATCTAGGTGTTGAAACACATCGAATGCATGGTCTAGGACTTTGGGATAGCCGATTACGAAGTCTAGGTGGTGCGCATCGTAGGTTCTTGGCTGTAGGTGTTGGAACACATCGAATGCGTGGTCTAGGTCTTTGGAAGAGCTAATCATGATGTCTAGGTGGTGCGCTCCATAGTTTTTTGGCTCCAGGTGTTGGAACGCATCGCAAACGTGGTAGACGAGGAAAACTACGGAGCGCATTAATTAGACACCGCATCGGCTATGCAGACCACCTAGACCACGCATAGACTGCATTCCGACACGTAGACGCAAAAAACTACGGAGTACACCACCTAGACATCGTCGTCAGCTACCCCGAATACCTGGGCCACGTATTCTATGAGATCCAACACTTACAGCCAAGAACCTACGGTGCACATCACCTAGAATCCGTAATCGGATACCCCAAAAACCTAGACCGCGCATTCGATGTGTTCCAACACCTAGCTTTAAAAAACTACGAAGCGCACCACCTAGACATTGTCAGCGGCTACCCCAACCACCTAGACGACGCATGGAATCAATTCTGACACCTAGATGCAAAAAACTACGGAGCACACCACCTAGACCCCTGAACACCTAGACGACGCCTCCGATGAGATCCAACACCTACAGCCAAAAACCTACGGCACCCACCACCTAGACTCCGTCATTCGCCACCATTTACGAAGCTAATGAGCCATTTATTTGTATCAAGAAATCACTTTTCTTATTATAGCATTCATTGGCCAACCGCAAGACTAATTCCGTGATGAAATAAGCGGTAATTATTACCAACCGTTGGTTAAACGGTTGGCCAAACCTTTGCGATTTGGCGAACGGATGGTGAACGGATGGTTACGATTTCTACCAGGGACCTAAATAAAATAATTTTTCTTTATCTTTATAATACATATTTTTGAAATAATCTAGAACATTTTATTGATTTTTTTTTCGTCTCAATAAACTAGATATTTTTCAAATAATTTATAAAGATTTCAAAATGTATCATTAAAATGTTTGATATGAGTCTTTTAAAAATATTTTGAAACCCCTAAATAAAATATTTTTCTTCATATTTATAATATATATTTTTAAAATAATTTAGAACGATTTTAAAATATAATGGTGAAATAAGTAAAATAAGAGTTATAATATACATTATGTAACAAGGGACTAAAGTCACAGATTGTTCCTGCGCGTGAGTTCAGTCATCAACTAAGGGAATGATCGACTTTAGTTCAGTCCCATGTTACATATATAGTACTTTATGTCCATTTCCACTGTGGCCATTTCATAGATTTGATAAGTTATTTTGTATTTATGTGTTATAATTTTGTTAGTTTTAACCCAATTCACCATAAACGTAAAAAAACCGCTGCCAATTCATTGGCACGTAGCTTCCTCAACCGTAAATTGTTGATTCCTTTAATTAATTTTTATAAAAAAATTTATAATTTTTTAAAAAATTTATTGCATAATTATTATTAAATTCATTTATGAATATTAAAAATTGTTAATTTTTAATTTTATTTATTTATTTATTATTTATTTATATCAAATTTATATAAATTTTGAGCTGATAAATAAAGTTATCATTTGAAATGGAAGTAAAATATCTATATTTTATAATAAAACAAATAGCTATCACGGTTGTTTTGTTATTAACAAAAACGTGTTTTCTTTTATATTTCATAGTTCATATTTTTTAAGAAAAAAAAAATTTATAGCTATCATTGTTCTTTTGTTATTAACAAAAACGTGGTTTTTTAAAAAATTTCATAACTCACAAATAAATTATAATAATGCAGAATATAATGCATTCATAATGCATAATTCATAATTATAATAGATTATAATAGATATAATTTTTAAACATTTTAATTCATTTTGTTGGTTGGTTTTTAAAAATTAAAAAAAATCAACGAATGCCTACTCAATGACGTTTCCTCATTCCACACCACCTAGCGGTAGATATCACTGCGCGTTTTTTAAAAATAAAATATAAATCTTTTTTAATTTAGAGATTAAATTATGTTTGTAACACATGAATGATTTTCTGCGTTTTCCTACATAAAAATATGTTCTAAAAAGTGACTTTTTTTACCTATCGTGTAAAGAAATTCATTCTCTCCCTCTGCTCTAAAATTATGTAAAATCGCGAAAATGAATTTAGTCTTGCTTTTTAGGTTCAAAAACGCATAAAATGGAGTTATGAGTTTAAAAAAAAAACACGATTTTGTTTTTGATGATAACTAAAGAACCGTGATAGATAGAAAATTATTTTTTTTAGAAAATATAGGTATTTTAATTCTCTTTCGAATGCCACCCACCCCATTCAGATACATAGAGCCGTGCTCGAGAAATTACGATTTTAAAAAATGTCAAAAAATTTTTAACCTCAAATATCTCTGAAATTTATGGACCAATCATTTTGCCCAAAGAACTCGACCGAGAACTATAAAAAATCTACCTCTAAAAGGAATTTTGAAGCCATTAAGTCAATTTTACTGTTGTAATCGTTGGACATACAAAACTGATTTTTTTCATTTTTCAATTTTTTACTCAAAATCTAGTCTACAGAATGGATTCAAATTTTAAAAGATTATAGCTATTTATATTGTGTATTATCACGATTTTTCTCAAAAAAAATGACCGTTAAGTTTAGGAGTTATAAGCTTCTAAATAAAAAACACGTTTCTGTTGATAACAAAAGAACCGTGATAGCTAGAAACTTTTTTTTTAGAAAATATTGGTATTTTAATTCTCTTTCGAACGCTATCCATCAGATTCGAATAACTCGATCCTATCATTAAAAAAAATCAAAAAACAGTTTTGAGAAAATTTGAAAAAAAATCAAAAACGGATCGCCCCAATCAAAAAACGGATTTTTGACCCGCCATCACGCAAAGAAAGCAAAAAAAATGGGACCTGTCCGGTCAAAATCGACCTACTAGAACCTGAGATCCAGGCGTACACACACACACACACACACACACACACATACACACATACACACGCGCGCGTGCGCGCACACACACACACACACACACACACACACACACACACACATCCATACAGACATTTTTCAAAAACCATGCATTTTGATTTCTAACACCTCGGAACACAATTATAACATGTTTTTACAACAACTCAAAAATTTACTATCACAAAGCTTCCTCTAGGAGGAAGCAATTACCATGTACTTTACTCCCGTTAATTTACTTTATTTCCGTTATGCGGGAATTTAAACCATTTTATTAAAATTTTCTTTTTCGTCTGCATAAACTATATATTTTTCAAATAATCTAAAAAGATTGCAAAATAAAAATCTAAAATATTTTAAAAATACCTTTTTAAAATATTCCACTCTTTTTTTAAAATAATTGTTTTTCTTTTCATAAAAATATATTTTGGAAATCATTTCAAAACATTTCAGAATATTTCTACGAAATATTTTCGAATTTCTTATTAATATATTTTTAAATAATATTACTTCTTCCTAGAGGAAGCTTTGTGATAGAAATTTTTTTAGTCGTTGTAAAAACATGTTATAATTGTTTTTCGAGGTGTTAGGAATCAAAATACAAGATTTTTGAAAAACGTCTGTATGGATGTATGTGTGTGTATGTGTGTGTATTTGTGTGTATACTCGTACGTCTCAGTGCTTCCGGCCAAATCATTTCATGGGCGAAGTGCCCCCCCCCGCTTTTGTTTCACCGTTTTGCTTTCTTAAAGACAAACCTTGGTAACGGTGAAATTTTTCGACCCAGAGATTTCGATGATTTTCGATATTTCTGAGCTCCCTGAGTCGAAATATGCGTTTTCTAGAAAATGTCTGTGCTTATGTATGATGTGTGTGTGTGTGTGTGTGTGTGTGTGTGTGTGTGTGTGTGTGTGTGTGTGTGTGTGTGTGTGTGTGCGTGTGTGTGTGTGTGTGTGTGTGTGTGTGTGTGTGTGTGTGTGTGTGTGTGTGTGTGTGTGTGAGTAATGAATTTGCCGCGGCATAACTCGAAAATGGACAGAGGTATCAAGTTTATCTTTGGCAGATATCTAAACTTCATTTTGAAGTTATGCAAGTTCAATTATATAGTTGATCAGATAATATTAAGTCGGTTAAAAAAATAAAGAAAAATATGGAAAAATCGAAAATATTTTTTTTCGGCTCTGGGTTTGGATATCGGCCTAAAGTAGTTCAATTTTCTGAAAGGTCTTAAAATTACCTATCAATCCATATTTTTGTCGACCCGATCGCATAATTTTAAGTCGGTTAAAAAAAAAAAAGAAAAATATGGAAAAATCGAAAATATTTTTTTTCGGCTCTGGCTTTGGATATCGGTCTAAAGTAGTTCCATATTCTGAAAGGTCTTAAATTACCTATCAATCCATATTTTTGTTCACCCGATCGCATAATTTTAAGTCGGTTAAAAAAATAAAGAAAAATATGGAAAAATCGAAAATATCTTTTTCGGCTCTGGATTTGGATATTGGTCGGAACTAGTCCAGTTTTCTTAAATGTATTGAAATTACCTATCAATCAATATTTTTGTAATTTAATAATTACTACATAACTATTTTAAATATAATTTTTTAGATAATTTTGAATAATGTATTTATGGAAAATGAGATATGAAGAAAAAATGAAATTTTATATTAAAATATACATTTTAAAAAATTATGTCATGTAATTTCTCAATTCTCTTTGAGAAAGCATTCTGCTAAAGCAGTTAGCAGCGGTTTTTAAGCTTGTTGCGTTGGCTACACTGCGAGTGCGGAGCATCGTTATATTCAAACGACGAAGGCGTTCGTTCGATTTTTTCCACGTTCTTTATTCGGCGTAAACAAAACAATAGATTAAAGTGAACCACATGGTAAATGAGTTTTCGATAAAAAGAAATAAAACACCTTTAATTTGCAGAGGTATTTTTTGAATAAAATTGTATTATTTAAGAGTTTTTTTAATAAATAACAATTAGGTTATTATTTAACTCAATAGATGAAAATAAATAATAACTTAATTATTTAATAAATTAATTTTTATTGAACTGTATTACTTAATCTATTAAAATGAAATTTAGTTCGTGAAAATCAACTTGAAAGAACTGAGTACTTAGATAGACTGTTAAAATATAATAGACAGATAAAAATTTTTCAACGAAAATCGGCAGACGTAAAAACCATAAAAGAAAACTATTAGAGGATGCGAAAATACTATAAAAATATTATACTACCGGTGTGAAAGACCAAAAATTATTCAATTAATAAAATTCGGATACTTAAATAAGGAAAAGAAATGAGTTACTTGTATAGGAAAGAATCTCCGAGTAATGACTTTCCTCCGAGAAAGTGACATATAATAATGAAAAATCTGAATCCCAAATACCTGGGGGATGCAAGTTCCCAGCAGAAGAGGTAGATGCGCGGCCGGCAGCGGTCGGCGAGTTCCGTGACAAATAAATATTCTCGTAAAAACACCACGGAGGATGCAAGTTATCTGAAGAAGAGCTGAACGCGCCGTCGCACACTGGGGCCGAAAGGTTCAAAACCACCTAGAGGTCATAATTCTCAACCAAATTTGAAAATGTAAAAACAGGAACTTTTGTGACAAAATACCAAAGACCGCTACGAAGCCTAATTTTGAAAATATGAACCTATAAACCTAATTTATAACCCCAAAATTTACACTTGTGATTCCCAAAAATCCTATAAAACTTCAATTGATAAGTCCTTGACACATGCTCTCTTAACCTTGATTCATAAACGCTTGCACCAATAAACCCATGCATCCATAAACCCTTGCACCCGCAATCCCATGCACCCATGCACCCATAAACCCATGCATCCATAAATCCATGCACCCATAAACCCATGCATCCATAAATCCATGCACCCATAAACCCTTGCACCCGTAATCCCATGCACCCATAAGCCCATGCACCTGTAAACCCATGCACCTATAAACCCATGCACTCATAAATCCATGCACCCATAAACCCATGCATCCATAAATTCATGCACCCATAGCTTTTTTAAAAAATACGCCAAATGAAAAAAATTGAAAATGCTATATCTGTGAGTAAAATTGGTCTACAGATTAAGACTTGGGCCATTCTGTCAGAAATAGTGTATATTTTTAGGATATACATTGTATGTGGTTTAAATAACATTTTTCTCTTTTTTATAGCTGATTTTGGCCTCAGAAACCACTAGGTGTAAGACCCCCTTAAGACTTCTGAGGTTAGGGCTTATAGGTTTAGAGTTTATGAGTGCATGGCTTACTGAATCAAAGGACAAGAGTTCACGAGTAAAGGGCTTACAAATTAAAGGTTTATCGTATTTTTGGGATTTGCAGGTCAAAAATTGAATTGATTGGTTGATGTGATAGGATTATATGACTCCTTAGATTTATAGGCTAATTTTTTGGAAAATCAGGTTTCGTAGGGCTCTTCGATATTTGATAACGAATGTTCCTAAGCAAAAATTTTGAGATTCCGTTGAGAATTGCGACCTCTGGGTGGTTTTGAACCAAAAAATCCGTATGGCCCCAGTGTGCGTCGTACGCCCCCGTATCTGACTTGCCATTAAAGTAAAATCTTAAAGCGAAGTACCCAATGGTCGCAAATTTACCGTAACAGAGGTAAACGAACTCGTAACACAGAAAGCGGCTTGATAATGAAAAAATCTAAAACACATATAACCGGGGGACGCCAGTTCCCAGAAGTAAAGGTAGATGAGCGCGTAAGACAGAAAGCAAGTTGATAATAGACAAAATCTAAAATTCAAATACTCGGGGGACGCATTCTTCCCGTAGATGGGGTAGATGCACGCGTAAGACAGAAAGAAGTTAATAATGGAAAGAATCTAAAACCTAAATACCCGGAGGACGCTAGGTCCCGGCAGAAGGGGTAGATGCGCGTGTAAGTCAGAAAGCGAGATGATGATAGAAAAAATCTAAAAAACTTAAATACCCTGGGGACGTGAGTTTCTCGTAGAAGATATATTGGCGTGCGTAAGACAGAAAGCAAGGTGATAGTAGAAAAAATCTAAAACCCGAATTCCCGGGGAAAGCAAGTTTACTGAAGAAGAGCAGAACGCACGGATGTACGGCAGTATCCGATTTACCAAGAAAGTAAAATCTTCAGTCCAAGTACCCGGGGGACGCGAGTTCCACATAGAAGGGGGTGTTGCATGAGTGTACGAAAGAAGGCGACGTGATAATAAAATAATCTGAAACCTTAATACCCGGGGGACACGGTTTCCCAGGTAGATGCGCGCGTAAGACAAAAAGCGGCTTGATAATAAAAAAACACATACACCCGGAAGACGCCAGTTCCCAGAAGTAGATGAGGTAGACGCGTGCGTAAGACAGAAAGCGGCTTGATAATACTAAAATCTCAAACCCAAATACCCGGAGGAACGCAAGCTTCCTGTAGAAGAGGTAGTCGTGCGCGTAAGACAGAAAGCGGTTTGATAATAAAAAAATTTGTAACACATATACCCGGGGGACGCCAGTTCTCAGAGAAGAGGTAGATGGACGCGTAAGACAGAAAACAAGATGATAATAGAAAAAATCTAAAACTCCGGGAGACATGAGCTTCCAGTAGAAGAAGTATATTGGCGCGCGTAAGACAGAAAACGGCTTATCAACGGGCTTTCTGTCTTACGCGCGTGTTTACCTCTTCTACTGGAAAGTTGCGTCCCCCGGGTATTTGGGTTTGAGATTTCTGTATTATCAATCCGCTTTCTGCGGCACGAGCGCCAATATATCTCTTCTATGGGAAACTCACGTCCCCCGGGTATTTGGGTTTTAGATTTTTTCTATTATCACATCGCTTTCTGTCTAACGCGCGCATCTACCTCTTCTTCTGGGAACTGTCGTCCTCCAGGTATTTGGGTTTTAGATTCTTTCTATTATCAAGCCGCTTTCTATCTTACGAGCTCGTTTACCTCTACTACGGAAAACTTGCGTCCATCGGATACTTCTCTTTACGATTTTACTTTAATGGCAAGTCAGATACGGGCGTACGACCGCGCATTCAGCTCTTCTTCAGTAATCTTGCGTCCTCCATGGTGTTTTTACGAGAATATTTATTTGTCAAGGAACTCGCCGACCGCTGCCGGCCGCGCATCTACCTCTTCTACTAGGAACTTGCATCCCTCGGGTATTTGAGATTCAGATTTTTCATTATTATATGTCGCTTTCTCTCTTGCGCTTGCCAAAATACCTCTTCTACGAAAAACTCGGGTCCCCTGGATACGTGGCTTAAATTTTTATCCGAGGACGCAAGTTCCACGTTAGAAGGCGTTGACGCGCGAGCGGTCGAAAGACGACGACTTCACAATTAAGTAATTTCAAACCTTAACACCCGGGCGACTCATGTTCCTAGTAGATGGTATGTTACGGATGGATTTATAAAAGAAGCAATGAAAATTGGAATCATAATTTGATCACTTACTTAAGCAATCGCTTTTAAGTTATTTACTTTTCTATCTTCTTTTGAGTTATATTTATTGTTTTCTATTAAATAACTAAAGTCGTTACTCGGAGATTCTTTCCTCTATGGGTATCTCATTCCTTTTCCGTATTTCACTATCCGAATTTTATTAATTGAATTATTTTTGGTCTTTCACACCGGTAGTATAATATTTTTATTGTATTTTCGCATCCTCTAGTAGTTTTCTTTTATGTTTTTTACAATGACTGCCGATTTTCGTTGAAAAATTTTTATGGGTCTATTATATTTCGTCGGCCTGTCTAAGTATTCAGTTCTTTCAAGTTGATTTTCACGTACTAAATTTCATTTCAATAGATTACGTAATATAGTTCAATAAAAATTCACATATTAAATAATTAAGTTAGTAGGTAAGCTGGACTGGTTCTGGTGCACTACGCCAGAACCCGTCCACCATTTTCGGTCGGGATTTTCGACGAGCGAAAATCGAGTGCGCCAGAACCCGTCCAGCATTTTTGATCGCGATTTTCCACGAGCAAAAATTCACCATCACGCACGTCAATCCCACTATCGCGCGCACCGACAATTTTTAAAACTGTACGCTCAAAGCGAGAGCGCGAGCAGCGAGAGAGTGCGCATGCATACTGCGAGAGTGCACGCGTTCGCTCGAAATTTATTTTAATCTTTTATACTTATCGCGTTCTGGTAAAGAATTGGTATTCGTGGAATACTTTTGAGAATACTGTTTTCATTTTGAATCCTCCTTTTTCTCCTGTTTAGAATCAAGAAGAGGAGTATAAGCGCTTGAACTTGTGTTTTGACCCATCTTGTTCGACGTCAGGGACACGAATGAAGCATTTACTCCTAATTCATAGCCGTCTCGCACGTTTCGTAGAATTTTTCCAGCAGTTTAAGGTTATGAAGTGCACAGCTGGTTTTATAGGCGCTCTCGTGGTTTGGGCAAACTGTTACAAGCTTGATCTTGTCCAACGGTGGAAAACCCATCTCCGTTACGTCGTGCACGTTGAATTTGAAACGTTCGAGCTATTTTTTCTTGATGGAGCTCATAACGAGTATCTGACTAGCATCATTCAGACATTCTCGAAGAACACTTCCGATGTCAGTGTAGGGACGGTTACCTGACTTTCAAGAAATACCGTGATAGAACTTCTTCAGCCAAATATTTTCTCCCTTATACAGTCAAACATAGAATTCTACGAAGCCTGTTAACCCAACTGCGCCAGAACTCTCATAGTATTTTCGAGTCAAACATAGAATTCTACGAAGCCTGTTAACCCAACTGCGCCAGAACTCTCATAGTATTTTCGAGTCAAACATAGAATTCTACGAAGCTCGTTAACCCTACTGAGCCAGAAGCCCTACTAAACCAGAAGCCTCCCCACATTTTCGAGCTCATCTAATCGCGAGCTCTCGTATAGCTTGATGAGGTAGCGCATATTTAAAATTAATGACTACTTTAATCTTTTATACTTATCGCGTTCGGGTAAAGAATTCGTATTAGTGGAATACTTTTGAGAATACTGTTTCCATTTTGAATCCTCCTTTTTTCTCCTGTTTAGAATCAAGAAGAGGAGTATAAGCGTTTGAACTTGTGTTTTGACCCATCTTGTTCATCGTCAGGGACACGAATGAAGCATTTACTCCCAATCCATAGAAGTCTCTTTCGTTCACGTTTCGTAGAATTTTTTCAGAAGTTTAACGTTATGCAGGTCCTCCTGGTGTTTGGCCGTATGAGTGAATGAGGCCAAGCGGGCACAGCAGCTCCTCTTATAGCCCTCTCCGAGCTCGAGAATTTTCGGAGAGGGGAGAGAACCTTCCAGAGCAGCAGCGGTGGTGGTAAACCAAGGAGTGGGGGAAGCAGCCACGGCTATAAGAAGCGGTGCAGCAGAGACAGCGGCATAGTCGACCTCTTCGTTGTCAGCCAGCAGCAAGTCCTGGACACCTCAGCCATGAACTCCTCCCGGTGGACGGCTCTCTCTGCAGGTCCTCCTGGTGTTTGGTCGGATGAGTGAATGAGGCCAAGCGGGCGCAGCAGCTCCTCTTATAGCCCTCTCCGAGCTTGAGAATTTTCAGAAAGGGGAGAGAACCTTCCAGAACAGCAGCGGTGGTGGTAAATCAAGGAGTGGGGGAAGAACGATAACATCATCACGGCCGCTCGCTGTGCATACCGGCACATGTCGTCTGCTCCGCACGTGCTCATGCTTATATATACGATGGATAGGATGACAGCCAGGATGGGAGTAGCGGCGGCGGCGACAACAGCAATGAGAGACCGTTACGCAACACACCCTTATTTATAGTGAGAGTGCGTGAGCATGGTAACTTCGAGAAGGCTGTAACCATCACCGATTCCCGCGAACTGCGTCTCGAACGTTCTGCGCTCACGCGCGCGAGTATGGAAACTTCGAGATGTGTTTCACGGAATACTCCAGCAGTAGCGAACAGACTCGAATGTTCTTATTGCTACCCAACCGAATATTCGAGGCGAATTCCACGTGGAATTCTGCGAACTCCGCATTAGTCTCTCTCCCCCTCTCTTTCTCTCTCTCGCTCTCTCTCTATCCATCATGAACGGGGCCTCCGTGTCGATTCTTCTGGAGGACCTTATCAACGGGGACATGGAAAAGGATATCCTCCAGGAGTTGATAAATCACACAAACGGGAGCAAAACCGCCCGGGAGCCACAACAGGAGCAGGAAGAGCAACAGCAGGAGCAGGAACAACAGCATTCGTTTGCCCTCGTAGCAGCCATCAGCCTCCTCCTGATCGACGTCGATGCTACCGCCGCCGTCCTACCCGCCGCTGCCGTTCTCCTCGTGGCAGCAGCCAGCGCTGCTATCGTCGCCTTCACCAGAACCGGTCTCCTCCTCGACACAGCGGCCATCCTGCCAGCCTCCGCTGCTCTCGACGCCGCAGTCGTCCTAACACCCGCCACAGCCACCACTGCTCTCGACGCTACCACCGTCCATCTCGCCTCAACCACCAGAGAGCTAGTAACTGCTCGAAGGCTGGAATGAGAATGACTTGCTATGACAAGCGTAGCCGAATACATATAGACCGCCGCGATCCTTCTCGATTGTTCTAGGAGGATCCGGCTTAAGAACTCGCATCTCGGTCTCTCTTACAAGTGCAAAAATGTGACATGATTAAAATGCACAACAAAATGAAGGGAACGGATACCAGCGTATTTAAATAAAAAAAATAAAACGATGTAATGAGCTAGAGAGCAGCTGGTGACCGTTTTACAAATACACTTACTATACTGGATGCACTTACAAAGTGTATCGAAGGTTGTAGAAGGTTCTCGAAGCTTCTCGAATACTCAATGTTGTGGTAGTGACGTCAGAGGCTTAGCGTAGTAGAAGTTATGAATGGAAGCCGTATTATACCAGTGTTTATATTTACTCTATTGTATATAAACACACGCACGTGCTTTCATATCTATTTATATTTACTATTAATATTTTGCTGCTTCGAATGCAGATTTTATATATGTTACAGTATGTTATTTTGCGCGATGCACGATGCGAGTACGAACGCGTGTATAAGTGCGGGCGTATATGTGTGTGTTATAATGCATGGTGTAGTATGTAGTGTAAAAGTACAAACGTGTATGTGTGTGGATATATATTATTATAGCTTAGACTTAGCGAATATTGCCATTATTTAGATAATTTAGTATAATATAACATTTCAAACATTAAATTATCATTGCGAAGTTCGCTGAGAATATAATGGATTTCATCAGAGTTAGTTCTTATTCCCATATTTTGCTCAGCAATGAGTACTCGTAAGCGATCAACTAATTTGTTAGGATCATCCCAGACGTTGAGTTCATATGCAGTTGTAACAGCCGCAACTTCTTCTTCTTCGTCACTAGTCCATTTTTCTCGTTGGTATTTCGAACGAATAAAGTTATTACCTTCAAAGCGCTCCCGTGCTTCTTGATCATGAATGATTTTGGGTGAATATTCATTAGTTGAGGAATCTGATATATCTTCACTAGAATGATCAGCTTCGTAATAACTATCGGTCTTGTTAGTAGTTAGAAGATGGGAGTCAATTCGAGTATCTGTTTCAACAGTTACAAACTTCTTTAGAGGATTGACTATTGGTTCAAATATCTTTTTGGCTACCACTGCATTAGTTTGCTCAACCCTTTTACGTTTCTCTCTTGCATTTTCAGCTTCGTTAACAATATTTTCTCGAGATAATGTCGAGTCACTTTTTACGAACGACTTTTCGAACATTGGAGAAATAAAATTATAAATTTTTTACTCTTTAGTTTTCGAATCGGCTTATTCATGCAATAGTACTTTTTGTGAGCGCTTGAAACTTCCATAATCATGCGATAATTATCCAAATCATTTGAATTGATAAGACTTTCATCCGGAAGTTTTTTGAATAGTAATTGTAATAATCCTGCAGACAAACGATAGTTCCGATCCTTTACCTGGACAAAGTCCCCTTCAAACTTTATTGGTGAATTTCCGATCATAAGTGAATTTCCTCGCTTGTAAACACCATAACTATTATCTAGATATCTCCTAGAATTTCCATTTAATTTCGTTACATATTTCTTGACTAGTTTTGCAAATTTATAATTATTAGAACTAGGAATGTTATTACGGCCAGGTCTCATATTAGATAGTTCAATTTCAGAAGTTTCCATATCATTAGCTGTATCGAAAAATTCAGCGCTTTTTGTCAAACCTAATAAAGACTCTGATTTTTGTTATATAGCATCCTGAAACTTGCTAATAACATTCTGTGCATTTGACATGTTTATGCTTCAAGAGTTGAGCATCAACTTAATAAATATATATACAGCCAACATCCTTTTTATACTTTTATAGCATAGAGCAACCCTTTAATACATTTATGTCATAGAAGGACTAGTTTTATATTCTAAAATGATGCCCTATTATGCTTTTATGCCAGAGTAGAGCCTTTTTTATGTCATAGAATGACACCTTTTAAACAGTAACACCTTCTTTATGTCATAGAGTGGCATCTTTTAAACAGTAATACCTTTTTTATGTCATAGAGTGACACCTTTTAAACAGTAACACCTTTTTTATGTCATAGAGTGACACCATTTAAACAGTAACACCTTTTTTATGTCATAGAGTGACATCTTTTAAACAGTAACACCTTTTTTATGTCATAGAGTGACACCTTTTAAACAGTAACACCTTTTTTATGTCATAGAGTGACACCTTTTAAACAGTAACACCTTTTTTATGTCACAGAGTGACACCTTTTAAACAGTAACACCTTTTTTATGTCATAGAGTGACACCTTTTTAAACAGTAACACATTTTTTATGTCATAGAGTGACACCTTTTAAACAGTAACACCTTTTTATGTCATAAAGTGACACCTTTTGAACAGTAACACCTTTTTTATTTCATAGAGTGACACCTTTTAAACAGTAACATCTTTTTTATGTCATTGAGTGACATCTCTTATACAGTAACACCTTTTTTATGTTATAGAGTGTCATCTTTTAAACAGTAACACCTTTTTTATTTCATAAAGTGACACCTTTTAAGCAGTAGCATCTTTTATGTCATAGAGTGACACCTTTTTATATCATTTTAATAATTAAATAAAGAGAAAGTGGTGAGAGCTCCAACCTACGCTCACTACCTGTGAGGAACAACTAAACATTTTTCCCCTCCGTAAACTTTCTCTTTATTATTTTTTTATTAAATTTATTTTATAAGCTTATTAATTTACATTACAAAATTATTAATTAAATTACAATATTAATAATTTATTTACACATTTAATCTTTACGAAATTCAAAATTTTGTTCGCCTTGATACAATAAAAAATAATGTATACTTATTAGCCCTTTCGGCTAGTTCATGGAACAAATTCCCATTCTCCTCGAGGGCCTTAGAAACTCGATTGGGGAGGGAGACTTGGAACTCTCCATCGATGACGACAACGGCCTTCAATCCATACTTGGTGCTGACCTGCTTGATTTCTGTCACTATATACGTCTCACCCTTCTCTAATTTGGACAGATTCTTCTTTGGAAGATAGGTATTTGAGCAGATTCGGTTTAACATGGCAAAGTCTATTCTGAAACAGAGAAGAATATTAACTATTTTCAAAGAATATTACAAGTCAATAAATGAAATACTTACCTTAAAGTGTTTGAGTTTTTCAAAGTCTAAGTCTCTTGCTGGGAGGCTCTCCGTTCTCAGACTCATTGAGCGAACGAATGTGCTAATTGGCCGACGTGCGCTCCTTATGTAGGCCTGTCGGCTTCCCCCTCTCCATCACTCTCACTCGTGATTGGTTCTTCCACCTCCATCTCCTTCAGATGTATCAAATTTTCTAGAACTTCTCTGTCCTCCTCCTCATCGAATATTCTATAGTGTCCCTAAGGAAGTGTATCCGTCCTATTCACGAGGAGACGACGTTTATCATCATGTGGGCTCAGAGCAACCTTCTTCTCTTTCTCAGTTCGAACGATATCATTCTTGGAGCGTTTATTATTCTGTTGACAGATCACCGTTGACTCATTGAAAAGACAGTCTCGATAGTTCTCGAAAGTGATACTTGTTTTCACAACAGTTAATTTGACTCCCTTGGCTTTTCTTAGTAGGTTTATCGTTTTGTATGAGGACACTATATATTTTGCTTCGAAGTCCAATGAATTCGGTCATGATATTACCATTACATTCATCCTTCATTAATCCTATGACCTTTTTATTCTTACGAGGTAGTTCAAATTGATTATTTTCAGGATAATCTGAAGTATCAAACTTGTTGATATCCTCCTTCATAATCTCATACATGTTAAGTCCTAGAATTTCATATATCAAACTATCTGTGTCAGTGTAGAGAAGTTTGCTATTTTTACCCACTCGTTGTCTCATATACGAATAATGAAAATCATAAATGAGAGTCTTAGAGATATCGAGAATGCTAAGACCGACATAGATAGGCTTTCTGATTGTAATCTCACTTCGAGCGATTTGTATCGCAACTAAGTTTTCATCAAAGATTGAGCGGCTATGGAAATTAGGTTTAGCGATCAATACCTCCGCCACGTAGCGACCAGTCCACTTGAGGATGAGTTTCACATCTACTCGTTTTCGCTCATTCTCCATTGTCTTACCATACACCGCATTAATTAAAAGTTTGAAAAAGAGTTTTTTAAACTCATTTTTCACCTGTTTTCTCTTCTCCGTGTTTAATTCGACATAAGGCTTGAGCCATGGACTCTGTTTAAATTTGAGTGCTCTATGAACTTTCTCTAACAGTAGTCCATGTTTGAGAGCTTTTTTGAGGGCACGATAATGAATAATATACCTCTTTTTGTTGAATAAAGTAGTCAGCAGCTTCTTTTGACGAGAACCAGGCGGAGCCATATGTTCAGGACACAGAGGCAGGTCTTTATGATCGTCGTGAAGACTTACCGAATATACCAAATCTACCTCCAAGATATAACCGATAGGGCTATCATCTGGAATGTCAAAGAAATTTGGTTCGTTTACATTTTCCACCCAGCGAAAAACCTCCTTCTGGTAGGTGTTTTGTCATAGCCCATCCGTACAGGTTATTAGCATCGTAGTACATTAGATATTTTTCCTCTTCGTCTGGATTATAGTCATCCGACATAAATTTGTTGTTAGCCTTAGCGTAACGGTTCGAACATTGGCTGACTCCACCTCTGATCCCTCTTTCAACGAACAATAACATATCTATGTTGGTAAGCAATTGAAGTTCAACTTGTGTGTATTTCAACATAGCATCCCAAGTCAATCCTGGTGTTGTATAATAATGCGCAGGATCTAATCCGTAAGCCTCAATACAAGTCGATCGGAAATTCTCAAAAACATCTGCTAAAAGAAGTACATCTGTTTTAAGATACAAGTCTGAATACTCACCAAGAGTTTTAATGTTAAACGTATTCCAGACCGTCTTTGCATGATTATATTCAGTGTCCGAAATCCCACACTCAGTTAATTTACTGTAAAAATCTTCCTGTGAAGGTAACTCTTTTTCCTCCAATTTTTCAAGTGATGAAACGTAATCATACGGGAAAACGCCTTTTCTCGGCAACAACTATATTTGTTCTTCTATATATCCATCTTTCATAAAGACACTGCTGGTAATGTTTTTTTCATCCAAATACGACGCCAATTTCTCTAAGGATGATGCCATGAACCTGAAGGAATCTATAAATCTAAAATTGAAATCAGTATCTTTGATATATTTCGAAAACGATATGTAACGCTCTTTGTTCTCAGCAATAAGTTGCACACGCCCCTTGGAGATAGTATCTTTAGCAAGTTCCTTGATGATGAAATGGGAGTCGTAGCCAGTAAGGTTGTGAAAGACAACTGGAATGAACCTTGCATCTTTATAATTGATGTTACATCCTTCGTGAGCAGCGCCTCTATATCTGAAATCATAAACAATATTATTAATTAAATAAATGTTGTAATAGTTTATTAAATAATTAATAAATAAAATACTTACATTCCAGTGATATGACAGTGGTCTCTCACTTTCTTGTTCGTGGGTAAAAACGCTTTACCACAAATGTGACATGACTTAGCTTCATCAAAGTTTCTTTTCTCTTGATTATTTAAATTCATCGGTTGAGGTGCATTATACAGATTATTTAGGTGATCAGCGAGTTCCCAAAGTTTGTATACAAACCACTCGGCAGGAGTCATTTCGCCGACTTTTTCCAGTCGGTAACTGTGGTAGCCAGACAGTCTGTCATCGAAACTACACTTCAAATAGTATCCAATGCTTTAAGCCTCATGTTCTTGAAATGCATGCAATGATTCATCATCTACAGGCTTTAATAAACATTCAAAATCTGCGTAGATAACATAAGATACTTTGATCTGTCGCTTAAAATTCTTAAATGAAAGTACATTATCCTGCGGTATAGGTAGTTTAATTTTACATTTATTAAGTTGACTACAGTCGATTTCATGCTTCAATAACTTCTCATTTGTTTTAAAAAAATGTAAACATCGATCACAGGTGAAACACGGTTTATTGATGGATGTTAACTGACTTGTCACCAAGCGTGATAAGTTTTTATCCAAACATAGTGAAATTTTGGAGCCGAAGTGTTTTCGTTGCTAACCTCCTTATTTTCTTCATCATTCTCATCTATATAATAGTCTTGTACAAGAAGTAAATTAACATGCATATTTTTCTTTAATGATGTTACGTAACACGGATTAACCCGAATGTTACTGTTGCACATATTTAAAATATAAACATTAACAGAAACATGATTTTGTTTTTCAAATTTACTTATTTGTTTTAGTGTAACAGGAAATTGTATTCCGTCAAAGTTAAGTTCGTTTTCCAATTTTTTATACAGACTAACTCGCTCTAAATCACGTTTTTGAGGATGTAGAGCAGGTAATATAGACCACTTAAAGCATTGATTATCTTTGTTTTGAACATTTATACACGCCTTTTTTATAAGTATTTCTTTAGGTAGTGGTATATAAGAACTACCCTTCATCGGCTCAAACTTATTAATATTTATCGTGAGACTTCAAATCTGACGTAAACTCCATCCCGAATCTCTTTCCGCGAATTCCTCCATCTCTCGCTGAATAACTTGCTCAATATTAAGTTCAAAACATTCCTTCAAGTCCGTAATTTTGTAAATAGGTACATTCTCTGTGTTAAAGAATTTTACTTCAGCACTTACAGAATCACTTTTCTCTATCACATATTCCGCAGTAAATTCAGCATTCACTTTGAGTGCGTTATACTCCTTGAGGGATGATTCAATCTTTGAGTTGAAAACAGCTTGAGCATCCTTTATAAATGAGACAATGTCCAAATGGCCCAGGTTTGTTATCACGCCTGATTTTATTCGTCTCTCAAACGCCGAAAACACATCATCCCATTTTACACTAGTTTTACTCACTGTCGATGGATTTTGTCTTAATTCACCACCTGTCTTGAGTAAATCTCGCAATTTATTTTGAATGCAGAGCAAGTGTGTCATAAAAGTTTGACTCTTCTTCTTCTGAGCTCTAGTGAGCGTTCCTCAAGATATTATCTTCTGCAGCTCTTGAATAAGGCTGACACACATATGAAGTCACAGCTGTATATCACTAGAAACCGCAATACCATTCTTCGCATACTCTAAAGATTTCCATAAACACTTTATATTCTCACCGAAAACGTTTAGTTGCGCCATCTTACCTGGTTGAATCGCAGTTTGAAGTGATGTATCTCTAAATGAT